>VZQC01004693.1:4593284-4677980 GCA_009823505.1 Rhizomys pruinosus
TATATAATACACAATACACAATATGTAATACATAATACACAATACGTAATATATAATACACAATATACAATATATAATATACAATATATAATATATTGTAAATTGTATATTGTGTATAATATATATTGTATATTGTGTATATAATATATATAATATATGCACAATATATATTGTGTATTATATACACAATATATAATATATAACATATAACATATCATATATAATATATGTACACAGTGGCAAAGAGTTTTATTCTATCTATATGTATATTATTCTAATATATATAATTATTCATTTAGCAGGTATATATTTGATTTTCTCATCTTTGTATGCTATCAACTACAAACTTGCCTTTTTCTTTTGCTATTAACTCAAAAGTGACTGTTGACTATGTTAATATGAAATACTCTAGAATGAGCAATTCTGAAATGTATTTTGTGGCAGAGGGTCTTTAAATATGAGAGTTGATTAAAAAACTGGAAGGCTTCAGAATGTACTTCAAAATTTGTGAATGTTTAGTTCTTTTTTGAGCGTTCATAGTAGGAACATCAATTCTTTACAAAATTTAATGGTATATTAGGGATTATATTTTGAGTAGCGGTAAATTGTACTTTTTGGACTAAGCATAATGGATTATATGTTTTATTAATAATAAAATAATATACAAATGAGAAATGATGTTAAAACACTAGCATAATAGCTTCGACTTCCATCCTTTTACCTGCAAAGTTCATGATGTCACCTTTCTTTACAACTGTATAGAACTCCATTGTGTAGATGTACCACATTTTTGTTATCCATTCGTCAGTTGAGGGTCATTTGGGTTGCTTCCAGCTCTTTGCTATTGTGAAGAGAACTGCAATAAACATAGACGTGTATGTATCTTTGCAGTAGGATGAGTCTTGTGAGTATATACCCAGGAGTCGTATGGCTGGGTCAGGTGGTAGGCTCATTTTAAGTCTTTTAAGGGTTCTCCACCCTGCTTTCCACAGTGGTTGCACGAGTTTACATTCCCACCAGCAGTGGATGAGTGTTCCCCTTTCTCTGAAACCTCTCCAGCATTTGGTGTCTTTTGTTTTCTTCATCTTAGCCAGACTTATCAGAATGAGATGATATCTTAGAGTGGTTTTAATTTGCATTTCTTTAAGTATCAATGATGTTGAACACTTTTTAAGATGTTTCTCAGCCATCTTCCTCACTGGTGAAGTCTCTGTTCAGCTCTTTACTCCATTTTTTGAGTGAGTCATTTGTTTTCTTCTTTGCTTTTTGAGGAGTTTATATATTCAGGAAGTTAATGCTCTGCCAGATGTATCACTGATGAAGGTTTCCTCCCACTCTGTGGGTTTTGTCTTCACTTCCCTGATTGTTTCTTTCCCTGTACAGAAGTTTTGATGAGGTCCCACTTGTCAGATGTTGACCTTATTTCCTGTGCAGCTGCTGTCCAATTTAGAAAATCTTTTCCTACGCCTATGTCTTGTAGGTTGCTGCCAGCTTTTTCTTCTATCACCTTCAGAGTTTTGTGTTTCACGTTGAGATCTTTGATCCACTTGGAGTTGATTTTTGTACAAGGTGAGAGGTAGGGGTTTAATTTTGTTCTTCTACAAATGGTGATCCAGTTTTGCCAGCACCATTTGCTTAAGATGCTATCCTTCCCACATTAAGCTTTATTTGCCCCTTTGTCGAATATGAGGTGGCTGAAATTGTATGAACTCAAGTTTGGATCTTCCATTTTGTAGCATTGGTCAACTGGTCTGATTTTGTGCCAGTACCAGGCTGTCTTTATGACTATAGCCCTGTAACATAGCTTGAAGTCTAGTAAGGTGATCCCCCCCTGTATTGCATTTTTTGCTCAGGGTTGCTTTAAATATTCGGGGTCTTTTGTTTTCCATATGAATTTAAGGATTTTTTTCCCAAGTCTATAAAGAAACTCACAGAAATTTTATTTGGGATTGCATTGAATCTGTATATTAATTTGGGTAGAATGGACATTTTCACTATATTAATTTTTCCAATCCATGAGCATGGGAGTTTTCTCCATCTTTTGATGTCTTGTTCAATCTCCTTCTTCAGGAGTTTAAAATTTTTGTTGTAGAGATCTTTGTTGTCTTTGGTTAGGTTTCTCCCCAGATATTTTTTGAGGCTATTGTGAGTGGGAAGGTCTCCTTATTCCTTCTCAAGTTGCTTGTTGTTGGTTTAAAGAAAGGCTACTGATTTTTCTAGGTTAATTTTGTATCCTGCTACTTTTCTGAAACTCTTAATTGATTCTAGGAGTTTTCTGGTGGAGTTTTTAACATCCCTCAGGTAAACTATCATATCATGCAAACAGGGATAGTTTGACTTCCTCTTTTCCTTTAATTAGTACTCCTTTAATTTCCTTTTCTTGCCTTATTGCCCTAGCAAGCATTTCAAGCACTATACTGAAGAGGAGTGGCAATAGGGGCAGCCTTGCTGGTTTCCTTCTTTTAAGGGTAATGCTTCTAGTTTTTCTCCATTTAGGATGATGTTGGCTGTGGGTTTGTTGTATATGGCTTTCATTATATTTAGGAATGCTCCCTTCAGTCCAATTCCCTCTAGAACTTTAAACATGAATGGATGCTGGACCTTGTCAAAGGCTTTTTCTGCATCAATTGAGATGATTGTGTGATTTTTGTCTTTCAGTCCATTTATATGTTTTATGATATTATTGATTTACATATGTTGAACCATCCCTGCATCTCTGGTATGAATCCAACTTGATCATGATGGATGATCTTTTTGATGTGGGTTCGTATGCAATTTGCAAGTATTTTGTTGAGAATTTTTGCATCTGTGTTTATTAATAACATGGGTCTACAGTTTGTTTTTTCCTTTTTTGGTTGTGTCTTTGCCTGGTTTTGGTATTAGAGTGATGCTGGCTTCATAGAAGGAGTTTGGGAGATTTCCCTTTGTTTGTATCCTTCTGAATAGTTTGAGTAGTAATGGTTGTAAGACTCCTTTAAATATTTCTAGAATTCTGCTGTGAAACCATCTGGGCCTGGGCTTTTTTAGTTGGGAGTTTTTTTTTTTTTTTTAATTACATCTTCAATTTCCTCAAATGTTACCGGTCTGTTTAAACTGTCAATCTCTTCTTGGTTAAGCTTTGTTAGTTCTCAGTATTTCAGATATTCATCCATTTCTCAGGTTTTCAAACTTAGTAGAGTATAGGTTTTTGAAGTATTCTCATATGATTTTCTGGATCTTTATCTTTTGTGACGTTTCCCTTTTCATCATGAATACTATTAATTTGGAGCTGCTCTTTCTTTCTTTTGGTTAACTGAGCTAAAGTTCTGTCTATCTTGTTCATCTTTTCAAAGAACCGGCTTTGGGATTCATTGATATTTTTGTATTGTTTTCTTTGTTTCTATTTCATTTATTTCTGCTCTGATTTTTGTTATTTCTTCCTGTCTGTTGAGTTTAGGTCCATTTGCTGTCATCTCTCCAGTGTTTTTAGCTGTAGTGTTAGATCATTTATTTGTTCCCTTTATGTTTTTTTTTTAATGTGGGCACTTAGGGCTCTAAATTTCCCTCTTAGGTCTGCTTTTAAAGTATCCCACTGCTTTTAAAGTATCCCATATGTTGTGTTGTATTGTCTTTTTTGTTTAGTTCCATAAATACTTTTATTTCATTCTTATGTCTCCCCTGACCCATTCATTATTCACAATTGTGTTTTTTAGTCTCCATGTGTTCTTGAAGCTAGTCAGGCTTATTCTGGTGGTAATATTGAGCTTTATTCCACTGTGGTCTGATAGAATGCATGAAATAATTTCAATCCTTTTATATTTGTTGAGGTTTCTTTTGTGTCCCAGTATGTGGTCAATTTTGGAGAATGTTCTGTGGGGTGCTGAGTAGATTGTATATTCTCTAGTGTTTAGGTAGAATATTCTATAGATATCTGTGAGGTCCATTTGGTGTATTGTATTGTTCAGTTCCAGTGTCTCTCTGTTTATTTTTTTGTCCAGTTGATCTAGCCAAGGGGCTCAATGGAGTATTGAAGTCCCCCACTATTAGTGTGCTGGGATTAATCTGTGTCTTGAGGACCTGGAGAATTGTGTTTATATAGTTAGGTGCACCTGGGTTTGGTGCATAAACATTTAGGATTGTGAAGTCTTCCTGGTTAATTGTTCCTTTGATAAGGATGTAGTGGCCCTCTTTGTCTCTTCTGATTGACTTTACTCTAAGGTCTATTTTGTCTAATATTAGAATAATAACTCCTGCTTGCTTTTTGGTACTATTTGCTTGGAATATTTTTTCCCATCCTTTTGCTTTGAGTTGGTGTCTGTCCTTGAGGGCGAGATGGGTTTCTTGTAGAGAACATATAGATGGATTCTGTTTCCTATCCATTCTCCCAGTCTATGTCTTTTGATTGGGGAGTTTAGACCATTAATATTTAAGGTTATTATTGAGAGATGTGTGTTGCTTCCTTTCAACTTATTCTTTGTTTGCATTCTTGGTCTAGGTTTGCATTTACGCTGTTATGCTTTTATTAATTTCTCTCTTTAGTTGCTTGGGGATAGGTTCTCCTTTCTTCTGTTCTTTGAATTGCTTAGAGTATTTTCTGGTGTTGGTTTTTTTGACATGTATTCATGTTCATGTCATGAGCTATTTTTCTTTCTCCTTCAACTATAATTGACATTTTTGTTAGGTATAGTAATCTAGGTTGGCATCTAAAGTCAGTTAGCACTGGAAATACTTTGGTCCATGTTCTTCTGGCTTTCATAGTTTGCACGGAGAAGTCAGCTATAATTCTGATGGATTTCCCCTTACATGTAATTTGTTGTTTTTCTCTTGTGGCTTTCAGTATTTTGTCTTCGTTTTGAGCATCTAGTCTTTTAACTATGATATGGCATGGGGAATTTCTTTTCTGAGCTTGTCTATTTGGTGTTCTATGTGCTTCTTGTATTTGTATAGGTTTGTCTTTTTTCAGTTTGGGAAAATTTTCTTATATTATCCTGTTGAAGATCTGATCAATATCATTGTCTCGGGATTCTTCTCCATCCTCTATCCCTATGATGGGAAAATTTGTTTTTTTCATAGTAGCCTATATTTCCTGGTTATTCCACTCTTGTGTTTTTTTTTAATTTTTCATAATCTTCACTTGAGCATTTCAGTTGTTCTGTGTTATCTTCTAGGTCTAATATTCTATTTTCTGCTTCATCCATGCTTCTGAGGCTTTTTCCCATCCTTTCCTGTTGATTGGATGAATGTTCCATTTCCTTTTTCATTTCTTCCTGTGATTTCTTTAGTATTTCCACTTCCTTTTGGAGCTTGTCATTCTCTGCTTGTAGCTCCTTGTTTTGCTGGTCTGTTTCTTTTTTCATTTTAGCCTGGGATCTTTTCAGCGTTTCCACTTCCTTCTGGAGTTTGTCATTCTCTCCCTCTAGTTCTTTCCAGAGTTTATCATTCTTTCTTTCTAGATCCTTCCTGAAGTTTTCCATTTTCTCCCCTTAGTTCCCTGATTTGTTCTTTATATTCTTTGATTTCTTTGAATATGCCTATGACTGTTCTAAGATCCATGTTTTGGTTTCCTTCCAGGGGGATCTCATTGTAGAGATCTTCTATAGGACTGGTCGAGTTCAGTGTGAATTTATTATGAACTTTTCCCATGTTGTTATTTTTTGGTTGTGGCTTCAGCATGTGGATTTAATTTTTTCTTTGGATTCTGGTGCAAGTCTCAAATGTTAATATGGAGGACTGGTGTTCATTCATGGTGCTTCCTTCCATTCAGTTCCTCTATGTTAGCTGTGCAACCTAGAATTACTAACACTGAGCCTCCTGGATCATCTGTACCACAACTCAGTCAGATTACTGGTCATCTGCACCAGTATTTGGTGGGGGAGAGGGGTGGTTGCTCACTTGGCCCATGACCAACAGCCCCCTGAGTGTAGCTTGGTGACTCCACTTATGCTGATCACACTGGAGGTGGGATGGCAGGGTGTGGCATCCCGCCTGGTCCCTGAGGCATGCCTCTGGTGCTGGTGTTGGTCCCCCAAGGTTTACTGGCCCACCTGAGCATGTTCTGGGCTCCTAGGTGGCTGGCTTATGGTGGCTGGGTGACTTTGCCCATGCTGATCACAGGACCCTGAGGCACATCTCATTTGTCCCCTGCTGTTTTCTGGCCCACCTGAGCATGTGCTGGGCTCCTGGGTGTCTGGCTTAGCATGGTTGCAGTACCAAATTCTTGTGTGTGTGTGTGTGTGTGTGTGTGTGTGTGTGTGTGTGTGTGTGTGTGTGTGTGTGTGTGTGTGTGTATTTTTGAGACAGGGTCTCCCTTTAGTCCCAGCTGGCATGGAGCTCTCAGAGATCCACTTGCTTCTGCCAAATTCTTAATATAAGATATCCACTCCCCTCCATCCAAAGCTCCGTGACTATTGCAGAAGAGACATAGAAACATTGTAAGAACCAGGTGGCTGGTAGGATCAGGGTGAAAAGGTCTTCTGAACATGTAAGGACTGCTGCAGTTATGAACTCACTGCAGCTGTGGCTGCCTGCACACAAACTTCAGATCAAGAATTTGATCTATTTAGACATACAACATAATCATCTTTCTAAATATAGTCCCAGTGAGAGCCAAGTGTTAAAAATGTCAAGGAACTGCCTGTCCCAAGGGAGTCAGCCCAAGGCCCCTAGAATCTTAATGACTTCCTTTCCAAGGCCACTGAAGTTGCTTCTGAGCACTGAGTTCTGGCTCCATGACCTGGGAGAAGAGGTAGGGCTGTGGTTATGTGCCTGAAAGACCAAGGGAGGTGCGTATTGTTCCTGCCAGCTTGCTTTTACAAGGTCACCTGCAAGTGAGGAGCTGCCACCACCATCCTCTGGGAATTTGAAAATAGCCAAAATTCACCAGTTTTAAGGTTTCAGCCAGTGTTGGCAGCTTTATAAGTTTTGTTTACCACCACTATAATTATGCCATGGAGTATTTCAGTTATCTCTGAAGAACTCCCTCAGGCCACTTTGTAGTCAGTCACCTTCCCGGCTACCAACAGCACCTCCTTACAGAAACCTAGAACTGCTGTGTGCCAACACAGGTAGTCATTGGGAAATGCAGAACTTGAGACATTTCCAAACACTGTAGACGATTAGCTTATCATGTATAGGGACAGTGGGTGAGTTCACGTTTAGAAAAGTAGAGGGGAAAATGCAGCAGGAGCTAGCAAAAAAAAGTCAACAAAGGTGAATAAAAACAACGGGAAAGAGTGAAGTCAGAACAGGAAGTGAGCAAGCCAGAACGGGTATATCTTACCAACGTTTTAGCTTTGTCATCTCTAAAACAATACAAATAGTGGATTTGCTAAAGATGAGACTATTGGAAATAGAAAAAAAAAAATACCAGACGAATTGGGATAAGAAGAGAAATGAAGGGAAGAAAAAAATTTTTTCAATTGTTCCCATAGAAACCCTCAAGCTTCTCTATTCACAGTGAACATCTAGCTATAGCAATGTTTTGAAATACTTTGCATTTTCTCTAGAGCCTCCCACACAGTTTGTGTGTGTGTGTGTGTGTGTGTGTGTGTGTTCCTATACAACTTCCAAGTTCCAAAATTTTCATAACCAAAAATGGATGGATGTGCATGCCCTGTGTTCTGTAGGCTCAGTCAAACAGTACCAGGCAGAGTTAGTCTGGTGTGAAAGTCTGCTGCCTCACCTCTTGGACCGGAACCTATATCATCCAGAGACAAAAGATGGGACAACACCTCTTCTTTCTTTGGCACCTGTGTGACCCAACCATGCTTTCTAACTCATACTCAGCAAATTGAAACCTGGTTCACCTGCCTCTGCCTTCACCTGATCAACATCATTATGTCTGCTTCTTCACAGCAGATTTTGCAAACTGATCCAATGTCTTTTGCCTTGTAAAGGCCTGGACAGGACAGACCCTGGGCCCCATTCCTTCTTCTCTCTCATTTCCCCCACATGGAATTTCCATGCTGCACAACGATCTCAGTTTTCCACCATTATAATTTTTCCCTCCATGAGCTTTCTTAATTCCATTCATCAATGTGACTCGTACCCTGGCCATGTACTTAGTCCTTAGCAACTAGTGCTGGTGGCTATGGCCTTCCTGGAGTCATTTTCCTACAAGGTAAGAGGTGTTTGACTTCAACGGGGACTGAATGGAGTACCTGAGTGTCTTTAAATCAGTGATTCCCAAGCAGGGTGATTTTGCTCCCAGGGAACATTTGACAATGCCTAGAGGCATGTGGGGCTGGTGCCTAGGGAGTAGAGAGCAGACATGTTGCCAAACATCCACAGTGCTCAGAACAGAACCCCACAGCAAGAGGCTGTCAGTGGTGAGAGAGGCTGAGAAATTACCTTTAAAAAAAAGACTTGCAGTGGCGATACGACTCTATCAGGAGGCAAAGGGAAATATTTTGAGGCAGTTTGAAGTTTATGCTATTGTTTTCTATGTACTTATGTAGGCTATTGTGACTCCTGCCAACAATGACACAGTCTGGAATCTGCCATCGTTATTTTCAGCATGAAAAAGTCGCCTTAAAATTACCTGAGAATGCTGAAGCGCCACTCTCACTGGAAGTCATGCAGACTTTGGGAAGGCCTCAGCAGGGCTGCCTCTGAGCTGATGCTTCTCTCAAGTAGGCTTGTGAGCCTCCTGAAGTGCCTCAGTGAGGACGTGGGACCAGAAGCCGCCTCTAGCGCCAGGCTCTCATCAGGCTATTTTCTGAGTTGACATTTTTTAATTGCATGATTCAATTCATATTAAACACCCCCGTGTCACAAGGGATATCATCATGTACTTCTATAAGCAGAGAAGGCAAAATAATCCAATATCCTTAATAGATTTGGCCCTGGAACTTGAAAAATGGTGTATTTTGCAAATACATACACACGGTAAAATGGAGACGTTGCTTGACCTGAACTGATGATGCACATTTACACTTCAAACCTGGGGTGGAAAACCTGACAGCACCATTTGATGTTTACATGAAAATGGACTTCAAAGACTGCACTGTGTTCCTGCTCATTCTCTGGGCACAGCTTTCCAGCAGAATGTGATTATACCTCTGATTACCTGTGCCTATTGTCAGGGCAGTTCCATCTGAAGCTTTTTTAGAATGTAATAATTGTCTTTTGTTGATGGGGATAATAGTGCGGAGGGGCTGAGCACACGTGGAGCAGCCAGGCACAATACCCGCAAGTAAGTGGCCAGGATAATTGAAAAACAGACCAAATCCACTGGACTTTTGTAATGAAATAAACTATGAATAGAAGAATAAAATCTCACCAATGGCTGGACATGCATTGTTACTTTGAAGCTTTTCCCAGCTACCACCATCCTCAGATCAGAGTAGATGCTAACATCCACTACTTCAAATAATTATTGGATTATTTTTTCTGTTATTTATCATTCAGACTGTTCTGAACACCACCCCACTTGATGTCATAATTAGTTCTCTGATAAACCCTTTGCAAAATAAATGGTAATGCTTTTGTAGTGGTAGACATTTGCAAAGGGGGTTCCAAAGGCAGGAGAAACAATTTGGTCTCCATTTCAGGTGCCTTTAAGTTGTATTTGAACATTGAGCATGGATTTGATAAATATTGAATGAATCATATAACTCTAACATTACCTAGAAATCATGAATTTACTAATAAGTATAGGTCTACAGCATCGCCACCAAACAGGTTTCCTACCATCTTAGGTTTAAAGTCCTACTAAATATTCAATTAATAATCACAAATGACAATTGACATACATATAAATAAGAAAATAAATCTACTTCTTTTTGTCCATCAAGCAATTTATTCTTGCAAGAGCAGTTTCTGAAAAAGAAAAGAAAGGCAAGTTATTAGTCACCATGTTCCTGTTTAAGGAACCCTTGAAGAGACCCCAGAACAGTATGTTGTATTTGTTCAATTTTAAATTATTTATTTGTGTGTATATTTCTGTGTTTGTGTATATATGTGTGCATGTGGGGGTATATATATATATATATATATATATATATGTCTGAAGAGGCCAGAATAAGAGTTCTGATCCCCTAAAGCTAGAGTTACAAGCAGTTATGAGCCATGGGATGTGGGTGCTAGGAACTGAATCCAGTTCTCTGCAAGAAGAGCAAGTGCTGAGCCATCTGTCCAGCTCCTCAGCTCATTTTATAAGAGAAAAACCCAAACACCAAAGAAATAAAGGAATTTTCTTGAGTTTCCACACCTAAAAGCAGAAAACTGTTTCCAAATACATGAGAAGACTGAGTTGAACTTTTAGTGAATTGATGTTAAAGAACTTTGAGAGGTTCAATGAGAAACAACACATAGACACAAAATCAACTCACTTTGACCAATTATTTGCTCCTCAAGAGCTCTTACTACTTCAAGGTCTTCTTTTATGATCTTCAAACTACATTCATCCTGCCTGCCCCCATTTTGATCATGTCTTCTTTTCTTTTTCTCTTTAAAAAACTCTCAATGGCCCTGCTTAGACTACAGATAATAGATTAATTTCTTACCCTAGCTTTCAAAGACTCCATCTGGCCATGACCCATCCCCGCTCACTTGTCAGCAGCACCACTTTGTGAAATACCTGAGTCCAGATACACCAAATACACTTTGGTCTTAGCATTTTTTATTCCAGTATCACCTAAAAGGACACTTGCGTCTCAGCTTTCTCCCCTCTCTCAAGGACAGATGCTAAAGCATATCCTGCCGAGTCCTCCCCTTACTCTTCCAGAGAAGCCACTCTTAATTTTCCACAGTACTCTCCTGGCCAAAACTAGACTCATTACAGAAAGTAGCTCAACAAAGACTTCCAGTTTGGCACGGTGGAACATGCTTGTGAATCCTAGAGCTTGGACTGTAAAAGCAAGAGTATCAGAAGTTCAAAGTCATCCCCAGCTACTTAAGAAGCTCAAGGCCAGCTGGGCCTGCATAAGACCCTGTCTCAAAAAGAGATTTCCAGGCTTCTTTGAGGTTCCCCAACCAGCTCAAGAGCCCTGACCCCATACAGTTTCTCTGAATACCCACATAACTGGCTAGCCTCTGAAAGCTTCTCATGTCGGACTCTTGTTTGCTGTATATTGGCTGCCCATCTTCTTGTTCATATGCTTATTTATGTTTTGATAACATGAACATAATAACTACTCAGTAAAAATACATTATCAGGGCTGGAGAGATGGCCTAGCAGTTAAGAGTGCCTACTGCTCTTACAAAGGACCGGGGTTCAATCCCCAACACCCACACAGCAGCTGAGAACCGTCTTAACTCCAGTTCCAGGGGAATCCGACACCCTCTTCTGACCTCCGCGGCATTGCACGACACGGGTGCACAAACCTACATGCAGACAGTACATTCATACACATACAAAAATAAATAAAATAAAATAAAAATAACTGCTTTAAAAAATACATTATCTACAGGGTTCAGTGCATGATACATGTGAATTCATACATTCTTAAATAAAATACTGGTATGCATTTATTAATGTTAATCTAGAACACTGATTAGGAAAAAGAAAATTTTATTTGGCATTACAAAAAGATCACTTTCTGTTTATTATATGCCCATGGTAGTATGTATATAATTTTCTATTCTTAATATATGAGCACTATGTTTTTCAAGCCCAAAAGTAAGGTAGACAAAAACTAACTTTCTTTGCACTGCAGAAATTGACTCAGAAACTTCTCCTATCGCACTTCACAGCAGAAAAGCATAAACATGCTACTTCAAAGTAACCCAGCGCCTTCCAGTGTCAACTCAGTGTTGTAGTTGCCCTCCACTTCCATTCACCCCTTGGTCCCTGATCCTCCGCTTTCCCTCATTGGCATCTGAGCTGTGGAACATCATCCATGCCTCACCACATAAAGGCTCTTATGAAGAATGTATGCCTCTACTACAGCCTCATGTTTAGAATCGGAAGTTCATATGCTGAAATCCTAAACCCCAAAGTGATATTAAGAGATTGGAACTTGTGGACCTTATCAGATCAAGAGAATGGAGCTCTTATGAATAAAATCGGTATCCTTAAGAAAGAAGATGAAACTCATACCCTTATATCCATGTAAAGATCCAGGAGACATCTATGACACAGACAGCAGCTTCACCAGATCTTGTTCTGCCTCGGTCTTGGAGTTCCCAGATTTGGGAGCTGTTTGCACAAATTCCCAGCTGCTATTGTTCCTTTCTCTGCTATTTTCCATCATTTTGTCTTTTTATTCTCCTTATCAAAGGATGTCCTCAAATTCATTATCCAGTCCTTTAATGAAATTTTCTGTGTACTATTTTTACCCAATAGAAACTTTTTCCCATTCTCTATGTCTTCTTTTTTGTAGAAAACATTGTCTTCTTTAGTGTCGAAATATCACTTTTCTGGGAATATTAATTATAGTTTGTTTTAAGTTTTCTTTCTGTGCACTGTCTCACAGTTCCTTTTGTTTATGTATATTTGGGTCTTAGTCATACATGTTAGAAGAGCTCTTCAAATAACTCATATATGGATGCCCATATATAAAAAGGAAACATTGAAAAATAAAATTAAAATCATATGTGAAGATAGACCTTATTGACATACCTGAGTCCATGGGAGGACCCCAACTATAAGCACTAACACTTTGTGGTCCCTTTATTTCTTTGCCTTTGTGGGTATATATTCTTTAATGTCATCAGAGTGTGATCAAGAAGAAATAAAGCTAAACTGACATGTTTAGTACACCAGATTTTCTGTTCCTTTCAGGTGCATGGCACCATATTCAAGAAGGCAGAGTTGGTCTCATTTAACGGTGAGACTCTTGGCAGGTTGAGCAGACTACAACACATGAGTCCATACTGCAGGGCATTTGGGAACACAGATTTTACTCTATAAGCCTTAATATATATATATTATATTATATTATATTATATTATATTATGCTGGAGTGTGAAATTAGGGATGAGGTAGTAGGGGGGTACCTGGGGAAAGGGATCTAGATTTGCTCAAAATATTTTGTATAATGCTTACAAAAATTAATTTAAAAAGAAAGAATAGGTTCTAATGCAAAGAGAGGAAGGACATCAGAACTTCACAAAGGACTATAGAGTTCTGGGTAAGGTGGTAGATTGAAAGCTAGCCTACAGGATCTATTGGAGGGGAAAGTCAAGATAAGAAAACCAATAGAGAAATAAAAGAACAGAAATAAGCTTAAGTAATGTTTTCTCCATAATGAAGCCAAGCTGACACCCATAGCTGTACCAGTGATGATCACGATGATCTGGGTCCCACAGTACCTGGGGGAGGGGGTTCAGGAGGTGCCAGGAGAAAGGGAGAGAGATGGTAAAGATACAGAAACCCAAGGCAAAGACCAGTACAGCCAAGATGTGTGGATAGGAGGCTGGAACAGAGCAGGCTGTGAATACAGAAGAAGTGGGCTACCAGAGTCTGAAGCTGAGAGATTTCAATGCATCCTCCCTTCAGGCCCACCAGCGTCATTGTCTGGACAAGCTACAGCTTGAAGTGCATTGTATAACTTGCTGCAGTACCCTGATAAGCAATAAAAAAGATGATCACAGGTGGACAGGCTTTCCATATACCCCCCAAAGGGCTTCTTCTATAAAGGCAGGTGAGCCTCACATAGTAACATCAGAACTTTCAACAGAAACCCTAAAATACAGAGAAACATACAATGATATATTTCAATCCCTGGAAGAAAACAGATTACAACCACTATTCCTATGTCTATCAAAGTTATCTTTTAAAATCGATGGAACACCAGTTAAAACACTTCATCACCACCAGGCCAGCATTACAAAAGACACTGTAAATATTTATGCATGGAACCCTGGTATTCCCATTTTAATAAACTGCACAATAATGGACACAAAAGGACAGATATATCCTATGCACTAATAATGAATGACATCAACATCCACTCTCATCAACAGATACAAACATCAATTAAAAATCAGAGTTAATCTGCACCATATATCAAAAGGACAGACCAGAGGGAATGTTACACCCAGCCACTGCAGCAAACACACTCTTCTCAGTACTCCGTGAAACCCTCTCTAAAACAGATCACACTTAGAACATAAGGAAAGCCTTAACAAATATGAAAGAACTGAGAAAAAGTCTTGTATCTAATCAGGCCATATTTCAATAAAACTAGAAACAGTACCAATAGAAACCAAAGGAATTATACAGATATTTGTCAATGGATCATGAAGAACTCAAATCAGGGAAAAACATTAAAATTCTTTCATCAAATGAAGATGAAAAACACAGCTAAGCAGAATCATTGGGATGCAGCAAAGGCAGTTCCAGGAAGCAAGCCTGTGGTTATGAGTACTTATGTTTTAAAAATCCTGATATCTGAAATAAATAATGTCAAGTCTTTGAAAAATAATAGTAAACCAAACCTCAAAGCAGGATGCAATGAGAAATAATAATGCCCAAGACCGAAACTAATGCAGCATATGCTAAAATAACAATAGAAGGCATCGGGAATGTAAAGAGTTGGACTTTTGGGAAAAATAAGATCAGCAAATCCTTAGCCAAACTAATCAAAAGAAAATGTTCCAAATTATCAAAATTAGAGGTGAAAGTGGGGACACAAAACAGATACAAATGAAACTCAGAAGATCATCAGGAAATACTCTGAAAACACATGTTCTAAAAATCTGAAAACATGAAGAGGAAATAATACATTTTTTAAAGACTCTTCAAAATTTTTTATGTGTATGAGTGTACTATATGCATGTAGGTTGGTGCACCCATGTCATGCAAGGCTGCAGAGGTCAGAAGAGGGCATCAGATTCCCCTGGAACTGGAGTTAAAGACAGTTCTTAGCTGCCATGTGGGTGCTGGGAATCGAACCAGTGTCCTCTGCAAGAGCAGTCAGTGCTCTTAACCACTGAGCTATCTCTCCAGCCCCAGAAATAATACATTCTTAAATACATAAGGCCTGCCGGGCGTGGTGGTGCACGCCTTTAATCCTAGCACTCAGGACGCAGAGGCAGGAGGATCTTTGTGAGTTCAAGGCCAGCCTGGTCTACAAAGTGAGTTCCAGGACAGCTGGGGCTACAAGGAAACCCTGTCTCAAAAAGACCAAAAATAAATAAATAAATAAAAATAAGTCCTACCAAAATTATCAAGAGGGAGTAAATACGCAAAGTGAATCCATGACAAGCAAACTGTCTACCTAACCTTTAAAGATTAGCCATGCCAATTGCTCCACCGAATGTTCTAACAGAGAGAGAAGACCACAAAGCTCATTCTCTTAAGCCAGTATTGTCCCAATGCAGGTGTGTCCAACCTGCAACCCAGGAGAGCTGTGATACAACATCTTATCACAGCATAAAAATGTTAGACACTGCTCCCCTAATGCCAAAACCAGATAAGAACATGCAAGAGCCATCTGAAACTCCAATTCCAGGAGAACTCCAGTTCCAGGGGAGTCCGACACCCTCTTCTGACCTCCGCGGCGTTGCACGTCATGGGTGCACAGACTTGCATGCAGACAATACATACACATACGGAAATAAATAAAAAATTTAAAAAAAAAAGATGAAACATATTATCAAAATGAAGCACATGATTCAACATGTACAAATTGATAAATAAAATACTGCACGTGAATAGATTTAAGGACAGATACCATATGATCATCTCAATAGATGCAGCAAAGTCGTTTGACAAAATTCAACATCACTTCATTATAAAAATCCTGAAGAAGATAGGAATTTAAGGAAGATAATAAAAGGTATGTATTACAAACCTATTCCCAACTACCAATAGGAAAATACTGAATCACCTCTAAAATTTGGAACAAGACAAGGGTCCATTGATTATTCTTATTCAGTATAGCCTGAAGATTTTTTGTTCTGTCTCATCTTTTTGAGACACGGTCTCCCTATAGCCAGCACCAGCTGGCCTGGAACTCACCCTGGAGACCAGGCTGGCCTTGAACTCACAGAGATCTGCCTGCCTCTGCCTCCCAAGTGCTAGGATTAAAAGTGTATGCCACCATGCCCAGCTTAAAGACAGTTCTTAGCCGCCATGTGGGTGCTGGGAATCGAGCTTGGGTCCTCTGCAAGAGCAGTAGGTGCTGTTAACCTTAACCACTGAGCCATCTCTCCAGCCCCAAGTCTGAAGTTTTAAGCAGGGCAATAAGCCAAGAGAAAGAAATAAAAAGAGATACAAGTACAAAAGGAAGAAGTCAAATTATCCTTAATTATAGAAGATATGATCCTATACTTAAAATATTAAAAATAGAACTACAACACAACTCAGCAATAACACTTCTGGCTATATACCAGAAGGGAGTTAAGTCAGCACCATAACACAGAGATACTTGTACATCCATGTTTACTGCTGAACTCTTCATAGTGTACAAGATAGGATGCCCATCAACAGATAAAGGATAAAGAAAATGTCATATATATATATATATATATATATATATATATATAGAGAGAGAGAGAGAGAGAGAGAGAGAGAGATAGGATTTTTGGTTTGTGTTTTTTCAGAATGTGATCTCCCTGTAGCCCCAGTTGGCATGGAAGTCACTGTGTTAGCCAGGCTGGCCTTGCTCTCACTGAGATTCACCTACCTCTGCCTCCAGAGTGCTGGAATTAAAGGCATGCACCGCTATACTGGTGTTGAGTGGGTTTTGATGTAGCTGGAAAGAACAAAGAAATTGTGTCATTTCAAGAAAATAAATGTAACTGGAGATCATCATATTAAGCAAAATACAAGCAAGTATGACAGTTTCCTTCATATGCACCGTCTGTATTTAAATATGGGGGGGCAGTACATGACAATAAAATAGAGGCAGGCTATGAAGGGAGAAAAGGCAGAAGGAAAGCAGAGGGGAACAAGAGTGTAATGGGAAAAGTAAAATATTGTGTTGCCTCTTATGTGTGGAATACTGATTTATTATGTGTGTGTGTCTGTCTGTCTGACTGTCTATATGTCTGTTTGTTGAAAATAGAAGAAAGACTACTTAGGAAACTGAGACAGACAGGTGAGAGGCTAAAGGGAAAGTTTGAGCAGGTTACAATTATATGTGAATATGAAAACATCATAATCAAATGCATTATTTTGTATGCCAACTAAAACCCTACTAGAATAACAAAAATAATAAAATTATTGAGATTGTTTTCCTTAACTTCAATGATGGGTGGGGAGCAGTGTGACCAGAATAAAGCCGATTTTAACTTTTAAAACCTAAATCATAGTTAAAATTGTTCCACTAAAAATCAATGCCAGCCAGGCATGGTGGCACATGCCTTTAATCCTAGCACTCAGGAGGCAGAGGCAGGCGGATCTTTGTGAGTTCAAGGCCAGCCTGGTCTCCAGGGTGAGTTCCAGGACAGCTGGGACTACAGGGAGACCCTGTCTCGAAAAAAGAAACAAACAAACAAAAAATCAATGCCAATGTGGGGGGTGTGAGGTTGGCTTCGGAAACACCAGTGGTTGGTCCTACTGGGAATCTAAGCCACGGTAATGGTCTGAAGCATTAGAGTAGGAAGGTCACGGTTCCAGGAAGAGTCAGGTAGAAGCGAGCAGGTCATATGTTTCTAAGAGATGATTGCTCTAATTTTACATTATTTCCGGTGCTAAAGATCAAACTCAGATCCCTGTACAGAGTGCAGAGCAAGCACTCTACCACTAAGCTCCATCCCTAATCCTGGTATGGGCTTCTGAAGGAAGCCAAGCAACCTTCATCCTGAGAGCTTTTCAGAAAGATTAACGCACAGAGCTAGCCACCATCAACAGGCAACTGTGCCAAGAAATCATCTGACTCTGTCAGAGTTTGGTATCATACTAGCACTTCTCACTCAGGGACTTTGACTTTATCAATACTTGTCTTTCTAAGTGAGCTGTGACTTGTTTTTAGGATATTTTGTCTAAAAATGAAGGATCATACTAGGAAAGATCTCATTCTTATGTGTTATTGCTTACTATAACAGACTTTCCTTTGAGAGGTGGATTTAATTGTTTAATAAGATAAAATTTTTAAGAATTCAGCACTGGAGAGATAGCTCAGCAGTTAAAAGCACTGGTTGCTCTTCTAGAGGACCTGGGTTCAGTTCCCAACATCCACCTGGAGGCTAACAACTAGTTCCAGGGGATCTAATGGCCCTCTCTGGACTCCACACATATTACATGAACATGCAAACATACATGCAGGCAAAACCTAACATGTAAAATTTAAAAAGAAATGTTTGCAATTCTTTGAAATTATTTAGATATCAGAAGGCTGTATAAAATTTTGGCTGTTCCATACAGGACACGCAGCTTGGGGCAGCTCAGTTTGTGTGAACTGAATCTGTTGCTTATCTGTGAAATGGGAAGACTGTGCTTCCTACAGAGATTCATGAGAACCAAGCAAATGTCCAGGAAAGCAACTCACACAGTCTCTGCCACATAAGGATTCAGTAACTGTCTTTTCTGTTTTCTCTCCTTTACTAAAGGAGGTTGTAATGGCTAAAACAATAAAAGCCAAAATTAGTATTCACATCACATCGGATTTTGTCCAAAGCATGTGTCCCCATTTGCTTATCCATGTGTTGGCTCCTCACAATACTAATTAGGTCACATCAAATGTATTGTAATTTATCACAGCACTTGTGCAGGTTTACATTTTCACACAGAAAAATGGAAAATAAATTAATAAGTGGCAATTTTGACAATTATGGCCAATTAACTTGTCAGCATAGCCTGTGACATATATACTTTCTCTCAAAATATTAACTATTAAAATGTTGACAGGCAAACAACTATGATATTCTCACACTTTTCCCATGAAATGAGAACTAGATTAAAATGCATATGTGGCATTGTTATATAATCAAAAGCCTCTAAACTCTTCTATACCATGTTCTCCCAAGGAAATTCTATGCTTCCTCTACAAAAAGTTAGATGTTTACTATGTACTTTATGAAAGTATTCACAATATGTTTCCTTCTAATAGATACAAGTACAAGAAAATGCCCACCGTAAAGCATTAACATAAAAGTATTTTCAAGAAATGAGACATTGAGATATTTACTTTAATTATAATAGGAATAGAATAAAAACCACTATTGAAAAAAATTTAAAGGAGAGATAATGAGCATAAGTTGTTATAAAATTTTATTTGAAGAACTGGAGAGATGTCCCATGGTTAAGAGCACTTGTTGCCCTTGCAGAGGACCCAGATTTGATTCCCAGTTCCCATATGGCAGCTAACAACTGTTCATAACTCCACTTCCAGGGGACTCCTATGCTCTCCTCTGACCTCTGTTTGTGACACCCATACACACAGAATAAAAAATAAAATATTTTTTAAAATAAAGTTTTATTTAAAAGAGATTGGAACTTGCCAATTTAGTCATCTCATCAAAGAACTATAAGTTTAAACTACAATATGCAATTTGCAAACGATTATATTTTAATATTTTATTTATTATTTTTATTTTATGTGTGTGAGTATATTGCCTTCATGTATATAAGAGCACCTGTGCCTTGCACTGCTAGGGGAGGTCAGAAGAAAGTGTCAGATCTGCTAGAACGGAAGTTACAGATAATTGCTAGCAGCTATGCGGGTGCTGAGATTCAAACCCAGGTCCTGTGCAAGAGCAGCCAGTGCTCTTAACCACTAAGCCATCTCTCCATTCCCTGCACAGTTGTAGTAACAATAACTTCATTCAAATGTTTTGAAGAGGTGGTAAAAACTGATTATTTCATACACTAATGTTCTAATATAAGTTAATGAAACTATTAAGAAGACAATTTAACTATATTTTCTAAATATTGTTTGAAAGATTTATTTTATTTATATTATTTATTTTTTAAAGGTTTTAGATACATAAGCAGGTCATTTTTTAATTTTTTAAATTTATTCTTGTATGTGTATTAATGTGCTGTCTGCATGTAGGATTGTGCATCCGTGTCCAGCAATTCTGTGGAGGTCAGAAGAGGTTGTCAGATTCCCCTGGAACTGGAGTTAAAGACGGTTCTCAGCTGCCATGTGGGTGCTGGGGATCGAACCCAGGTCCTCTGCAAGAGCAGTCGGTGCTCTTAACGGCTAGGCCATCTCTCCAGCCCCAAGATTTATTTTATTTTTAATTATATGTATGAGTATATGTGTTCATGAGTGGACATGTACACACAAGTGCCTGTCCATGTGGAGGCCAGAGTCTTCAGATCCCCTGGAGCTGGAGTTAATAGCAGGTGTGAAACACCTGATATGGGTGCTGTGAACTGAACTTTGCAAGAGCAGTACTCACTCTTAACAACTGAGCCACCTCTACAGCCCTTGATTAAGCAATAGTTGCAAGCCTGTCAAAGATATATATAATCTTTGATGTGATGATTCTACTTATAAAAATGTATTTTCACAAAATATTTCCAGTATGGAAAGACTTAAGACTATAATGATTACTCGAAATAATATAGAATTAGAAAAAAATCTTTAAACATGGTAAAATACATATAGTACAACACTCTGTTGCAATTGTATCATTAGCGATGGCTCTAAAGAGTAGGTAATTCCTTTTTTTAATTTTATTTATTTTTTATGTGTATGAATGTACTGTCTGCATGCAGGTCTGTGCACCCCATGTCTTGCAACGCCGCAGAGGTCAGAAGAGGGCATTGGATTCCCCTGGAACTGGAGCTAAAGGCGGTTCTCAGCCTTCATGTGGGTGCTGGGAATCGAACCCGGGTCTTCTGCAAGAGCAGTCGGCTCTCTTAACCGCTAGGCCATCTCTCCAGCCCAAGAGTAGGTAATTCCTAGTCATTTAAAAAGATGGTAACCTACAAAGGTTAGAAAAGCTGACTATAGGGGCTGGAGAGATGGCCTAGCGGTTAAGAGCGCCGACCGCTCTTGCAGAGGACCCGGGTTTGATCCCCAGCACCCCACATGGAGGCTGAGAACCGTCTTTGACTCCAGTTCCAGGGGAATCCGACGCCCTTTCCTGACCTCCGCGGCATCGCATGACACGGGTGCACAGACCTGCATGCTGACAGTACATTCATATAAATAAATAAATAAATAAATAAATAAATAAATAAATAAATAAATAAATAAATAAATCATTTAAAAAAAAGAAAAGCTAACTATAAAAGTGTTTGTTTTCATTACTAACAATTTCATAAAATATGTACACAGTGGAGAAATTATATAATATATAAAATACAAAATTTAGGTTACAAATTAGTATACACAGAATTTAAATTTATATTATATATCAGTATGTACTATTTACCGTTTGAGTTTTATTTTCTAACTTTCCCATGATGGTGTCATTACCTCAAAATTAGAAGCATTATAAATTATTTTAAAGTATGAAAGGGGAAAAACAGGGCATATTCCAAAAATATGTTAGAGTGGTGAGATATGTATTCTTATGTTTTAAGGATCCATTTGGAGTGAAAATGTTTAATCTGAGCAACAGATAAAGTTGACCCTGAAGCCCAGAAGTCCCCTGAGAGTAACTAAGACCTTTTCTATGGCTAGCCAACCAAACCAGCTCAGAATCAGTAGGACAGCCTATTTCCCTTCTGCAGAGTAAAGGGATAAATACCTCTTTCTATTAGTGTACTGTATGGATGAAATAGGAGTTATGTCTACCTGAGCTTTTATCTTAAGATATGATCTTTCTGTTCTATACACATATATTAAGAAGCATCTACAATACTAGGCTCCCATGTGATTTTTCTTTCTTTTTTTTTATTTATTTCTGTATGTGTGTGAATGTACTGTCTGCCTGCAAGTCTGTGCACCCGTGTCGTGCAACGCCGCGGAGTTCAGAAGAGGGTCTCGGATTCCCCTGGAACTGGAGTTCTCCTGGAATTGGAGCTTCAGACGGTTCTCAGCCGCCATGTGGGTGCTGGGGATCGAACCCGGGTCCTCTGTAAGAGCGGTCGGCGCTCTTAACCGCTAGGCCATCTCTCCAGCCCTCCCATGTGATTTTTCAAAAGGGCTTTAGTGATAGATATTTCTCCCTGTACTCCTTTCTCTCCCATTTTTCTATTTCTCTACCCCATTTAACCATTGCTGTTCCGTTATTTCTCCTCCTCTTTATATTTGCTACATCTATATAGAGTTTAAATGGAGTTACCCCATAATAGGGCAACAATTCCCTATAAGACACCACAGGATAGCACATTAAAAGCCCAGTACCCAAAAATAGGTTAGCTTTTGTGGAGTGGTTGCCCAGTGTGGTCCTATAGGCCCCAGAACTTTACTAGCTATTGCCAATGCTTTTGGTTACCCTCAACACCTTGATGGTAAGACCCTATTACTAAAGATGGCACATACCTGAATCACAAATTATGTATAATCACTACAGTAAGGGCTCAACATATTTAAGTCCCTAATAGTCTAGCTGCATCTTGAGTATGGCCCTTCCTTCCTAGTCATTTTACTGGCTAGCTTTCATAGTGAGGTGCTATGCATGCTACCTGAAAAAAAAGTACTCATCAGTTTTAACTGGCTGTGACCCTGCCTGGCAGGCTACACTAACAACTTGCTTCGAAAGATATGCTCTTTGGTGCAATAAAGACACAAATGTTATGAGAGTGATAAAAAGCTTTCCGATTAGATTTGACAAACCTACTTCACAGGATGAAACCCATACCTGGCACTATTACTGGGGCCAAGAACCTATAATTAGTTAGGTTAAAGATCCTAGGAAGACAACCTGTTCTTATCTTTTTTTTTTAATTAAATCTTTTTTCTTGATGCTTTGTGCATTTCATACATTTTTTCCAATTCAGTTCAGGTTATTTCCCTTTCCATTCCCCCCACACCCCACCCATCCCAGACATGCTTCTGCCATAACTGTCCTGCATCTTTCTCTCAGTTTTTTTTTTCATTTTAGCTATAAGTGATAATCCCTATGATTACAAGCATCCTTCATGCAAAACCTATCTGCAGCTGTTGTGCCCAACACACCTACAGCCCCACCATCCAGTGGGGGGGGGTGACAGGGTTTTGTTTCAATCAAGTTGACAAAAGCGTGTCCAGATTACATTGCTGTGAGTTTTCACATTCACCCCAAATCGCAGCCCTTACCATTTCTACTGCCCCCTCTTCCGCGGTTGTTCCCTCGGCTTAGAAAGGGGCACAGGTTGGGGATGAGAGGTAAAAAAGTCCACTCTCTCTGAGCTGTTGACTGGCCTCTGGTCAAGTCTGGCTGTTTCTTTCATGGCTGAGTTTGTCCCAGGACTACCCTTCTTCATCCCTACTAATGAAGCACACGCACATCAGATATATAGGTATTAAGCAGCACTCACATAGTTGTAGGTTACTTTAGCATAGACACAGTGTTGGTATATGTTTTAATCCAGAATTCACTTTCCCCCCTGTTAAATATTACAGGGTTTATTGTGGCTTATAACATCTCCTAACCTGTGAGGATGTAAGCTTTGTGGCATCAGCCATGGGTTATTTCTCCAAGGGGAGAGCCAATAGCCAATTAGATTTGGGATATACAGGCACATGGCTGCCTCTGCTGCACAGTATTTCCAGGCAGGTGAGGTGTAGCTGGTGCTGACGGTGGAGTCTTGCTTGACTCAGGGAGACCCATATTTGCTTTATTGGTTTAGTGGCCTTTGGTAACACTCTCTGGCATTCCAGAGGCCATCTGTACACTTGCATGTGTGGTCTCAATACATCCCTCCCATGTTAACGTCAGGTCTTCGGCAGCAGGGTCTTATTGCCTCTCCTCCTGTAGGTATCCCAACTTAGAGGCAAGGAGCCCTTACCTTTTGTGGGGCCTTGGATCCCCTGGCCAACATCCACCTGGTAGAACAATCCATTGCTGATGTCAGAGCTCCTGTATTAATATATTTTGCCTGAGTGCATAGCCCTAGGACTTTAGTATTATATTTGGTTCTGAACAGAGAGTAATCCCTTCCACAGTTCCCATGTCTAGTAGTCAATTAAAGAAAGCAGTTTTACCGGTTTTATAAGAGATTACCTCTACAATAGTTGTCTCCAATTTACAGTTGGGGAACGACCTCATCATCGTCATATTTCTCCTTGTTCTATGGGGGGGTCTATTATTCTTTTAAATGAATACAATATTAAACCAACTCTTAATGATTTTCCATTATACCCACAAATTAGTCCATCTCTCAATTCTTATCAGAGAAGCTTCTTTTG
Organism: Rhizomys pruinosus; assembly: GCA_009823505.1. Taxonomy (NCBI): domain Eukaryota; kingdom Metazoa; phylum Chordata; class Mammalia; order Rodentia; family Spalacidae; genus Rhizomys; species Rhizomys pruinosus. Next base: position 4,617,386 of record VZQC01004693.1, read on the forward strand.
CAAAAGATGCCAATTAACAGAGTCCCCGGAACTAGTCATCATGCAGAGAGTAAGAGACTTTGGAATGCTTAGTCCTAAGTGGAACATGTATACAACAGTCCTCTCCCTCCAAGGCTCAGAGATCATTTGGAAGATTGTAAGAGCCAGAGGTGGTACGTGGATATAACAAAACAGTGCTTTCTAGATACAACTGGGCACTTGCACGTGCAAACTCACAGTGGTTGTGACAGCATGACACAAGACCTGTACAAGCTTAAGCCAGACAAGCTTAAGCATAGAACATGGAGATGGTGGCAAAGCCCCACTCCTAGCTGAGAAGTTATTGACAATAGACTGATGTTGGGAGAGAAAAGGTCAGGTTCATTAAATATGTGACCACTGTGGGTCAACCATTATCCAGGAGATGAATCCACACCAAAGTGTACTTAGGCAGCACAATTAAAGCATGGTGGGCTTTAAAATAAGGAGGACATGAATTTGGGTGAGTAGGAAGGTGAGGGGTGGACCTGGGAGGGGAATGTGATCAAAATTCTTTATATGAAATCTCAAAGAATTGATAAAAATATTATTCTTAAAAATAGTAGAAAAAGATATGATCTTTATACACTTCTGGCAGTTAGGATCCTTATGCCCAAGCAATTAAATCTTAAAGGCAGAAAAAAAAAGGATCAAATATTTCCAAACAAATTAACTGTACCTAGCCCAAACTCAGTACTTGGAAACATGGAAATGGTCAGCACCAGAGATTCGGTTCAGTTGATCAACTGTTAGCCTACACCAAGCCTACGTTCAACCTCTAGCACTCTATAAACCAGGAGTGGTAGTGCATTCCTGTAATCCTAACACTCAGGAGATAGTGTCAGGAGGATGAAAAGTTTAAGGTCATCTTCCACTGTATAGTAAGTTGGAGGCCAGCCTGGTCTATATAAGACCTTGTCTTCAAAAGCAAAGAAAAATGGAAAGAAAAAAAAGGGAAGGCAGGAAGGAAGGCAGGAAGGAAGGCAGGAAGGCAGGAAGGAAGGCAGGAAGGAAGGCAGGAAGGAAGGCAGGAAGGAAGGAAGGAAGGAAGGAAGGAAGGAAGGAAGGAAGGAAGGAAGGAAGGGGAGGAGGAGGAAAGGAAGAGACAAAGATTAACAAAGTAAAATTCAGAGTGTCCAGCACTCAATTAAAATTGCCAAATATGAAAAAGAGTAGCAAAGTCAATTAATTAAAACTAACAGCTGGACATGGTGGCGCACACCTTTAATCCTAGCACTCGGGAGGCAGAGGCAGGCGGATCTTTGTGAGTTCAAGGCCAGCCTGCTCTACAGAGTAAGTCCAGGACAGCTGGGGGCTACAGGGAGACTCTGTCTCGAAAAGGACCAAAAAAAAAAAAAAAAAAAAATAAAAAAACTAACACAGAAGACGCACAGGATTATTCGACTATGTAGTAGAAGGACATTAGGTTAGATATTGTAGCTCAACTTCAATAGGACCTGAGCAGGAGACTTGTGTAGTCACATAAAGCACTTGATAAGAAGGTCCCACCCTGAGTTCAGTGCTTATATTGAATGATTTTTTATGTTTTGGAACAAGGGACCTCACATTGGTTGATTTTTTCTTCCACATTGTTATTTTGAAGATTTCCCTATAAATTATATCACAGATCCTGATTCTATACATTCAACATTATTCAGAGACATGGAAAATAATTTCAAAGGCCCAGATTGTAAGTATGTATGAAAAATACATTGAATGGGAATAATGTTAATTTAATAGTCACTGAAATACCACAAAAACAAATAAGATAGCTACTGAACCAACACCTGAGAAAATTCAATCTAAACATCTTCATTTTATTTAAAAAAAGCATTTCATGAAAGGAAAAGGAAGCAAAAACACCTGAGGCACTTCTTAGAATAAATTCTGAAAGCTAGATTTAAGACTCAAATATATAATTACACTGAAATGTAATATAAATCCAGGTCTCTTAGTTAACAACAGAAATTACTCCGTTAGATTTTTTTTTTTAAGTAAGACTGAAGTATGTGCTGCCTGAAAAAAACAAACTTTAAATATAATGACACAAATGTGTTAAAGGTAAAACCATGGAAAATTACACATCATGATAACACTACTTGCAATGAACCTAGTATAACTATTGTAAAATCAAATTAAATCCAGAGCAGAGGCTCTTACCAAGGATAAAGAGGATTATTTTATAGTCATAAAGTGATCAATTGATATAGATTGTATTAAAATATAACCAGTTCTAAGACTTTATGCCTGCTTAACCATTTAAAATTTTTTTTCCAAAAAAAAAAAAATTACATTGAAAAAAACACTGATACCACTACAAAGGAAACAGGCCGACCCACAATTACTCAGAGATTCAACCCCTTTTCTCAAGTAGTACAGAAAATCAACAGGGAAGCTTTGAATAACTCTATAAAATCAACTTGACCTAATTGACATTCATACTACACTCTACCAAACAATAGTGAACACACATTCTTTTTAAGTGCACTCAGAACTTTTACCAAGATAAATTATATTCAGGGCCATGACACAAATCTCATAAAATAAAGCGTTCAAATCACATAAGTATGTTCTTACTAACCACTGAAATTCTGTAAGTGTGTTTTTATACACATATTTTGATTTTGATTTTGACAGCTTCCCAATACTTTTTTTTTTTAAAAAAAAAAATCAATGAGGAAATAAGAACATATTTTAGACTAATATATAGGATAAAGTTTGAAGCAGTAATCACTGAAAAGTACAAGCAAACTTATACCAAATTAAATGGAATAAAAAAAAAAAAGAATCATGATAAACCCTAAGTAAAAACCTTGCCACTTAAGAAATAAATTTAAAAATTGTGTTGATGTCTATGTTTGCTCCTTTGGGAATATAATATTTCAAAAATTGGTAAGTTCCAAGAAGAGAAACAAAGCAAGATATTAAAGAGTACAGTCATCCTTCAGTACCACGGGCAATCCTCACAGATAACAAAATTTACAGGTGCTTGAGTCCCTTACATAAAACCAACATGCGTCCTTCTGTGGATTTTTTGGTTGCCATATATTCATTAGTCATAGTAATGGGNAAAAAAAAAAACTAACACAGAAGACGCACAGATTATTAGAATATGTAGTAGACAAGGACATTAGGTTAGATATTGTAGCTCAACTTCAATAGGACCTGAGCAGGAGACTTGTGTAGTCACATAAAGCACTTGATAAGAAGGTCCCACCCTGAGTTCAGTGCTTATATTGAATGATTTTTTATGTTTTGGAACAAGGGACCTCACATTGGTTGATTTTTTCTTCCACATTGTTATTTTGAAGATTTCCCTATAAATTATATCACAGATCCTGATTCTATACATTCAACATTATTCAGAGACATGGAAAATAATTTCAAAGGCCCAGATTGTAAGTATGTATGAAAAATACATTGAATGGGAATAATGTTAATTTAATAGTCACTGAAATAACAAAACAAAAAAGATAGCTAATGAACCAACACATGAGAAAATTCAATCATAAAAATATTCATTTTATTTAAAAAAAGCAGTCATGAAAGGAAAAGAAGCAAAAAACACCTGAGGCACTTATTAAATAAATTCTGAAAGATAGATTTAAGCCTCAATATATCAATTACATGAAATGTATATAATCCAGGTCTCAGTTAAAAACAGAAATTACTAAGTTAGATTTTTTTTAAGTAAGACTGAAGTATGTGCTGCCTGAAAAAAACAAACTTTAAATATAATGACACAAATGTGTTAAAGGTAAAACCATGGAAAATTACACATCATGATAACACTACTTGCAATGAACCTAGTATAACTATTGTAAAATCAAATTAAATCCAGAGCAGAGGCTCTTACCAAGGATAAAGAGGATTATTTTATAGTCATAAAGTGATCAATTGATATAGATTGTATTAAAATATAAAAGTTCTAAGCATTTATGCTGCTAACCATAATTTCAAATTACATGAAACAAAACTGATAACACTACAAAGAGAAACAGGCAGACCCACAATTACTGTCAGAGATTTCAAAACCTTTTTCTCAAGTAGACAGAAAATCAACAGGGAAGATTTGAATAACTCTATCAAACAACTTGACCTAATTGACATTCATACTACACTCTACCAAACAATAGTGAACACACATTCTTTTTAAGTGCACTCAGAACTTTTACCAAGATAAATTATATTCAGGGCCATGACACAAATCTCATAAAATAAGAGTTCAAATCAAATAAAGTATGTTCTCTACTCACACTGAAATTAATAACAGAAAATTTTCCACAAAAATATCTAAAACTTTTTAAACTAAATATACTTCTAAATAATCCATGGATCAAAGAAAAAAAATCAATGAGGAAATAAGAACATATTTTAGACTAATATATAGGATAAAGTTTGAAGCAGTAATCACTGAAAAGTACAAGCAAATTATAACCAAATTAAATGGAAAAAAAGAAATCATGAAAACCAAAGTAAAAACCAATGCCACTTAAAGAAATAAAAATAAAAATTGGTGATGTCTATGTTTGCTCCTTTGGGAATATAATATTTCAAAAATTGGTAAGTTCCAAGAAGAGAAACAAAGCAAGATATTAAAGAGTACAGTCATCCTTCAGTACCACGGGCAATCCTCACAGATAACAAAATTTACAGGTGCTTGAGTCCCTTACATAAAACCAACATGCGTCCTTCTGTGGATTTTTTGGTTGCCATATATTCATTAGTCATAGTAATGGGTTTCACGAACATAACTTCATACAAGGGTACTATGTACTTTGATCACATTTATTCCCCTATATGTTCCCCTTTGCCATCCCTAAATCTTTCTACTATTTGCCTTCATTATCTCCCCAAATTTGGATTCTTTCATGATATATACAGACAAATGATTTTATGTTTCCATAAAATAAAATCAGGATTCAAGCTGGGCATGGCAGTGCATGTCTTTAATCCCATCACTAAAGAGGCAGTGAGATTCTTGTCAGGTCAAGGTCAGTTTGGTCTACATAGCAAGTTCCAAGCCAGCTGGGGCACAAGGGAGATCCTGTCTCAAGCAAACAAACAGGCAAAATCTAAGATTTTCAAATGAGATGCAATATATGTCTTTCTGAGTCTGACTTATTTCACTGAATATGATGCTCTCAAGTGGCATCTACTTCTTAAAAATACCATAATTGCATTCTCTATGATTGAATAAAACAAGTCACACCTAAAGGAAACCCCATCAGAATTACAGCTGACTTATCATTGCAAACTATGAAACCCAGTATACATTTTTGAATAATAATTTTAAATATCAATGGATTGAACTCCCCAGTCAAAAGACACAGATAGATGAATGGATTAAGAAGCAAAATCCATCTTTTGGTGACTGAAAGAAACACATTCCTATGTTATTTCTTTTTGTTGTTATTTCTTACTATGTGTTAAATATAGATATTTATGTTTGCAGGCAAGTGTCCCAGTAACCACTCATCAAAAAGCTTCTTTTGCAAGAGATGGAAATTATAAGAGAGTCTCACAACTGATCATACACAGATTGTCTGTGATTTCCCCAAGCCAAACTGGCACATCTATGATACAACCTCTCCATCTAAGGCTCACAGAACATAGAACAAGGGATAAAGAGAACACTAACCCTTCTCTCAATTCTCATTAATGAAGTTCTCTCATGCAATAGAGGGCCAGGAACAAAAAGAAAAGGTCACAAATGGCCAAAGCATAGAGAAGAAGCGTTGCCAGAGTGTGGGTCCTTGGGCAGGACTCCTATATTAAACTCCACCACCAAGGTTCAGAGACCAAGAGGAGGTGGAAAGATTGTAAGACCTAGGAAGTACATGACCATATGAAAATGAGTCCTGCCAGGCGTAGTGGTGCACACCTTTAATCCTAGCACTTGGGAGGCAGAGGCAGGCGGATCTTTGTGAGTTCAAGGCCAGCCTGGTCTACAGAGTGAGTTCCAGGATAGCTGGGGCTACAGGGAGACCCTGTCTCGAAAAGACCAAAAAAAAAAAAAAAAAGAAAATGAGTCCTACAGGCTCCTGAGACCTTGTTTATATGAACCTATAGCAATAGAGTCAGTATGCGCAAGACCCATAAAAATGAAGCAGACAAAAAAGCAAGCATAGAAATGTGGACATGGGCAGCAGGCCCCAATCAGTCAAGGAATTATTGGCAGCTGATTATTGCTGGGTTAAGAAGAGCTGATCTTCTTATAGGGAGGGACTCTAGATAAGCTGACTAGAACTCAGTGGATCAATTTGCATTGAGGGACATCTGAGGACACTAACCTGAAACAACAGACCTTAAAACAAATGACATAATGTATGACTTCCAGTGGGGAGGGGGGTGGGGGGGATATGGGAGGGTGCCAAGGGGGAAGGAGGCACAAAGGTAATTAAGATGTTCTGTATGGAATACACAAATATTCGATAAAACTTTACCAAAAATATCCATTCTGTATAAATATCACATTTTCTTTATTCATATGTTAGCAGACATCTAACCTGATTCCATATCTTGGCTATTAGAAATTGTTCTTCAATGAACCTAGAAATGCAAGTATCTTCTGTGATGTTGACTGAGAGTTCTTCAGAACTTATATACCCAAGAGTGTTATAGCTGGATCATATAGTAGTTCTACTTTTAGTTTTTTGAGGCACCTCCATACTGATTTCCATAGTGGCTGAGCTCATTTTCACTCTTACCAGGAGTGTATAAGGGTTCCCTTTACACCACATCCTCACCAGTATTTACTACTATTTTTACTTTTTCAATTTTAGATCTTTTAATTCTATGTTTAATTGGGGGTGGTATATGCATGTGTCAGGGCTGGTGCCACAGAGTTTAAAAGAAGGCTTCCAATTGCCTGGAGCTGGAGTTACAGGTGGTTGTGAGCCCTCCAACATGAATGCTAGGAACAAACTATGGTCCTCTGAAAGAGCAGTATGTGCTCCTAATCACTGAGCCATTATTCCAGCCCCAATTATTTGTTTTCTTTCTGTTTAGTTGGTTGATTGGTTAGGGATTTTTTTTTTCATTTTTTATTGAATTTTTGCAAATTTCATATGATAGATTTTTATTATACTTAGACACCCTCCCCTACATGTACCTTCCCCATAACACTTCCCTCCCCAATTTCATGTACTGTGTTTCATATATATTAAGGCATATCAAGTCAATTTTCTGTCCCCAAATGCCCTTCAGGTCCAGCCGCAGGAGTCTGGTTAATCTGTCCAGCACCACACCCTTAAAGAAAACATACTCTCCCTTTTGCAGCGATTATCAGTTTCCAGTAGATCCTCAGCTACACATGGAGTTTCTTACCCACTTCTAGTCTGTGATTTTTGTCTGGCTTAAGTTTACATGGGCCTTGTACATACTGTCATCATTGCCGTGAGTTTCTTTGAGGAACTTCCCAGCTATCTGGACAATGGTCTCCTTATACTCATATGGCACCCCTGGCTCTTACAATCTTTCCACCACTCTTCCACAATGATCCCGAGCCTTGGGTGGCAGAGGTTTGATATAGGCGTCCTGTTCAAGAACAAACCTCTGCCGCCTCTTACTCTCTGCATGTGACCAACTGTGGATCTCTGGGTTAATCATCATCTGGTGCAGAGAAGCAGGAAGCTTCTATGGGTGTAATGATGTCATTAGAGTCATTTTAATACTGTATCTATTTAGCAAAATAACAGTAGTAAGCTCCTCCCTGTACCCTGTGACTTAGCTAGACACTGGTTCCTAGACCTGATATGGACTCCATCTTGTAAATCACACCTTAAATCCAATCGGAGAGTAGTTGGTCACCCCCATGATATTGCCAGTTGTTATAGCTCTCAGAATCCATAGCTGGGTAAGATTAACGACGCTTCTTTCTTTTTTTTTTTTTTTTTTTTTGGTCTTTTCGAGACCAGGCGTCTCCCTGTAGTCCAATCTGTCCTGGAACTTACTCTTGAGACCAGGCTGGCCCTTGTACTCACAGAGAGGCCACCTGCCTCGCCTTTTTTTTCTTCCTTTTACTCTTTCTCCCATTGCTTCGGATTACATTTAAAGGCGTCGCACCACCAGGGCCGGCTTTAATTTTTTAGTTTTTATTGTGCTTTGTGTATTTCAGCTAGCATTTTTCCAATTCAGTCAGGCATATTTCCCCTTCCTTTCTCCCCCACCCCGCTCCAACCCCATCCCAGATCATGCCCATTTCTACCATAAATGTCCTCGCAATCTTTATCTCAGTTCTTTTTTTCCCATTTTTTTTAGCCAATAAGTGCTAATTTATGAGTACAAGCATCCTTCATTGTAAAACCAATTTGCAGCAGTGTGTCCAAAACCCACACAGCCCCTTGTCCCACCATCCAAGCAAGCGGGGGGCTTGTATGTTCAATCAAGTTGATCAAATGAGTGTCCAGGCTATATTGCTGTAGCTTCACAATTCACCCCAATCATTGCCCTCTTTACACATCTACCATGCCCCCTCTTCCGCAGATTTTTTTCCCTAGGCTTAGGAAAAAGGGCTCAGGTGGATGAGAAGCAAAACAGTCTACTTTCTCTGGAGTTTTTGTCTTGGACTCTGGTCAATTCTGGCTGTTTATTTCATGGGGCTGACAGTTTTTCCAGGAAAACCTTTCGATCCTACTAATGAAGCAAAGCAATTAGGTATATAGGTATTTAAACAACGTTACTACTTGTTATTGTAGGTTTCTTTGGTATAGAAACATATGTTTTGGATATGATATGTTAATCCATGACTTACATTTTTTTCTGTGAATATGACAGGGTCTTAACTGTGTCTTCTATCATCTCCTGGCCATTAGAGGGTGTAAGCTTTGTGGCATCAGGCTGTGGGTTATTCTTCCAAGGAGCGAGCCAATAGCCAAATAGATTTGGACATACAGCATATGGCTGCCTCTGCTGCACAGTGTTTCTAGGCAGGTGAGGTATAGTTGGTACTGATGGAGGAGACTTGCTTGACTCAAGGAGACCCATATTTGCTTTATTGGTATAGTGGCCTTTGGTAACACTCTCTGGTATTTCAGAGATCATCTGTACACTTGCATGTGTGGTCTCAATACAGCTTTCCCATGTAATGTCAGGTCTTCAACAGCAGGGCCTTATCGCCTCTCTTAAGTTTGCTTCCCAAGTTAATCCACATACAGTCATCCCAAAACAGCATGGGCGATTTTGATGAAAATTGTGCCTTGATTCCACCCTATAGGTATGTACAAAACAACTGCTTTCTTGAGCCTCATGGGTCAAAAAACCAAAAAAAAAAAACCTTTAAAAAAAATGGGGGATGCTACTGATAGATATGAAACCTTTTTGTCAAAAACCTTGCAATTCAAATCTTAAAACTAACTATGGGAAAAGATTTGTATGTTCCAACAGGTCAAAATGTCACCAACTTAACAGCTGAGAAAGAAAAGATACAGCTTTGCATCGAGTAGGATGTACCAGAAAGTGCCAACAGAAAGGTTGGCCCGTCTGAACACTGAAAGGAAGAAAAGCCTCAGATTGCTACAAACATCAAACCCCTATGTGGATCCTACTTGTAACAACTATGTATAATGAGTCCTAACGAAATTTACCTTCTAGGAGCCACAAAGGTTTTAACACGAGAGACTTTCTTACCTCCCCCCCCAAAGAACAAGGAGAAATATGATGGTGGTGTCATTCTCCAACTGTAAATTGGAGACAACTATTATAAAGGTAATCTCTTATAAAACCGGTAAACTGCCTTCTTGAATTGACTAATAGACATAGGAACTGTGAAAAGGATTATTCTCTATTCAGAACCAAATATAATACTAAAGTCTCCTTAAGCTATGCACTTAAGCAAAATATATCAACGCAGGAGCTCTGACATCAGCAATGGATTATTCTACCAAGGAGATGTTGGCCAGAGGATCCAAGCCCCCACAAAAGGTAAAGGCTCCTTGCCTCTAAACTGGGATACCTGCAAGATTAACTACTTTTCACTTACTGTAGCCTACATGGCATCTTCCAACGCTATGAAAGCTAACCAGTAGAGATGAAACCTTGGAGTCAGTAACAGCTTGATTGTTCCTTGTTTGTTCTGAGGGATTTTGTTTGTTTGCTTGTTTGTCTTTGTTTTTTGACTCAAGGTCTCCCTGTAGCCCCAGCTGGCCTGGCCCCAATCTCACAGAGATTTCCCTACCTCTGCCTTCTGAGTGCTCGGATTAAACATATGCTCCTCCATACCTGGCTTCATTTTCTTAATGATAACCAATTCAGCTGGGGTGAGATGGATTCTCAGTATAGTTTTAATTCACATCTCTCTGATGGGAATAGTTTTTCAAACGATTATTGGCTTTTGAATTCTGCTCTGTACATTAGCCCATTTATTGATTGGATTTTTGGGTTTCTTGGTATTTAGATTCTTGAGCCCTTTCTTATTCTAGGCATCAGTCCTCTAGCAGATGTATACATGGCAAAGGGTTTTTTTTGTTTTGGTTTGGTTTGGGTTTTTTTTTTTTTGTAGATTGTCTTTTGGCTTGATTGCTTCCTTTGCTTTGCAGAAACTTTTTTATTCTAAGTAATTCCATTTTTCAAGTAAAGTTTACTTCCTGAGCTATTGAAATCCTTTTTAGATAGTCCTTACTATGTTTATATCTTGATGTATTTTACTTTTGTTTTCCTCTGGCAGTTTCAGAATTTCAGGTCTTACAATTAAGATCCATGAACTCTTTTCACATGGTTCTTCTATGGGAAGAGATCTACTTTCTTTCCTACCTGTGGATATACAGTTTTCAAAGCACCATTTATTGAAAAGGCTACCTTTTCTCCAATATATGTTTTCATAGCCTTTGTTTAAAATCAGGGGTTGGGGACTGGAGAGATGGTTCAGCAGTTAAGAACACTTACCGCTCTTGCATAGGAATCTGGGTTCAGTTCCCAGCATCCATGTCAGGCAACTTCAGTTCCTGGGAATCTGATGCCCTCTTCTGGCCTCTATGGGTGCCTATATACACATGGTACACACAAAAGCATGCAGGCATATGAATAATAATAATAATAATAATAATAATAATAAATGGTTGCTGTGGCCATGTGAGTTTACATCTGGTCCTCTCTTCTACTTCATTGATATCCATGTCAGGTTTTACTCCAGTATCATCTTTTTCTTTTTACTATGGCTGCATAGTATGTGTATCAGTAAAAAGGAGGCAAGACACCAGGAAGATTGAGGAAACAGGTTTTATTTCACCCACCTCCTGGTCCAGAGGAAGTAAGTCTCAAGGCCTGGACTCCAAAGAGTGGAAGTTCTTGCATTTCTCCACCTTGGGCAATGGGTTACAGCAGAGGTGAATTATATATTGGTTGTCTAACAGAAAAATTTTATAAAAAGGAAGTGGCTTGTCTAATTCTTGATTTTTAAAAAGTGTAAAAACTCTTTCTCTAAGATAAACAAAAAGGAGGAAGTGTTTGTTAGGACAGGGCAAAATCCCAAGATTTGTGATTAACAACTCACTTTGTTGACATAGATAGAAAGAGTTTAAAAATCCTTGTTTTCCTTGATTTTTCCATTTTTCCATCAGGCTATAGATCACCCCCCGCCATGAAACTCGTTATTAAATCCAGAATTAAACTGTAGTGTCTGATCCTCGTCTCATTCAGGGCCTTATATAATGCCATAATTTTGGCAGTAGTTCTTTCTATAGTGTACTCTGTGGAAATAAAACATCTCATGCAAAGGGGAGGCAGACCAGGGAGTAACAGACCAGTACCTAACACTGGGATTATTATGCCAGTTAAGATTTCTAAGCCTCCGGGGCTGGAGGGATAGCCTAGCGGTTAAGAGCACCGACGCTCTTGCAGAGGACCCGGGTTCGATCCCCAGCACCCACATGGCGGCTAAGAACCGTCTTAACTCCAATTCCAGGAGAACTCCAGTTCCAGGGGAATCCAAGACCCTCTTCTGACCTCCGCGGCATTGCACGACACGGGTGCACAGACCTGCATGCAGACAGTACATTCATACACATACAAAAATAAATAAATTAAAAAATTAAAAAAAATACATTATTAAGATTTCTAAGCCTCCAAAAGAAAAAAAGAGCAAGGGTCCCAGCCCTTCATTCCTTTCTAAGTCCATACCAGCACATGTGCTATTTTTCTTTCTTTTTATTTTTTCATATTTTATTGAATTTTTTCAATTTTCATACAATATAGTTTGGTGGTATTTAGATCCCCTCTCATATCCGTACTTTCTCCCACTGCCCCCAGGCCAATTCAATGTCCTCTCATGCACACACACACACACACACACACACACACACACACACACACATCCCAGCAGCCATCAACTTCCAGAAGTTCTTTAGGTTGGGTTGGGGTTTCTTATTACCCACTTTCCCATCTCTATGCTGAGATTGTTGTCTGCTTTGAGCTTGCATAGAACTTGTGCATGCTGTCACCATTGCTATGAGTTCACATGTGTAACTGAGCAGCTGTCTGTTTCCTTGTGGTCATCCACCAACTCTGGCTCTTACAATCTCTCCTCTCCTCTTCCAAAATGATTCTTAAGCCTTTGGAGGCAGAAATCTCTAAAATGCCTCAAAGGGACTGACACAAGTAGAGGCAGAAATGGTATAGCTAAATATTGTTTCTTTTAAGACGTGTACCTTTGAGACAACAGGTTCTTGTTTGTTTGTTTGGTTGGTTGGTTGGTTGGGGTTTTTTGTTGTTGTTGTTGTTGTTGTTGTTGTTGTTTTTTGAGACAGGGTTTCCCTTTAGTCCCAGCTGCCCTGGAGCTCTCTCTGTAGACCAGGCTGGCTTTGAACTCACAGAGATCCACCTGTCTCTGCCTTCTGAGTGCTGGGATTAAAGGCATGATCTACCACACCCAGCACTAAAGACAGTTTTTAGCTGCTATGTGGGTCCTGGGACTCGAACTGGGTCCTCTGCAAAAGTAGTCAGTGCTCTTAACCACTGAGCCATTTCTCCAGGCCCTCCTGTTTGTTTTTTTATGAAGAAGCCAAAGCCAAATAATTTATGTGGCAACAAGGTGACATTCCAGAACAATATTCTTTTGTTTTTTATTTCTTTTTTTATTGAAGTTTTGAGCATTTCATACATTTCATAGTCAAATTTAGACCCATTTCCCCTTCCATGCCCCCCACCCTGCCAGAGCTCGTGCATTCTGCCATACATGTCTTGCATCTTTTTCTCAGTCTTTTTTTGAATTTTTTGATGCAGAAGTTTACTGTTTGGGGCAGAAGTTTATTGTTTCAGTCAGTTCTTTGACTCTGTCTTTTTTGTTGTTGTTGCTCCTTCTAATTTGTATTGCTCCAAAATATGCATATATACATGCCACACACATACATGCAACACAAAACTATGATGCCTGACAATAAAACATAGGCTAATTCCAAAACATGTTTAGATTCACATTTTGACAGTAGGATTGTATGCAGGTAAAGAAAAAAATATTACTTTACATTCCTACATTACATAGCAAGTTGATGAGTAACATCAGGTATTGTATTTATTAAAAAAGAAAAAAAGTGTTATTCAGTTTGCCTTACAAATAGAGATTTGGTACTAGGATCCACAAATGAGGGACACCATATGCCATTTGTTTTTCTGGGACTGTGTTACTTCACTTAGCATAATGGCTTCTAGTTCCATCCATTTACCTGCAAAGTTCATGATGTCATCTTTCTTTACTGCTGCATAGAACTCCATTGTGTAGATGTACCACATTTTCTTTATCCACTCACAGGTTCCCTCCAGACCCTCTCCTTCTAGGACTTTTGACATGAACGCATGTTGAGTTTTGTCAAAAGGGCTTTCCTGCATCTATTGATATGACCATGTGATTTTTGTCTTCAAGTCCATTTATGTTTTATGACATTTATTGACTTACGTATGTTGAACCATCCCTGCATCTCTGGAATAAACCCTACCTGGTCATGGTGGATGATTTTTTTTTCTTTTTTGAAACTGGGTCTCCCTCTTTTAGTCCCAGCTGGCCTGGAGCTCGCTATGTAGACCAGGCTGGCCTTGAACTCACAGAGATCCTCCTGGCTCTACCTCCCAAGTTCTGGAATTAAAGGCATGCACCGCCATGTCTGGCCTAAGATGGTTCTTAGCCTCCATGTGGGTGTTGGGAATTGAGCAAGAGCAGTCAGTGCTCTTAACCGCTGTTTTTGAGGGGGTGGGTGCTGCAGATGCTGGCACCTCCAGGACCTGTGCTTGGGCAAAACCTTTTTGGGGAACCGCCTAGGAATAATAAAACCTAATTTGGATGGGGTGATGGCAAAAAACAAGACAGAAGATTGTAACTTCATTTAAATTAGAACCTCTTAGGACAATAGGTGTCCTTAAGCTATTTAATATTAGCCTCCCCACTCTGGAGAGTTCCAGAGGGTCCTGGGTCAGACCCTTCAGTTGGGCTGTGTCCCTTGGGTTCTATTGCGCTCTGTGCTGGGGTCGGGGGTCTGTCACCAGGACACTAGACCAGCTCTTTCCGATTACAGATAGAAACAGCCTGTGGCACATATTAAGGGGAAGTTTGTCTTCCAGAACATTCCAGGAGACAAGGCAAAAAGTGATCTTTACCTTGTTCATCCTGCTACAGTCGCCAGGAAATGTATCAGGAAAGATGAATGAGACGCAAGAAAGCAGATTTTATTTAGGTTTCAATCTGGACCCCGAAGAGAGGAAGTTCTTATATTTTCATATGTTGGGCAATGGGTTACAGCATACACAAATTACATACATGTTGGCTAACAGCAAAAAGTTATAAAAGAAGGAAGTTTGCCTAGTTCATTTGTGGAAAAAAAAAAGGTGTAAAAAGTCCCCATTTGAGACAAACAGAAAGGAGGAAGATTTTGTTGAAATGAGGAAAAAAAGTCATAAGACCGGTGACTCTAACTAGTTATCTCAGCTTTCTAAGCATAAAGCTGTCTGCTTATTTTGCTGACATAGACAGAGAGGGAGAAAATTTTTAAATCCCTGTTTTTCTTAATTTTTCTATCAGTGTAATTTGAAGTTAGGTAAGGTGATCAACTCCAGCACTGTTCACTTTTCCCAGGGTTACTTTGTCTATGCAGGGTCGTTTGTGTTTCTGAATGAATTTTAGAGCTGTTTTTTTCTATGTGTATGAAGAATGTCATTGGAACTTTGACTAGAATTATATTCAACTCATACGTTGTTTTCATTAACTTTGCCATTTTCACAATATTAATTCAGCCACCCAAGCATGTGGGAGGTCTTTCCAGCCTCTGGTGCTTTTTTGTTTAATGTCTTTTTCCAGAGCCTTAAAGTTTTCATCATAGAAGTCTTTCACCTTCTTGGTTAGGTGTATTTAGTACATTGTTTAGATATTGGGAATGAATTTGTTTTCTTGCTTTCTTTTTTGTAAAATTTAATTGAATTTATGTGTATTTCATACAGAACATCTTGATCATATTTATACACCTTCCCCACAGCCCCCCGCCCCACTGGAATTCATCCATCCTGTCATTTGTGTTAAGGCCTTTTGTGTCAAATTAATCTCCCTGGACATTACCCAGTGCAAGTTCATCACTGAGGTCTAATCAGCTGATCTAGAGACTCTCAGTTTAAAAATAATCAGCTCTTCTTCACCCTAATCAGCTGCCAATATTTCTTCAGCTAAGATTGGGATCTGGGCAGGGCGTGGTGGCACACGCCTTTAATCCTAGCACTCTGGAGGCAGGGGCAGAGGGATCTTTGTGAGTTCAAAGCCAGCCTGGTCTATAGAGTTCCAGGACAGCTGGGGCTACAGGGAGACCCTGTCTCAATAAGACCAAAAAAAAGATGGGATCTGCTGCCCATTTCCATAGTACCTTGCTGGGTTTTTGTCTGCTTGAGTTTGCATGGGTCTTGCCCATGCTGACACCATTGCTGTAGGTTCATATGAGCAGGGTCCCAAGAGCTTGTAAGATTCTGTTTCCATAATGGTCCTGTACTACCTCCCTGGTTCTTACGATCTTTCTGTCCCCTATTCTGCAATGGATGGGTAAAGGTTAATATAGGGGTCCTCCTGTTCAAGAACCACAATCTGCAGACTCTTACTTTCTATACTTGGCCATTTTGTGAACTTTTGTGTTCCTAGCCCACTGTTGCATAAGGGAGCTTACTTAATTAGAATTGAGAGATTCATTAGTGTCCTCTTTACTCCTTGTTCTATGTTGTGTGAGCCATAGATGTAGAAGCTGCATTGCAGGTGTGCCACTTAGGCTTGAGCAATTCACTGACAACATCTGTGTGTGATTACTTGTGGTACTCTGCAATAGTCTTCATCTAGTGCAAAAGAAGCTTCTTTGGAGGGTGACTATGATATTTGTCAGTAAATATAAGTATCCATATTTTTGCACATAGTAAGAAATTACATTATTCTTGGGGTTTTCTCTAAGATATATGACCTCTCCAGCCATGTGTATTTAGCTATGTTTACAGTACTACACATGAGTTTCCTCCAACTGAGTGGTCTTTAAATCCAATTAGGTAGCTGCTGAGTACCTCCAAGGTAAAAGTGCCACTACTGCACCAATGTTGTATGCGGTGCTGGTCATTGATGTGGTTACTTGGTCTTGAAGCTGCGGTTGGGCCACTGATTTTTGTTCTCCCTCAGCAGCTTACATAGTGCTCTCCAAAGTTATGAGAACTAGGCCTCAGGGGAAGTGACTTCCAGTCTCCATTGCTCCAAATCCTGTGTGAAATGTGTCCTGGTGCTGGGCGTGGTGGCTCACATCTTTAATCCCAGGCAGAGTCAGGCAGATCTCTGTGAATTCAAGGCCAGCCTGGTCTACAGAGTGAGTTCAGGCCAGCTAGGACTACAGAGAGACCCTGTCTCAAAGAGACAAAAAAAAAAAAAAAGAAAAGAAAAAGAAAAAAGAAATGTGCCCTATCTTCAGCAATAGGGTCTTACCTTCAAGTTCTGGGAGGCAATCAAGAGCTGTGGCAATAGCCTGTGTAATTTGGGGGTCTCTTGGACTGTCCTAGCCAACAACTCAAAGGAAGGCTTCTCCCACCTGGCACTGTTTCCCATTATGTAGCCTTCAGCTATACACACGGACTCATGTAGAGGTATTGGACTAGCTAGGCATTATTTATTCTCTCTCTCTCTCTCTCTCTCTCTCTCTCTCTCTCTCTCTCTCCCCACATACTTTCCCCATTTAAAGTGTCCCCATTTCCTCCATTTATCCCTTGATGATACCAGTCTCCTATGGTCCCACCTCTCTTGAATTCTTTCTTGCTTCCTTTCTTATCAAGTTTGTTATTGGTATACAAAAAGCCTCTCATTTTTGTATGTTGATTTTTGTATCCTGATACTTTGCTGAAAGTGTTTATCAGCCCTAAGAGCTTTCTAGTGAGGTATGTAGGGTTTCTTTTACATATAATCATATCATCTGCAAATAATGATGCTTCAACTTCTTCCTTTCCTATTTGTATCCTTATTTGTTGCCTTATTTCTCTAGTTAAGACTTCAAGTACATACCATGTAGCAATTTCTTCTAAATTCAAGCATTTCATCCTGGAAGGAAGATCTGTTACACTCACTAGGTTCTAAAGACTCGCAAAATTCTAAGCATGCTCCTTAAGACTCAAGATACTCTCAAGGGAGGCTCATTAGGCCTCAGGAAATAAAAACTCAGAAATCTCAGGAAGTCCGTGAAACTTACCAGATGCACAAGACCCCTCACTCCGCAAGGTTATATTGTATAAGCAGTAAAGACTGCTGAGGAGTCCAGACCAACTGAGCTACCTAGTGGAGACACTCTGCTCTGTCAGGCTGCCTGCAAGTCATACAGTGAGCTCCAGGCTTCCAGCTTTCATGAGCTATCACCCAGACCAGGATAGGCTTTCAGTAATTAGGCTGCTTTTGAGTCATTGCTATTCTTGTAAATGATTCCTCGCCTACCCAACTGTAAATAAGCCCAATAAACTCATTGGCTCACAAAGTTGGACTTTGGTAGTATCCTTACGTTTTCTGTCATCAGTTCCCTATCTGGGGCAAGTGGAAATTTCTTCATGGCCCTCCAAGCAGTGTCACACAACAACACCATATTGAATCAGAGAAGAGAAACTAGACAACTTTATCTCATTTCTGATTTTAGTGGCAACCCTTTTCGGTTTTCTCCATTTAGTATAAAGTTGGTTAAAGTTTTGTTGTATATATCCTTTATTATGTTGATGTAAGTCACTTCTGGTCCTAATTTCTTGCAGGTTTTTTTTCTTATAAAAGGATGTTGGATGTGATCAAATGCTTTTTTCTGTATCAGTTGAGATAACATGTGATTGTTGTCCTTGAGTCTAGAAAAAAATCAATTTCAGAATCAGCATTTCTGGCCTCTAAAAATAACCAAAGACTCGAAATAATTTTAGAGCATTTGTTTAAGAAAAATGGTTTTACTTCCTCCTACCTCTCCCTATTTTTGCAGTAGTCATGAAAACTAACAACTCATAAGCATAAAGTAACAAACAGAAAAAATTTAGAACTCTTCTGGAACCAGGTTCCTAGAGAAACAACATTATTTTACCTGTCTGGTGGGTTTCTGCATGACTTTACAAAAATTCTAATTATTTGATTTGATGCACAACTTACCTACTATAAACAGCCTTTTCTCCAGGGTGTTTATTTTTAAAAATCAGCAGCAGTTGTTTGACATCATGGCTATCAGACACACTTGATTACATCTGGGACAAGCAATATGCTAACCACAAAGCTTAAAAGTAAAAGCTAGAGATGGGCTGGAGGGATAGCCTAGCAGTTAAGAGCACTGACTGCTCTTGCAGAGGACCTGGGTTCGATCCCCAGCACCCACATGGCGGCTAAGAACTGTCTGTAACTCCAATTCCAGGAGAACTCCAGTTCCAGGGGGAATTCGAGACCCTCTTCTGACCTCCGCGGCATTGCAGGACATGGGTGCACAGACCTACATGCAGACAGTACACTCATACACATACAAAAATAAATAAAATTAAAAAAATAAATAAAAATATTTTAAAAAGTAAAAGCTAGAGAATATAACATCTATAAGAAATATTATAGACTAAATTATGTTTCTCCTAAAAATCATTATGTTGGAGTCTTAATATCTAGTACCTTATAGTATAGGTACAGTTAGCTATATTTAGAAATGAGGCTACTACAGAGAAAATTAATTTTAAATTGTATCATAAGGGTGGGATCTTAATCCAGTATAATAGGTAATCTCATAAAGGCAGTGACATCCATTAAGGAAATGTATACAAAGACACACAGAAAAGGACGCCTTCTATAAAGCAGGAAAGAGACCTTGGGAGAAAAATAACTTGCCGACACCAAGATCCAAAATTGTGAGAAAACAACTTCTCATCGTTTAAGCCATACAGACTCTGGAATTTTCTCCCAAAATGTTCAGCCAATGTGTGTGTGGGGGGGGGGTCTTCAGTGGTAAGGACCACATAATTCTAGCATGCAATCAATAGCTTCTGTTGTGTGATGAGGGTCTCAGGGGCATCCCTTTGCCATGTTTTAAAGGAGGTGATCCACCACTTACACTGGGATTTTCACTGAACAACATTAAGGCTCCTAGCTTTTCAAGGTGACTTCACTCACTTTAATGTTTTTACTGTTCTTATGTGTGCCTTTCCAAATCTGCAAGACACTGAAGAGTTAGCAGTACATAATGAAATCTTTTTAGAAAAGACAGACAGGATCTATGATGGCCTAGCACTGTTCATTTCAAGCAACTGCCAATTAGTGTTGGGAATCAGTAGCTAATAGGATATTAAAAAGAAAAGTTAACCAAAGCCAATACAGCATGAAAAGATCCTATTATTTATATCAATTGATTTCTCAGAAAAGCAATGTAGGGTACAGCAACAATGATGGGGACAGTATCCCACATAGCCCTCCACAACCCATAACTGTCCTCCATAAGCCATCCCATTTCCTCATCATGAGGGACTGCTATACAGTTCCCCACCGCTGTAGGCTTGGCACGCTTGGTTCATGCTGCTCAGCTCGGCTAGAGTTAAAGGCTAAGCAGGGATGTGCTCTTACCTGCTTTATCTGAGGCTCAGGTTGGGTCCCTGGGTCTGACAGGCTTTTTGTCAGTACTGTGGCTCTTGCCTCTCTATCAACCAGGTGTGACTGGTGAAAGGGCCCTGGGCTCGTCAGACAGTCTCCACCACCACACCACACACCCTTTTGCTTTCATGAAGTGAAAAACTGTGCATAGCATGCTCTGGAGGAGTAACTGCCCACCGCTAGGACAAGAATAATTTTACCACTTGTTCCACTCAGTCCTGCATTCCTTCTTTCATTCCTTTGATAAGCTGTTGCTCAAGATTTAGAGCATCACAGAGATTCACTAGCATAGCATTTAGCTTTCTGTCACTCATCCTGAGGAACTCTGACTCCACACACATCTCACCACATCTGCTTTCAAGTAGTCAGGCAGAACCCATTGTCTGCCTCCCCCGTTTCTCATCTCCTCCTGGATGCTTTAGCACCTTGGAAACTCTACTTACTTGCCTTCCTAACTCATCCCGTTGTACCAGGGCCTCTCCTAGCTCACAAAGATTGTGTCCCACCATGAGGGCTCAGCAAAGCCACCACAGCTCCACACCAGTCATAAGGCCCCCATTAAATCAAGCTCTGTTTTAGTATTCGTAAGCACAGTCCTCTCAGGCCCAATTAGCTGGATATGAAACGTCACCTCTTGCTTGTTCATTTCCCTCAGTGATGCCTTTCTTCAAATCCATGGTATTCATGGAGATGTCAATGGATGATAACCAACTGTTCCTTATGGTTTGTATGAGTCACTCGGTCAGAAACTGATTCCTTTACCTTGCCTCAGATTTTGCTGCCTTTTTCTCAAGGAGGGAAGCGTGAATTTATTTCCACAGCATTGAGACTCTTCCTATCTGTCCCCTAGCCTCATGATCCAGGATAGAGAGCCCCTCTTCCCCCATTCAAGCAGTTCAGGTGAAAAATATTCCCTAGTTATCATAGTTTCCTGTACTAGGCCATTATTAAAGTTTCCATCTACATGCTAAATTATAATTATGGATTTCCCCTTCCTCTGTATTGAAGGTCAGACCTTGGGAGTATCTTCTATCACTTCTGTCTTACTCTCTCCCTCCTCACTGTCCAATTCTTCCCATGGGTTCCAGGTATTTTGATCCCAAGAAAAATCTTTAATAGAGATCTGATATATATTCTCCTTTCCCTTGAATCCAGCCAGCTAGAAGAATGACAAGCCCACATTTCCATCTTATGCACCTTGGTTTCCATTTTTTTTCCTGCCAATTCGGTGGCTTCTCTGGAGAACAGTATCAGCTTACCTTTTTTTCATTGTAATTCCTCCCTTATAGGACAAATTCCTTCTGGGAAAAGAGCTAATTTTCAGTTGCATGTCACTACCCACAGCAAAGACCACAGAATTGCTACCACAGTCTGCTTCCAATGCTATCCCAAGGACTGAATTGTATTCTATAGTTTACTTGCCATTTGTGGTGGGGTGGGGGGGGCCTTGTACTCATGATAGACCCCATTCATCAAGGAGACATGCCACCTCTTAGCACATAGAGGAAGTTGGCCACCCTGGGATTTCCTCCTAAGGATGTTCAACTTTCACCCAGAGCAGAGGCAATCAATAGCTACTGTATGTCATTCCATACCACCTAGAAAAAAAATGGCAGCATTGGATTTATCCCCACCAGTATTTGTTGTGGAATGCTGTCCTCTGGGCCTACCATGTCCGTTATGCAACCTCTTGAACTCTCAACATCTGTGATTACCCACATAAGACCTGCATAAGATTGGGTAACTCTGTCATGGATGGGGGGGGCTATAATGCTTCGCTCCTGCTTACCGATTTAGAGGTACTTGACACTTGTGGGGGGAGGAGAGAGAGAGAGAGAGAGAGAGAGAGAGAGAGAGAGAGAGAGAGAGAGAGATTTTCTTTGGCTGGATAGCCACCTGTAAGTTGCCCATACTTCTGTAACAGCTTACCACAACTCCAGGCAAACTCCTCAATTCACCAAACTACACTTGCATGGAATCGAATCTGTGTTTCTCATTGGTGCCCTATTTGTGCGGAGATCATTTGTTCATGACTCCTCTGGAAAAGCTTACACGATGTTACATCTCACTCAGATGGCTCAGCTTCAGTTGCAATACAATGCAGCTGCTCCTCCTCTACCTATCTTTGGTTTGGTTAATCCTGTTTGGGCATCAATTGTGTTTAATGACTTTTCCTTGGGAAATATGAGCAAAAGTCCATTTATCCCAAGATAGGGCACCAATGACATACAAATAAAACGGCTATTCAAGACCAGTTCGATGAAGCAATTAATTCAGGCACATGGATGACAGGTTACATAAAGGAGTAGGGGTGACTCAAATGCATCTGCATTGCTAAAAACCCCACCCAGGCATAGGTGATGGCTCACAAAACCTACATCCCTAGAGCTCCTTGACCAACCAAGTGCTTATGATGGAAAGCGTGTTTTATTTGGTCAGATAGAACAGAATTCAAATTGTCTGCACCTTAGATAAACCATACAATCTTAACAAACCACTTCACCACTCCTTTCCTATTTCTTGAACTATAAAATGAGTCTAATAATCTTTTTCACATGGGATCATTATTGGACTTAAATGAGATAATGCCTCCAATCTTCCAGTACAGACCATCTTGGAGCAGGCACACAGTGAATTCCTTTCTTACTGAACAGTGGGAGCAAGAAAGAACACGATAAAGTCTGTGGATACAGTAGGGAGAAGATGTCATAGGGTCCTAATAGACATAAAAATCAAGCACTATGCAAGTTGACAGGAAGGCAATATTACATAGAATCATGGCCATGAAAAAAATAGCTTTCAAGACAGACTTTGAGAGATGAAAATGGACTTGAAAGGCAAAGACTGTTTTCTCACAATGAGAATGCAAACTCACACACTAATGTTAATGCAGGATTGTTGTGCTAAAAGGCAAACATGAAGAACTGGGTCAATCATAGCATATGAGAAAAGTAGAAGAGGGTATGTGCCCTTTCATGGTATCTCTGGGGGAACAGTTCTCATACATCATGGCAAAATTAGTTACAAAATAAATAAAAGTTCACCTTTGTGTCTACTAACAGTTGTTTGAGTTGGTTGGTTGGAGATCTTTTTGCATGTATTAGTGACCATAGGATAGTATTTAGAAAATATAAAAATCATTTTACTCCATTATTTGAACCAGAGTAAAAATGCAAACTACCATGAATGTTACATGTTTCTTAAGTCTCATGTAGAATTCGATGCATTGTGCTCCAATGGAATTCTGAAATGAGGTCAACTTCTGGCAGCTCACACGACTAACTCTATTAAGCCACTGTTCTGTGATCAGCTCCATATGTGGCACCCTTCTGCTAGGCAATTCTGTGCTCAGTCTGAAAACACTATGAAAATCTAAAATTTTGGTTTATTGTCACAGATCACATACCATTAGAACACTTACTAATCAATTCAAAACCTGAGAACAAAGTTTCACTTCACAAAGAAAATCACTTCAGAGGGGGAAAAAAGACCTATCTTTTACAGGTAAAATTAATTTTGTCCTTGGCTGCATCCTGGGTCAAGAAAAAGTAAAGCTAGCTATAACATATTTTGGAACCACTTGAGGATATCTAAATATCAAATAGATTGTTATATGGAACTACTGGTCATCCCTTAAGTATAGCAATGGCTTACAAGTTATTCAAGAAATTTTTCTTCATTTCATGAACAATATGTAAGTGTCATAAAGTCTGCAACTCATTTTAAATGGTTCAGCAAAATGTGTGTGTGCATTTTATATAGACGGGGGAGGTCAGAAAAAGAGAAAAGGGCAGAGACGGAGAAAGAAAAAGAAGAGACGGAAGATAAGAAACAAAGAGAAGTGCCCATCTTAAGCATGGGCAGGAGTAGAGCTCAGTAGTGGAGTACTTGTCTGACATGTGCAAGGGCCTGGGTTCAATCCCCAACATTACAAAACTAGCATAACAACTACTGAATTAGGTGAACACAGGTATTCTTTCAAGTATTCTATACACTAGAAATTTCTCAAAATAAAAACTTCTATTCTTATTAAATCTAATTTAACCTAAAGCAGAAGGACAAAGATTAACAAAAAAAAAAATGGCTTAATGGAAAAATAAGGTTCATGAAAATTAATTGCATGCATTCTTAAATAAGCACCAGATATGCCTGGTTTTAAAATCTGAATTTCAAAACTTGAATCCTTTGTCTTCTTGGGCTGCAATGGCTTCATGCTGCTATGCACATATTCCTTAACAGAGTGTGATGATGAATCCCAAACTTAATGTAACTATCTATCTCTGTTCTACCTGTACAGTGTTCCCACTGACATATTTACCATAGTCCTAATATGAAGCTCTGTGCTAGAATATACTATAAGCATTAACGGAGGTTATTTTTTCTAAGAAAAACTAATATTAGCCACATATAGATGTATTCAGTTAAAAGCCAATTTTGGCCGGGCGTGGTGGCACACGCCTTTAATCCTAACACTTGGGAGGCAGAGGCAGGCAGATCTTTGTGAGTTCAAGGCCAGCCTGGTCTACAGAGTGAGTTCCAGGACAGCTGGGACTACAGGGAGACCCAGTCTCGAAAAGACCAAAAAAAAAAAAAAAAAAAAAAAAAAGCCAATTTCATCTCTGTTTAAGTGACAGGTTGGGATTGGATCAAGCCATAAAGCAAAAGAAATTATACAACAAAATATTCAGGGGAAGTAAGGAGAAAGACGAGCATAATGTTCACTACTCCCTAAGCATTTGGAGCTATCAAGCAACACAAAAGCCAGTGTTGAAATGAAAATCCATTAGTGCCTTCAAACACTCTCAATATATATTCTGTATTTTTGTATTGTTGTTTGCATGCTCGCTTGTTTGCTTGTCTGGTCTTTTGGAGTGTTCTGTCTTGTACAGTGATGCATGTTGCTTGATAAACACTACATGCAGATGTATTTATGTCGTATAGTGCTACCCATAAAACTATAGTTTATTTCCCTTTTATGTAACAACACAAGTATCAAATTTCTGAATTTTCTTTATTGTAGAAAATGAATTTCAATTAAGGGATTAGAGAAAAAAATGTTTCATGATATTCACTTTGGAATATATGGTCTCACATCAATTATTGGACTATGTGCAAGGAATTAGAATTTTGTTTAAGATACATAAATCTACAATGAGTGACAAAATGAGTCAGGTACTATTTTAGGATACATCATTAGAAACAAGGTAAATTATGACTTTCGCTGACAAAAGAACCATGGAACGCACAGAGATTTTTATGCCATTTCTATAGCTCTGTCTAGAAAAACTTCAGATAGAAAATGCTGGAGTTCTCGGAAGTGGAAGCCATGACTGGGACCCTAAGTGCATAAACGCAGGGCACAGTCACTCCCTTGGGACCTCTTCCACTTATGTGTGTCTTTAGAGTATATACTTAATATTTTGGTAATACTTTGATTAATCAAAAAGGTCAGAATGATGGCAAGTGCCCCAGAATGGGATTCTCAGTAGCAGGAAGTTGTGGATTCTTTTCAAGGGACAGCAGATAAGCAGACTCTTAGTTTCAGGATTCTGATGGGGATTATAAGGACCCAGCAGGGGGTGGAGGGGAAGAGTGGTCCAGGCCCCTTAAAACTGCAAATCTGTTATTCTATGAGTTCAATAAGTTTAAAGATATAAGATATAGAAAGATGAAAGCTTGTGGTTGAAAACGTATTTTCAAGTACCTGTAGGTATTTTTCAATCTTAGAAAATGTAATTTGACTCAATTTTCTAACTTTTTTCTTTTCAGAAAGGATGATAATTCTAAAATGCTGTTCTCTTATAAGCCCTTATTATATGGGCTATTCTTGTGAAATAATACCATATAATGATGATGTTGGAAGTATACACCCATTAATATAGTAGATATACCATATTAATTGGTGTATTATATTAATATTTATATTATATTATTTGCATTCTATATTATAATGATATTAATATAGTAATTAAGTAGATTTACAGGTGAATAAAATAAGGGTGTACTATGACAAATGGAGAAAACAAAGGCTCTTCTACTGATTTTGGAAGATGACCATTACAGCATTAATGCTACTTGCATAGAAAAGCTGGAACTGACATGCCTTCTTGCAAATACTTTAAGTTTATTTTCTACATACCATTTTAATAATTATTTGCAAGTCTGCTTTACTTGACTAGCACCAGCAAAGATCACACAATGAAAATTCTTTAGAATTCTGCAAGCACTTGTCATTTTCCAAATTAAGAGACTTCACAAAAATTAAGTCCTAGTGGACAGTCAAGAATAATAAGAGTTATACTAGAAGAAAGTGACTTAAAATAAAGTATCATTGGCCAAGATTCTGACTCCAAAGAGGCCAACTGCTTGAAAACAATGATGGTGAATTTTCCCATTCATTTTATTTATCTACAACCAGGGAACAGATAAGCCACTTGGCCCACATAGATTATTGGCCCAGAAGACAAATGATTCAACTGACCATCTAGGGATTTCATTTCACTTCCAGCTGGGTCTGATTGTTGGCAGCCTACCCAGCAGCTTTTCCCCATGTGAATAATGATCTGGGAATTTTAAAATCTCAGTTTACAACTTGTCAGTTTTCTCTATCTAGCTTTCCTTTGACTGCTTTCCTAAATTTTTCTCATGCATACATCAAAATTGTCACATTAATTCTACTTTGCCTTTTTTTTTATTTCTGATATCCATGAAGAAGGGTTAAAACAACATGAGATTTTAAAAAGAAATATTAAAAATCTGCTTAGCCTGACTTTTATTATTATACTTAACAATTCAATGATTTTTTGTCTCAAAAACTTTTCATGAATTTTTATTAAAATAATCTCATATTTTTATTTCAAACTGCTATACTACAGTTCGAACCCAATAATTTCTAGGTATTACTGTTAATAAAGTATTGAACAAAAGTAAGCTTTTATATTTTAACTTCATGAAATGTTCATCATCTATTTTTATGTAAACAAAAATAAATGCTAATTTCATGTGTTTTTTATATTGTTTGAGAATTCTTAATTCAGAGATGTACTACCATCTATGAGCTAATATGTAGATCATTTTAAATATAAACTATTGTATATTAACAGAACTTAAAGTAATCTTATTGTTTTTAAATTTTAGGTATACAACCATAAGAGAGCTAAGATAATGACACTCATATTTAGGTTTAACACATACATGCATAAAATATACGCAGATTCTAATATTAAATTATTTGATACACTATATTTTCTTGTGGGAAGTGGTCAAGAAATTCAATAGCTCTTGTTCAAGGGCAGAAATTACTAAGGAAAATTAGGATTTTGAGTCATATTTGGACACTATCATACAGTGATGTCTGTGAACAGTCTGCATGTTCTTTATCTTTATGACTCAAAAACTCATATCCTGGTTTATAAGACAGAAGATTCCGTTTTTTGTTTCTCCCCTTGGATATTTGAATACCAATATATGCAATGATACTCTAAGAATTTTAGAACATAACAATTTTTAAAGCAATTTTATACTTAAGAGAAAAAGCTCATGTTACCAATAAGGACATAAATAAAATTAACTTTAAAATTGTCACTTCTTTAGTCTGTTTCTCAAGTATCCCACAAAATTTTTAAGTATATGCCTTCATATATTATTTAAAGACTAACATATAAAATTTTAAACTAAGAATATCAGTATGAAAATAATTCTGGCAGGTGTTATGAGGTCTTTGAGATCCTGACAATTAAATTTTTATTTATAACACATTATTTATTAACATCATATTTATAACTTTTTTAGTAATTTAGCTTTGAGTTACCAGTTTAAAACAACATTTAATTTGTATAAAATAGAATTGAAACATAAATATAAGAAGCCTTAAATATTTTATAAAAAAAAACTATTATAGCATGAAAACAAAACTAAACTAGATATTTTGAAGTCAATAATATTTAAAACATGTACAATAAAATTATCATTGGCCCTGAACAGAGTCGCCTATGGAGGGGCTACTTATTACAATGATTTGCATTGCACAAAATATTTTGCAACAGTGGTTTGAGATATTCTTCCTCCTCATTAATAGTGAAAATTTTCATACCTGTGAAGGAAGAACTGAGCTGAAGAAAGCTGTGTATTGTTAATAACCAAGTATTAATAAATAAGTTGCAAATTTTCTTATTAAAAATAAAGTGCAATTGGTTTTGTGTACCTCCTATAAGTTTTAAAGACACTTCTACAAATGTTTGGAGATATTTCCAATTAGAATAAGTGCTTAGACTTCCAAAGTTACCAGATTGAAAAGCAGTATTTATCTGGAACCCTTTAAAATAAAACTTCATCACTTTCTTAGACAGATAGCATTTTCTTATTTATGTATTAACGGGGAAAAAAGATAATTCACTGGTATATTCCATAACTATAGCACTGGCTTTTCTAAAATCTGAAAGAAAAATTTATACTGAAGATGTGCTGCTTAAGGGATAGGTATCTGGACAAGGCCAAGGTTTCCAGCTCCAAGCATAATTGAAATTGTTGGGAGGATTGTCCTGCAAAGTTTAAGTTGTTGGCAGCGTCTTTGGCAGGCACCCATTCAATGCCAGCAGCAACTCCCCAGAAGCAACAGTAAAATAGGTCTCCGGACATGAACAAACATCTCCTGGGAGGCAAAAACCACTCCTGATTCAGAACCACTAGATTAGACTATTGTCAAATTCCTTTCATCCCCAACCTCATAAAACACTATCACTATATTTAAAGAGACAGCTATTATACATTCTACCATTCTGAAATTAAATGAATAAATATAAAAGATTTATATTGATCTATACAGAAAGGTTTGTAATCAGATGCTGCAATTAACATATTTAAAGTTTTTTTTTTCAAACTTTAAACCTACCAACACATTAAAATATTATGGGGCATATTAACATACACATATACATATAAAGAAATAGGCACACTAGTCCTTGTATATCTAGTTATCTACTCATGCTCTTAGAAAAGAATGTCTTCAAGCAACATGACCATTTAATAACTATTCAACAACCTTCAAACTTTAAAAATATAAACTTAAAAATAACTTCATATGAGAGAAAACTAAGCAAAATAAATATGCTGGCCATTTACATAGATTTCTCTGTGACTTTAAACTAACCAATCCTATTTTATATTATTTGCTTTCTTTATAATTCTTTACTTTTTCATAAGTGATTTTGTACGAAGTATGAGATATTAGGAAAAAATGATGCTTGGAAATAAATGGTAAGTCTCAGGAAATATATTTTTTATTTGATTGAGATCTAGTTACTTCAGAGTAACCGTGATGGTAGACATAAAAAGACGATAGGGGTATGGAGAGTCAGATGTTATAAAGAAAGCAAATAATATAAAATAGGATTGGTTAGTTTAAAGTCACAGAGAAATCTATGTAAATGGCCAGCATATTTATTTTGCTTAGTTTTCTCTCATATGAAGTTATTTTTAAGTTTATAGGGGAGATACCATGATCACGAAGGTGGTTTTCCCAGGGTGAGGCTCATCCATTGCACTCCGGCTGTGCTGACCCCTGCGATTTCCCCAAATGCGGGAAACTCGACTGCATAATTTGTGGTAGTGGGGGACTGCGTTCGCGCTCTCCCCTTTAAAAAAAAAAAAAAAAAAAAAAGAAAAAAAGAAAAAGTAAAGAATTATTAAATACCCAAATGCAATATTTTGAGGAAATTTAAAAATTAATAAAATAGAATTACTAAAGTAGTAATACTCTGGCATTTTCTTCCCTTTTCTTTAAATCAACTTACCTCATTTCTGACTTAGCCAATATAATACATCTGTAGCTTACCTTGCAAAATATTTCTACTGAGCCAACCACAAGGCTCAGTTTAGATCTACTGATTCCTGAGGAAGCATCACCATTAAAATCCCATATTACTCATAAATACAAGATTCGTAATGGTTAGAATTCCCTGTCCATAGGAGACTACCATAAAGAGTATGTTATTAATAATATTATAGACCATGCCTGTCCCTAAATAAACCTGAAGGCTTGTCATAAAGTTAAAATGATAACCTATTAAATTGATAAAATTAATATACTACTTTAAGTCACAATTGTTTAGCCATATAGAGGCCTTTTGGCTGTGCTGCTTTTCTTTTAATTAAAAAGTCTCCTCTGTAGTTATTGATGTGTGAACATATTTCCATAGAGAATTATTTAAATGAAGAGTGAGGCACTCAAATACAGTCAAATATGCTTCTTTAGATATACCATACATTCATTCATTTAAAGAGTATTCTAATACAAAATCAAAAATAAGCATGCTATAAGTAATTATTAGTGGC
This sequence comes from Rhizomys pruinosus, assembly GCA_009823505.1. Classification (NCBI taxonomy): domain Eukaryota; kingdom Metazoa; phylum Chordata; class Mammalia; order Rodentia; family Spalacidae; genus Rhizomys; species Rhizomys pruinosus. The sequence goes on from VZQC01004693.1 coordinate 4,647,801, forward strand.
TCAGCTGTCAGATAGTCAAATCATCTAAAAGGCCAATTATTCTCAGGATACCCAGGATGGAGAGCTCATTGTTGGCATTAGACTGTTTTGAGATAGTTAGGGCTCCTTTTATAATAAATTAACTTCCCAGTGAGAACATTTGGAAAATAACCTCCTATATTATAAATTATCTCCGAATTTAAAGTTTTTCAAGAAATACAGTATCTTTAAAGGTTAAATGAGATATTGAAAGAAAATTAAAACTCCAGGTTGTTAAATTATTTCTTTATTCCCAGTTTTAATCTCCAACATAACCCAAGAAATTCAACTTAACAATCATATCTATGGTTAACCTCTGAGAAAGACTCAAACTTTCAGTTGTAAGAGACGCTGTAACGAAACATTAGGAATATTGACAAAAATCTAGGAGGTGCTTTTAAACTTTGGAGAAAACACTAAACAATTGCAGGTGCAAAGCCTGAGATAAGTTTAAAATGTGAAAGTGTTGTATTCAGTGTCTAAAACTGAGTCTATATATTTGGAAATATAGTCTCCCTTCACCTCTGATTAAAATTTGAAACTGTCCCTGTTATATTAAATTTCTTCACTAAGTTCTGCCAGCGCATTCAGCACTGTTTGCCAAATATTAGCTCAAGGAGAAATGGTTTGGAGTAGCTTTCTCCCCACTGCGTGGATTGTGTCTCAGACAGCAAGGATTATACTTTTTTTTCTTCTGCCCTAAGAATCGTTCTAACTAACTACATAATAGGTTAAATTAAACTAAAACAAAAAGGTGCCATATTCAACTGTTCTCAAACCTAACTGTTAACTAGAATTGCCTAGACATCTAAAATATTTATGCCCAGATGTATCAGAGGTTCTGGGTGAGAGGCTCTGGAATATGTATTGTTTTGAGGTCTTCCTAAATTCTTGTGACTGGGGGAGTAGATATAGAGAGCACTTCCACGAGATGGAAATGTTCTGAATTTCTGTTTCACAGTAATTACACCTAACACTACTGAATTGTACAGTTAGAAGTGGTTAAGATGATAAATGTAATGATAGATGCTTTGCCACAACAAAAAAGACCTTAGTCTTCCCAAGTGGTTCTACTGTGCATCCAGGGTTGAGGACAATGAAATAAATATGCAAGATGTTATCATTCATTGGAACAGTCCTGTTAGTCTATTGTGTTTAAGAAGCAGGAGGGAGAGAAGAGAGTAAAGTCCCACCGTTTTCTCAAATTGTGTACCAAAAGCTGTGTTTTTTCAAAGAGAAGAGGAAGAAGATAATGAAGAATATGAGAGGGAGGGTGAAGGGAAGAAGGAGAAGGGGGAAGAAGAGGAAGGGAGGGAAAGGTTAGAAGGAAAGGAGGAAGAGGAAGAGAGGAAGTAATCTCTCCTAACATTTTGATGACCACAGTACACATTAAGCCAATCCCTAAGGGCAGTGTGAAAGGACTAAATTCCTCAAAGCAGCAATCAGCACTACATCATTAATTACTGGTGTGACATAATACACATACAGTCTGAACATATATTCATTCAAAGTCATTACATTATAGTGTTTTGATCGCCGGCATGCCGTGGAGCAGCTACCTGCTGCCCTTACCTATTTCCTCATATGTTTACAAGACAAAGTTCTAACTTTTTCCGAAGAGCCGCTCTGATCTTAGGCCAAGCCTTTTTCCTCTGATCACATCAAGGTGTGTAGCATGTTAGAAGTGGTTTGGTTCAATGTTTCTTTTGTAATACTGCACAGCAATGGCATCATATATGAATTCTAAAACAACACATATTACGGGTTAATCAAAATTTGGTTTTGAAGGACATAAATATGCCGTGAAGGACAGCAGAAGAACCTCAGCCAGAGGCACCTCAACCAGTTTTAGATGAAAGTGCATCCGCTCCGCTCGGGTGGATCCTTACCAAACATGGCAGAGGCACGTGTGGTGGCTCCTGCCCATAATCCAGTACTAAGAGGCAGAAGTAAGATTACCCTGAACTCAGGGCCTGGGGCTAAAGCAAGATTCTCTCCCAAAAGAGAGAGAGTAGAGAAAGGGGAGGGGGAGGATGGGACTGAAAGGACTGGGAAAGGTACCCTGGGTATCTTTTGTAAAATACAAATCTTGTATGCATCCTTGCTATCCCTAAACAAGTGCTTTTATGAGGGTTTCTTCAATAATTTCTAAATATATGTCATAACTTTCAATAAAACCCTAATCAATTCAGACATTGATTGTCCTAAGACCAGAGTCAATACAGATATTGAGCCTATTTTGATATTTCATGTAGACATTTTATTCCCTTCCAATGCAAAAGGGATACAGGCATTCTTTAATTTTTATTTGCTCAATGAATAACTTGAATGAAAACCACAAGGAAGAGTAATATTATTATGAAATCTGAGCCCTGTTAGATTCTACGGTGAATTTGAGAAGTTGGGGTTCCTTTAATCCTGGTTCAAGCCAGTGTGTTCTTTCTTTTCGGTGGGGGAGAGAACAGGGTTTATTTAGCTTAGGGAGTCCCAAGCAGGAAATCAGGGCAGGAACCTGAAGGCTGTTAACTGGCTTGCTCCTCTGGCCCATGATCAGCCTGTTTTCGTATACAATACAGGGGGAAAAAAAAAAAAAAAAACCCACAACACTGAAGCTATCCAACACATAGTGTTACTCTGTTTTGTCTTTATAAGCAGCTGAGTGCAAATACATTCAAAATAATGTAACAGAAATTCTTGGTCTTGTAGGCAGGATGGGCCACTGGAAAGCAGGAAAGCAGACACCAGATCATTTATCTTTCATCATTTCCAATGCTTTGCTGTCTAGTCATGAACCTTTGGTTACAGTCATAAAATGTACTCCCAGAGTCTCATGTGTAGAATAACTGGGCTGTGGACATCAGGATTCAGAAAAGGATCTTTGGAAAGGTGATTGGATCATAAGGGATGTAACCATGACTTCATAGCTGTTCCTGCATTCAGCCATGATTGGAGGAAGTAAGTCAATGATGTAGAACATTTAAACACATATTTTGTCTCTGTCTTCTGAAAGACCAGCTCTATCTCTATTTCAATCTTTGTTCCTCCGTCTCTCTCCTTTCTTAAGGACAAGAGGTTTCCCCTCTGCTATATGGTCACCAGATATGTACATTTTGTTTCTTCATAAGCTATACCAGTGGAAACAAATATATCTGGATCCAAAGCTTAGTACAGTGAGAAAAACAGCCCCTTCAATTTACTTCATTTTTCAGCTATTTTGTCACAGCAAAATTTCACTCACACATATCCTTTGTTCTTTCTTTCACACTGAACTTCATGTCAAAATAGCCACCAAAAAATACACGAAATAAAAAAGGAAAGTATTGTGAATCATGATAACCTTGCTTCTCTTCCATTATAGTGTTATTTTGGAATCTGCTTGGTAGTGCAGTAAATTACAGTTTCGTAGCTTTAAAAGATCTAGCTTGCAGTTTCATTTACTGAAAGCAAGAAAATGTATCCTAAAACTTTTGATTCACTTGAAATCTGTGTCTCCTCCACAACCTCGTTGTAATCAACAACATGAATTTCAAATATTCAAGTTATCTCACAGAATTTTAAAGACAAATGTTGAAATCAATCTAATCAAGAATGATATTCAGCTACAGTTCTCCTATTCCTCTTTTTCTGCCACATAAAGCTTAATAGATGGTTTTACCATTTGACCAGTCAAGTTAAGAAACACAAAGAGAAAGTATGTTCTCAGCTATATACACACAAGTGTTAGGAGTTAATTATTTAGCTGATGTAACTATTTAACAGAATTTTCACTTATTTAAATCATATCAAATGAAGTTGGTAAGTTTTAAAATGTCCTAGTGCAGTTTGTGCTTAAAATGCTGCCACTTTTCAGACTATTAAACAAATCTCAGGTAATCGATTAAAATTTAATCGATGGAGAAAAGATAATATAAAATTTTTTCAGACTATTAAACAAATCTCAGGTAATCAATTAAAATTTAATCAATGGGAGAAAAGATAATATAAAATTTTACCACTGTTCATTTCATTGGTACTGAAGAACGAAGAAATCTCCAACCTTTTACATGAACTTGAATCTAGTTATAAATGTAGATCTTCTCCCATTTGAACACACACACACACACACACACACACACACATACACACACACACCACACACGCGCACACTCACACACATTAGAAATTTAACTTAATGAGGGCTCGAGACCTTCAAATGCTAGCACGTACCCCATGCTTACTTGGGGCACTTGGCTCCACTGGCGTCTTGACTTCGAAGCCTGACAGAATTCAAGGCTGTTATTTCCACCTGTTAAAAACTATGAAACTCGAAAAGACCAAAAAAAAAAAAAAACAACTATGAAACTCGAGTGACAACTCTCTTCTCCTAAGTAAGGGGCTTCTTCTTAAGGGTATATTAAGCTATATTTTCTGCCTGTGAGTGGAAAGAAAGAACACTGATGATTTCCCTCAGAATATTTCATGCCTCCTCTCATTGACACCCCAAAAATAGGTAAGTAGAAAATTTAAAAAGAAAAAAACAGTAGTGAATTCAGAAACCAAACATTCCTTTAAAACACTCACTGTGTTTGGTTATAAATATTTTCTATTAAACTAGCTCTAATTGACCCAAGTACAGAGGAAAAAAGCCATCCCTCATCAATTCTCATATCAATAGGCATTTTTCTTCCAGCAAAACACAAATGAAATATTTTATTGATACAATCACCAGAACTAGTTCAGAAGCACAGTTCCATCATCTTCAAGGAGAAAATAATCTTCCTCCTTAAGTTAAGACAATTTCACCTTCAGAACAGTCAACAGTTTCTGGCCCCAAATACTATGGAACACTACAGCTTGCTCCCCAAAAGGCCATGTCATTCTCATACCATTTAATCAGTGGCTACACAGAAGAAAGCAACACTGCGATCTTTCTGATCATTTTAATGAGGACCCCTGGCTATTCAGCCATTGAAATATAATTGACTTGCTCTCCTTTTATTTTCATAATGGACACTCCAACCTAGACTATGTTTATTTGCCTATAAGAAATGTCAGGAAGAATTGGAACTTTGCTCAGTGCCCCCATTAAAGCTGAAAGCATGCCACCCTCTCTTTACATGAGCCGTGATCATTCTGTGTTGGTCTCATTATGCAATGTAAGATGCAAATGTTCCCATTGCCTTCTCCCCCAAACTGCAAAACCAAGAAAATAAGCACACCAAAATATTTTACTCTAGCTGTATCTTTTCTTACAATTTTTGACGCTTTAGAAAAGAGGTAGCAGGAATAATTAAAATGATGCTATTTTTGTTACCAATTTTTTACTAAAACTGCAAAGTAGGAATGATGTCTACTGAGCAGCTATTCTGTTTCATGCAATGTAAAACTTTTTCTCATGAAATTACATAATCCGATTAAAGATAGCAGCTAAGAATCCTGCTATCAAATATCTTTTCTTAGCTTGGATCAGTCACATTTGAAAAGTCAGTAATCTGGTTAAATACTAATTATTCCATTTATTTCAATTAAAATAAATTTATCTTTAGGGAAAACTGTTGAAGGAAAGGGATCCCCATGCTACATGCTACATACATGTTGCATACATACATACTTCAGGAAGGAATTTTAGTGATATTCATGTATTTGCTTTGAGACAGAAATTCTGCTTCCACAAATATGCACTGTAGTTGAACTGCATATACATTTTAAATATACACATATATGAGTATTTTATACACAAATGCTTGTATATACACATATATACACAGATGTTTTTTACACTAGATTGTATGTTAAAGAAAGAAGAATGAACATTGGAAACAGCCCCCAAAGTTCTACCTCTCTTCAATTTTGGTACCAGAATCACAACATTATACCCCTGGACTCCTTCTTACCATGAAAAATAAACTCCTGTTACTAAAAAGCACACAATCCAAACATTATTCATGTTTTTACAGTTAAATACTCTATGTCCATTAAGACAATACTGTTGGTCTAAATGAGTGATTGTAGAGACTGTAGGTGAAAGATAGCACTGTACAAAGTGCATGGAGCATCGTCTCTTTCCAAAAAATGCAAATGAATATGGACACTTAAAATCTTAGAGGAATACACCACAGATGGTTAACAGAAATCACCCCCCCCAGGTCAACACAGGCTGTTCTACTCCATATTCTTTGAATATTTGACATTCATTCATTCATTTGGCCAATATCTACTAAAAATGTGGGTTGTGTCCAGCAATTTTCAATATGGTAGAGGTATAAGAGTAAACCAAACAAAGCTGTCAGTTTGTGTTCATTTTAAAATAAAAAAAAACCATAAAGATATTTTTTTATTTTATGTATATGAGTGTACTGTCTGCATGTAAGTGCACCCATGTCATGCAATGCTGTGGAGGTCAGAAGAGGATGTCAGATTTCCCAGGAACTGGAGTTAAGATGGTTCTTAGCCACCATGTGGGTGCTGGGAATCAAACCCGGGTCTTCTGCAAGAGCATTTGGTGCTCTTAACCACTGAGCCATCTCTCCAGCCCCCATAAAGATATTTTTAATTATCAGGATCAATTATAAGAAAGCAAACATTTCTTGTTTTTAATTATTTCAACTGAGAGTCTTTACCTTTGTCTTTCTGTTGATCAAAAAATTTTCTAATATTAAACTCATCAATCAGACTTTAAAATTTTTTTGTTTATTATTTTTTATGTGTATGAACGTAATGTCTGCATGTAGGTTGGTGCACCCGTGTCGTGCAATGCTGCAGAGGTCAGATTCTGCAGAGGGCATCGGATTCCCCTGAGACTGGAGTTAAAGACGGTTCTCAGCCACCATGTGGGTGCTGGGGATCAAACCCGGGTCCTCTGCAAGAGCAGTCACCGCTCTTAACCGCTAGGCCATCTCTCCAGACTTTAAAAGAAGCCATCGGTAAAGTATTTTCCAGTAAGACCAACAGTTTTGTGAATCGAACTTCTTTTTTTTTTTTTTTTTGTGGGGTTCTTATCCTCAGCCTTTAACGGCTGAGCCATCCCCCCAGCCCAGTTTTGTGAAAATGAGTGCATGATACTTTGTCATTCATAACTTAATTTTACTACTAAATATTTTAATATACAACTACGCAAAAGTAATAAAATGCAGCTGTAATCATATGAGAAATATTTTATATGAAATAAGACAGCATCATGTACATAAATGTGACTAGCATACATAAAAATATTTTCATTAAGTTTAATAAGCATAGAGGTTCCTACCTATTTACCCATCTCATCCATATAAGCACAATATTCTATTAAGCTTATAGATGAGAAATATTTCAATATCTTACTCAACTTATCACATACATATATATCACAAGCTTTTAGGATTTGATACTAATTATGTAAGAGTGCAGCAAATTTCATGAAATCTTTTCTAAGTTTATTTTTAACTATGAAGATTAATATCAACTAGTGTTTCCATTTCATTATAATTTAGTAAGTATCCTTTCAAATTTTTCTTGATGACTTAAGATTTTTTTCCTTTTTTCTCAATTAGTAAAAATTAAATAACTCTTTATAGAATTGAGGGCTGGAGAGATGGCGCAGCTGTTAAAGGCTCAGGCTCACAACCAAAAAGAACTTATTTGAATCCGTTTTACCAAAAATAGGAGTTTATGAAATATTTATAGTTGATATTCAAATCTTCTGTGGAAATTGTTGCCAATTATCACTAGATAAATGCAAAAATCTCAATGGAGACTAAATAACAGGTTAACTTTAAACAGCTATTAAGCAATCTTGTAATATAATTCCACCATCCACTGATAATGACACTGATCATTGTAGATAGAATGGCTTTTATATTTTAAGCAACATCTATTCAAAAACCAAACTCACTGAAATCAGACCTAAGTAGCCTAGCCATGAACTCAAGGCCCTGGTACTTGCTGTAATTTAAGGAACATTTCACTAGATGGCAGTATAGGTTGAATAGCTTCATCTCTTTGAATTTTGGAGCCAGACTAAGGATATTACACAATTTGACTCCTTGTCATTTTTAAAAACGGATCTCTATGAATAAAACATACAAATAAAAACATCAGAAAATGGTTTTCCAATAAGCAATATTTAAACAAAACTACTCTCAATACATTTCCTGTGGCGTTTACCTTCCAGTTACAAATTTAACTCTTTATGGCATGAAGAGATTTCTTTAGGAATTCATTTTCCAGTCCTCCTTCCTGCCCTCAGGTTTCTCAATCCAGAATGTCTACAGTGCAACAGAATGTCTACTTTTTAAATATATAATTAAGATAATTCTAATGACCCATGAGAATCTGTTCTTTAATGCTTAAGTACCCAAAGTGGCTTGTTTAGTTCATGAGCTCCTTTATACGGCCACATACTCCAGTCTCCATCTCTTCCTTCAGTCTCTGCACATTTAAAGTGTTGTAATCAAATGACGATAATAGAGAGATGAATAAGGGTAGAAAATTTCTGATCTTAGTTAAAGCTTATTCACTCACCCCTTCAAAAATAAGTGGCCATGTGGAAAGCCCGGGAGCAAAATGAGCAACTTTTATGTTCCTGAAGTAAAAATTACTACATTTGTCTAGAAATTGACTTTTTTAAAAATGTACTTCAGGGGTGATGATAGGGCTAAAGGGTACCTGCCACTAAGCCTCAGTTTGATTCCAGGACCCACCTGATGGAAAAGAACTGACTCTTGCAAGTCATCGTCTGATTTCCACATGCACATCGTGGAGTGCACAAACGAAGCCATCTTTTCCCACACGCTCCCTTCCCTGTAACCTGACCATCTTGCCCCACATCTACCTACAAGCTATCACATCTCAGCTTCTCCAGGAAGTTCTGAATTCCCATATGAAAATTGCCTTATTCCACTTAATTGCATTAGTGAACATTATCTGTGATGTCTACCTGTGCATGTCTAAACTTGAATATATGATATGACAGATTTGAAGAAGAAAGGATCCTCTAGTCATTGGTATACAAGTTATTATAGGTGATATTCCCATGTGTCCCTAATGACTAATGAAAGTAACCTCAACTATTTTGTTAATTAATGTGTTTTTATTGATTGAGAACAATTAGTGTATACTGTCCCAGTCATTTTATCTGTTGCTATTTCAGCAGGGTTTATCATGTATCGTTGAGGTAACCATTAATACAATTATGTGACTTATTATTCCCTTTAATTTGTTGTTATGAAATTTTTCCAGCTTTCTATATTGAACATTTTTTTTATTTCTAAAATAAACTCTCCTCCATGGGGTGAATGTCCTTTTGATAACCTATTGGATTAGGCTTAATGGTACTTTTTTCTTAAAAATCTTTTCATGCCAGGCATGGTGGCACATGCCTTTAATCCTAGCACTTGGGAGGCAGAGGCAGGTGGATCTTTGTGAGTTCAAGTCCAGCCTGGTCTACAGAGCAAGTTCCAGGCCAGCTGGGGCTACAGGGAGACCCTGTCTCAAAAAAGACAAAAAAAGTTTTCATATGTGTTAATATATGAAACAAGTGCTGTAAGACTTGTATTTTCTTTATTAAGCTTTAAGAGTATGTTACTCCATAAAATGAGTGAGGTAACTTCTGTCATTCTCTAATTCTAGATTGGTTTCATACAATAGCTATCTTGTATTTAAAAGTTAGCAACAGAAACCATGTGAGCGTATGTGGTGTCTTTTAATGATAAAGCCGTACTACTCTCATCCTTCTGTGGTAACTGGTTCATTATGATCTTATGCTGGAGTACAAGAGGAAGATCTTTATTAGTGTTTTCCTAGAAAATAATCCATTTTCTCTAATGTCTTAAAATTATTGTCTTGTGTTCTCTTGTAGATCTTTTTTTCTGGTTGATTGTGATATAACTGTGATCATGTTTTATGTTCATTTGCTGACAGCCTTCCAGCCCCACACCTCCCTCTTCCCTCTCCACCTCACACCTGAGCAAGCCCATGGCAAAACCCAGGCATTCCCTCTTTTGAAGCTTGTTAGCGAACAAAGAGAAAAGGTATCTTTGCATTCTATCTCCAAAGATAAATTCCTTCTCAATAGTTTAACTTTTGTTTTGTTTTGGTTTGGTTTGGTTTGGGTTTTTTTTTGGTCTTTTCGAGACAGGGTCTCCCTGTAGTCCCAGCTGTCCTGGAACTCGCTCTGTAGACCAGGCTGACCTTGAACTCACAAAGATCCACCTGCCTCTGCCTCCCGAGTGCTAGGATTAAAGGCGTGCGCCACCATGCCCAGCAATAGTTTAAGTTTTAAAAGTTAGAAAATAAAAAATTGGCATAAATAGGGCTGAAGAGATGGCTCGGTGGTTAAATGCACTGGGTGCTCTTGCAGAAGACTAAGTTGGATGCCTAGCACCCACATGGCAGCTAAAAGCTGTCCATAACTCCAATTCTATGGGATCCAGTGCCTTCTTCTGGCTTTCACTGGCATTGTATGCACATGGCGCACTTACATATATGCAGTCAAGACACTCATACAGATAAAGTTAAAATAAATCAATCAAAAAATTTAATCCCCAGGCATGGTTGCACAGGTCTTTAATATTAGCACTTGGGAGGCAGCCACAGGTGGATCTGTGTGAGATGAAGGCCAACTTCAAGTTCTAGGCCAATTGAGATTACATGGAGACCCTGTCTCAATAAAAAAATGTTTTTAAGTAAAACAGGAAGAGCAGTTCATCTATACATGGAAAATAAAATTTTTGTTTCATCCCATTTTCTTGCATTTTCTAATCAGTATAAGGAAGATAACACTAATAGCCTCTGTATTTCAAGCATTGTCTGTTCCTAATGGGTGTGACTGAAGCCACTGCAGAGTGCATCCCCGCTCCTTGGGGCCCCAGAGCGTTTTGTTTTAATTCTCATATAACATTTTCAACTTGGCTTCATATAGCCCTTAGCAAGATTTTGCTTTCTTATTAAATGCAAAAAAATATGAATTCTGAGATTGGGTTTTAATTGTTGATATATTTTATCCATGAAGCATTTTATGTTACAATGGAGAGGTACATAACTGACTGCTGAACATGAATGAATGCATGAATGCTTCTGCGAGACTAAGTGTACCTAAACAATTTTACTTCTGTGAACAGAACTACAACATCCAAAACTGTTACAGGGTTCAGCTTCTCTGGAAAGAAGAGAGGCCATCCTGAATTAGGGGCATTCTGGACTGCCAGAAGTAAGGAAGAGATAATCTGGCAATGGAGTCTCAGCAAGCCTCCCAGACTAACTGCCTGCTAATCTGTTTGTGGACAGGTGAGCCATGAAGTTGGCCTCTTCTTGCCTCAGGTGTTTGCAGAACGACCATAGTTGATAAAGCAATGAGCCCAGGATACAGCTTCTCTCCAAAGTCACACTGTCTTGTTTCATAGCAAAATTTTAACCCAGAACAAAAAAATCTCCATAGTGACTACTTTATGACCATACACCAATTCCCAAAAGATCCCCATTACCATGGATGATTTTTCTTCTGTTCCAAACTTGGATGAACGACTTGTTATTTTTTCCATCCATTCCTGGAATTATTTTCAACTTTAGGCATCCTCATAAAAAATAAGACTTCAGTTCTAAGGGCAGGCATTTGGAACTTCCTGGCAGAGACTCCTGGCCTGGCCAAGCACACTTGATGATCATACGGTGCGCAGGCCTTCTTCTCCTGACCATCTGCTAGAGTGGCTCTCTGCCCATTCACAAGCTCACTGGATTGTTTCATTAGGACACAGGTGCCAGACAAGTATGGATTTAAATGAGCAGCTCACAAAATACAACAACATATTCCTTTTCCCTTCAGGAAGATCCTTCCCCCATGACAGACTTAATACAATACTGTGCATGGCTTTTGAAGTTTGATTAAAGTCATAGATATGGTTGAACCTATGGCAATATTGTAAGAAGCAAGTCCTGAGAGATGAGTGGTCACAATAGACAGTATCTGGGACCACATAGCTATGATGCAGGAAGAAGCGAAAATGAGCAATAATTATAGAAATGGAGTAGTCATCATCCCAGATTTGTTTAGTTGGAGACATAGAAATGAAGGAAGATTATATACATAGTGTGTGTGATTGTAACTTAGCCTAAACAGATAGGGGAAGAAGCAATGTGGGAATGAGCAAACAGATAGGGGAAGAAAGACGTGTGTTAATGCCAGTACTGATGTGTGATGAAATCTTTATCCGGCCTCCAAATCCCAATGTTTTAACAGTCAAATGTGGATAATAATTAAGAGCATGTCAGTATCACTATGGCTATGTAGCAATAACTCCAAAACACAGTGACTTCAAATAACAATCATCATTCTAGGGATCAAATTTTTGAAGTGAAGTGGGCCTTAAATCCTACCAGAAAGTGGTTGGTTACTACAATAACATCCATGCCACTATCACACCAGAGGGCAGATCTTGCTAGTCTGGAGCTCAAAGCATTCACAGCTGGGTAAGGTTGATGTTTTCTTTTTATTTCCAGTACTGTCCATAGAAACTTTCACACTACTGAAACCTAGCCAGTAGAGATTATGCTTTAAGGTCAGTATCAGCTTGATTTTTCCATATTTGTTCTGTGGCTAAGTATGTAGTATCTTCAGCAATAGGGTCTTAACATCAAATTCTGGCAGGTAGGCAAGAGTAATAGCAATAGGTAGTATTGTTTGAGGGTCTATCATGCCCTCCTAGTCAACAACTTTATAAGAGGAAGTACATTCCTAACAATGAGCTTTTTATTTGCTAGCTTGTGGTTTCTGGTAGGGGCACTGCTCCCCCATTATAGGGTAACTCCATTTAAACATTTTATATTGTATGTGTATATATTTTAAGAAGCTGGAGAGATGGCTCAGCTCTTAAGAGCACTGGCTGCTCTTGCAGGGGATCCAGGCTTGGTTTCCAGAACTCACATCGTGGCCAACAGCCATCCACAACTCCAGTTCTAGGAGACCCAACGCCCTACTCCAACTTCCATGGGTATTACACAACACGGGCACACTTGCATACATGCAAGCAATGTATAAAATAATAAAGAAAATATTAAAGAAAAAACTCCTATAGTAGTAGGGTAGCCCCAGCTGTCTAGGAACTCACTATATATACCAGAATGAGTGGACCTTAAACTCACAGAGATCTGCCTGCCTCTGCCTCCCAAGTGCTAGGATTAAAGGCCTGTGCCACCACACCCAGCAGTTTTCATATGACTTTTTCAAAAGGCTTCTAATATGAGTTATCTCCCCCCAAGTCCATTCTCCATCCTGTTATCAGAGCCAAGAACCTGTGGCTAACCATACCATGGGGAGAACCAACAACTATTATCCTACTAAATGAAAATACTATTAAAGTAATTCCAAATGACTAACAGTTGTGCCCATATATTAGTGCACCTGTCAGTTTTCACCAGAAGAGCTTCTTGCAGTAGATGGTGATTAACACAGAGACCCTTAGCTTTGCAACATGCAGAAAATAGGCTACTATGGAATACATAGCTCCTATTTGGACCCCAAATTAGCTACTTTTCTGTTGCTGTGATAAAACACCAAGACCAAGGCAACTTACAGAAGGAAGAATTTATTTGTCCTTACTGATCCAGAGGGAGAGTCCATAATGTCTGGGGAAGCATGGCAGGAGGTGGTCAAAGGAGAAGGCTGAGAGCTCACATCTTCAATCACATGCAAGAAGATGAGGGTACGAACTGGAAGTGGGACAAGGCTATGAATCACTCAGAACATGGAATGGGAAGGGATACCAAGCCGAGGCAATTGATGACTGCTGGGACAGGGAGAGTCCATTTTCTTTAAGGATGTGATGCTCAATAGATTGACCAGGCTCCAAGAGATTAACCCACATCCAAGAGCACTTGGAAGACACAAATAGGCCTTTAAAAAAATAGTGATAGAGGACATGAAGTCATGAGTAGCAAGGTGAGGACAGCGACCCAAAAGGGATCTGATCAAAATTAAAATACATTGTATGAAATTGCCAACAAATAATTAAAAATAATAATTTTTAATTGGGAGTGGTCAAATAGCCAGTTGTAGCTCAGGTTCTAGGCAGTTGGAGTAACTGTGCCTGGGCCATCTTAAAGTCTTCATTTGCACATCTAGTCTGAGAAGATCCGGGAGCTGAGCTCTCTGAGGCTTCTCAAGCACCATCCTGCTTGTTAGCTCAGCAGTGGCTGGCATTAGACAACAGACAAGAGGCATCTAATACAGTTATAAAAATGTCTTTTTTCAATCTTTGTAATATTTTGTCCCTTAGATGGCATTAGTTTTGTCAAACAGTAACCCTCAGTATTTCCATGGGGAGAATGGGAGGTCAGGCATGATTTTCACAAAATGCATTTCTGTATGTCTTCAATTTTGAGTCACATGGATGTTTTGGAAACTTAAAAATAAAAACAGTTTTAAAGATAAAGACCTAACCAAATAAAATTAAGCATCATATTTAAAAAAAAATTGCCAGGCATAGTGGGGCATGACTTTAATCCCAGCACTCGGGAGCCAGAGGCAAGTGGATCTTTGTGAGTTCAAGGGCAGCCTGGTCTACATAGTGAGCTCCAGGTTATCTGGGACTAAAGAGAGACCCTGCCTCAAAATAAATAAATAAATAAATAAATAAATAAATTTTTCATGATAGTCAAAGAAAGTGTCTATAAGCATTTTATTTTTTTAATTTATTTTTAATAATAGGTAATAAGTAATGAATACAAGCATGCTTCATGTAAAACCAATTTGCAAGCAGCTGTGCCCAAACTTATACAGCCCGAGGCCCCCATTGTCCAGCTGGAGGGGCTTGTATATACAATCATGTTGATCAAATAAGAGTCCAGTCTATATTTCTGTAGTTTTGTAATTCACCCCAATTGCAGCCCTTACATTCTACCATGCCCCCTCTTCTGCAGGTTGTTCCCTAGGCTTTAGAAAAGGGATACAAGTGGGCGAGAATCAAAGCAATCTACTTTCTCTGGAGATGTCATTTTGAACTCTGATCAGTTCAGGCTGTTTCCTTTCATAGGTTGGCAGTTTATCTAGGAATAACCTTTTACTCCTACTGATGAAACACAAGCAATTAGATATATGCCTGGTCTACAGAGTGAGTTCCAGGACAGCCAGATCTACAGGGAGACTCTGTCTCAAAAAGACCAAAAAAAATTATTATGGTACGTTACATTGGTATAGACACAGATGTTTGGATGGTATGCTAATCCATGGACTATAGCTTTTCTGTAAAAACTGAGATGGTCTTACTGTGGCTTATAGCATCTCCTAACCACTAGAGGACTTAAGCTTGTGGCATCAGCCATGAATTATTCCTCCAAAGAGGAATTATTAGATTATTAGGAATTATTAGGCCAATTAGATTTGGGATATAGGCATTTTATTAAAGATAGACATTTGAATACCACTCTCCAAAACCCCCTTTAAAATGGGAGTTATGCGCCGGGCGTGGTGGCGCACGCCTTTTTAATCCTAGCACTCAGGAGGCAGAGGCATGTGGATCTTCATGAGTTCAAGGCCAGCCTGGTCTACAGAGTGAGTTCCAGGTCAGCTGGGGCTACAGGAAGACCCTGTCTTGAAAAGACAAAAAAAAAGGGGGGGAGTAACGGGAATATTTTTAAATATGAATCAACAACAGAAGAGAATATGGAAGCAACAAAATGTTGGAATTAAGAATGTAGGTGTATGAATGATGCCTAACCTAGGGGCCTGGAATGGGCTGAAACATATGTCAGCAGGGGATGGGGGCAAAATCAACATCTTCTTCCTGGGTCCCGAGTGCTCAGGACGAAGCAGTGACAGCACCTGAGAAAGTAAGGTCAAAAGAGCTTCAAACCAAGACAGTTGGCTTAAATGAGTCTAAGAAGAGGTTAAACATCAGAAACCACTCTTACTCCATACATCCTGTAGTTACCCTTCATCCTAGAGAAAAATGGAAAGGGAAAATTTTGAGGGACACTAAGATACAGCAGCAAGGAGTTTGGGATAAAAATAGCTATTTAATTCTGGGCATGGTGGTGCCTGCCTTTAATCCCAGCAATAGGGAGGCAGAAGGCAGATCTTTGTTAGATCGAGGCCAGCTTGGTCTACATAGTGAGTTTCAGGAGTGCTGGGGCTAGACCATGTGTGTGTGTGTGTGTGTGTGTGTGTGTGTGTGTGTGTGTGTGCGCGCGCATGCGTATTTAATGGAGAGATTCTCTTTGGAGAATGGCCAAGACCTGAGGACTGGCAGTCAGATACTTATGAAAAACAAATAAATTAAATCACTCAGAAGTTAAGCCAAGGGTCCACAAGCTCACATCCTCATTCCCAGAGCTTTGTGAGGACCAGATTTTAAATATGAGAAAACTGATCATCTGATATTGAGGAAAGCCAAGAAGAAGAATAAGAAGAAGAAGAAGAAGAAGAAGAAGAAGAAGAAGAAGAAGAAGAAGAAGAAGAAGAAGAAGAAGAAGAAGAAGGAGAAGAAGAAGAAGAAGAACTAAAGAAGAAATTATTTATAAAAATTAAATTAAATTAAACTTCTAATATTCTCAGAGAAGGGAACATAGTACACCCACACAGCAAAAATATAATACTATAGAAAATTTTAATATTTTTATTGCACTTTGTACATTTAATACAACAGTTCTTAATCAAATTTAGAACCCATCTCCCTCCATGCTCCCACACACCCCCACTGGGCCTCACGCGCTCTGCCATACATGCTAAGTACCATCCAGTCAAGCATTTTACCCAGATGTCTTTCAGTGGAAGCTTATCCACTGGAGTCTATTCAGCCTATGTAGAGATTTTAAAGAGGGTCTATGATCCTTCGCCCAGCCATAATCAGTTTCTAACCATTCCCAGGCTAGGGTCAGCCTACCACACATTTCCCATGCACCACTCTGGACCTTTGTCTGATTGAGTTGGCATGGGTCCTGTGCCCAACACCACCATTGTCATAAGCTCCCAGTGGCCTGAAAACTCCTGGTTCCCTATGTTCATGGACCAACCCTGGCTCTTACCATCTTCCCACTCCCTCTTCCTCCATGAACCCTGAGCCAGGGGTCAGTGAGGTTTAATATAGGAGTCCTATGCAAGGACACATACTCTGCAGTCTCAGTCTCTAAAACTTAGCCAGCTGTGCCTACTGTGTACATTGCACTCTGTTGTATAAGGAAGCTTCACTGGTGAGAATTGAGAGACGCACTAGTATTCTCTCCATCTCCTGCTCCACTATGTTCTGTGAGCCTTAGGTGTAGAGGTTCCACTGTAGATATGTCAGCTAGGGGTGGGAATCTCTCAGATGTGTATTCTCCATGTATGGCCAGTTGTGGAACTCTGAAGTAGCCTCCATCTGTTGCATAAAAAAAAGAGCTTTGGGGAGTAATAGACTGTATATTTGTAAATATAAGGATCCATATTTAGGATATGGTAAGAAATTTCATTTGTCTAGAGATATGACAGAGATATGGTTTTCTCTAGGATCTATGAGCTCCAATACTATAAAAAGTTTGAGAACAAGAAAAATGTCTTCAGATAGGAGGCTTCCAGGTCAGTTCTAGCTCCATTACTCCAAGTCCTGGGTCTGAAGTATGTCTTGTTTCCAGCAATAGGGTCTGACCTTCAAGCTCTAGGAGGCAGTCATGGGCTGTGGAAATCTGTTGGACCACTCTGACCTATAAAAACTCAAAAAGAGATTTCTCATGCCTCTTACTGTTTCTTGCCATGTAGCCTTCAAGTATAACACATGTAGTCATGTTCAGATATTATATGCATACTTTCAGTAGGTTTTTGAGCTAATTCATTTCCCTCTGGTTTTTCATACAACCCAAGCTTTATTCATCTCTCTCTCTCCCTGTCTAATCACTCTCCTCCCTCCTTAAAGTGCCCATGTTGTTCCTATTTTCCCCTCGATAACATCTGTCTCCTATTACCCCCCCTCCTGAGCTCCTTCTCCTCCACCTCCAAGTCTTTTTGTATTTGCTGGAAATAAAATATAAAATATAAAAACAATAAACTGTTTTAACTCCAAAATACAGAAATTATTGTAGTCATGAATGTACTTTTTAAATTTTGATGCTTTAGAATAAAGTTAGAGCATTATATCCAAGAAAATGTATGTGAAGTTCCTTAAGTAAAAAATATCATATATTATTTATTAATTTTTCAGTAAGTCATCTTCTTGACACATAGTTTAAACAAATATATTTGTACATACATGAATGAAGACACCACATGATTCTTTTTAAAAATATTTTATTTTTATTTTATGTTTATGAGTTTAGTGCCCACGTGTGTCTAGGTGCACCTGTGTCCTGCACTGCCCAAGGAGGCCTGAAGAGGGCATCTCATCCCTTGGAACTGGAGTTACTGACAGTTGTTAGCTGCCAGTGTGTGCTGGGACTCAAACCCAGGTCCTCTGCAAGAGCAGTCAGTGCTCTTAACTGCTGAGTCATATCTCCAGCCCCAACCAAATCATTCTTTTATAGCATTAAGGGTTGAATTTTAAATTATATAAATTATATAAATGAAATTCTTTTGTCTTTTTGAGACAGGGTCTCCCTGTAGCTCTGGATGGCCTAAATTATATAAGTGAATTTTATAAACCAAATTTAAACAATAAATCTTCTAAATAAAATGTTTTACTTAAAATCATTTCTGTAGAATATAAATGCAAACTTTTAGAAATTCTTAATGAAATTGGCCAGATTACAAGAGACTGTTAAAAGGAATTCACAGGTCAAAAATATCTGGTGGACAGTAGTTTACAGGAGATAGTTGCTATCAGCATTTCCAAGACACTTGACTGCAATGTGAAAGAAAAGCCCTGAACAATGGCAATGTTTTAGAGTCACTGTAGAAATGAGCAAATGTGCAACCAGATGCATTGGATTCTGATTAAGGTCTCTGAGCTTCAATTTCTCCATTTACAGAATGAAAATAACAGTACCTCCTTCCCAAGACTGTGCCAGCCAGTGAAGTGAGGGGTGGAAATGGTCAGCAGAATAAACCACGCATGTGGCCAGGCATCTAGTAAGTCACATAATAACATGTATACCTGAGAATGCATGTCTCCAGGAGCAGAAACACACCAATTTGATTTCTCACCCAGCTTTAACTGATAGATAACAATGACCACTGAAAAGTGAAGGAAAGAGAAATCCAAAAGAGGAAGAAGGGATACACACAAAAACTGAAGCAAAAAAGTATGTTTAGAATAAACAAAGTATCTGTAAATGATAAAAATAAATAAGCCTCCCTGTTAGCCAGCATCCTTGTGAGACCCTGACACTGAAAAGTCCTTTTATGGGAAAAATATGAGAAAGAAAACTTGTAGAAAACACTCTCCTGTTACCATAATATTAGCAATGAACAATCAGGAACCCCTAGGATGGTTCAGCTAAAGGGACCCAAAAAGACCATCTAACCAACCTCAACACTTTGCAAAACACAAAATAAAGAGCGCAGGTGGTCTTCCCACACCGAATTAGAGGCAGAGGCCAAACTTGAATCAAGGTTTCTAGTTCTGTACCTTTTCTTGTTTGAAAAATAAAACAGTCTTTGTGTGTGTGTAACAAGGAAAGATGAGTGGTGGGACAGCCTCTGGGGGATGCGAAGAAAAGCTTTCTAATACTTCTAATAGTATGGCTGGCAATAAAGTCGAAGATTGGCAGGGCTGCCCAAGTCCCCTAGGGACTGATAACTCACTGTGTTCTTCCTCCTACAGGGGGCAGCTGGAGAGGAATGTTCCTGCTGTCAGAGTGACCACTGTTTTCAGAAACATTTTCCACCTACCCTTCAGAATTGAAATGAGCCCAAATCCCTTCCTCAGAATAGTCAAGTACAGAATCAGCACACAAACAAGTGCAGGCAGCTTACAGAAAGGCTGCAATGAGCTGGTCTGCTAGTAAATAGATCCAACATTATCACTCTGCTTCATACCCTCAATGGAACTCTGTCTCGTGAATGGAATGATACATTATAACTGGCATAAAATAGGCCACCACTTTAGTTACAACACAGGATTGTCCAAATAAACAAGCATTAATCATGCACATTATGTAGAACATAATGCTTCAGAGAGCTTCTGCAAGCAGCTCCAAATGAACTCAACCAAATTATACCATCTGACAGCTGTTCGGTGACCTGTGGGAAATGAGTTGGTGGGCTCAGTCCAGTTCCTAGTGGACAGGTGTCCAAAACACAAAAACTACCCTCACAATTGGGCCTAATTAGCAACCTGGTTGTCGCAGCCGCAGTAAAACCTGAAGCCCGTGTCACCGCCATGCTGTTGGAGGCTGTCTTGCTATCAGGTGGCCACATGCTAAATGCTGACTGCAGAGAAAGCTCACAATGGCGCCTCCACAAAATGTGGTTCCTTGAGGAGAAACAGAGCAGCATCCAGGACTGGCTCTGCCTCTCACCTGACTCCCAAAAGCCCAACTCCAAAGATGTCAGAGATGAGGATGCAGTTCCAGGCACCATTTTCAACATAGAAGGGGCATGTTTGAAATTCTTAGACTTATGAATTCCCATATTTCATAACTGTGATTTCCCTGGATGCCCAACTATGTCCCATAATGAAGCCTTCCACCTCTTTGCCTTAATTAAAACCTGCTATAGACACTGCTTTGTGCAGCCCTCCCAAGTGTATGGTTAATTGCACTTCTCAGCTTTTTATACCTCAGAATCACATGATGGATGTGATGTACATTATGTTGGTAAATGGTCATGTGTGGTCAAAGCTCACTGAGAAGTTGTCTGTGGAAGCAAGGTTAGCTCAAGCCATTTCAGATCCAAGCATGTTTGTCTTAAAGTGTCTGTCATCCCCTTGTCTGGGGATGGGACACACACACACATACACACACACACACACACACACGCACACACACACACACACACACACTCCTCTCCTTGAATACAGCTAAAAAAAGAAAACCATTTCCAGCAGGTGTGTTACTATTGTTTATCCCATGATATAAAAGTCCCTGCAGTAGAAAAGAGAACTTGGAAGTGCAACCACGGGAGCTGGAAACTCCGGCTCACCTTCCTGCGTTGGATTGCTGCAGGTTGTGAGTACTCAATTTAAAGATGTTTTCTCCAACTGTTGCTGTTCCTTCTTTTACCTGGAAGCCTCACCAGAGAGAACATTTTGCTTTCCACCCACCTCCTCCAGATTCTCTTGATAAGAAACTCCCACTGGCTGACTTAAGGGAAATTCTTTCTCCAGTCACTTTCTACTGGATGCTTTGAGCACTCCATTTAATGGTATTTTGCCATCTATTACTTGCCATTTATTCTTTTGCTTTGGCTTACCATATGCTTAATAAATTCATTCAAACCCAAACTATGGCTGTGGTAGGTCATTCTTTTGACTGTATAAAACAATGGAGCACTATTAATATTCCTAAATTCCATGCCTAGGTCAGTCATTCCTGCCCTTACAAATTCCTTCCTTGATACCCAAAGCACTCAACTCTGTCCTTGTCTATCAACTTTCCTTTCAACCCATTTGGTCATAAAAAGCATTGACTCCTGCTCTACAGTCTCCCTGAATCCTTAGCCTCTGTGTGACATCATAGTCATTTTCAATACCACTTGGGGGATCCACAAACACTTAATAATTTGTCTCCCTTAATCCTAATGATCTTTCTCTCTTCAACACCACAGGTACGCACACCCACAGCTAGGTCTCACACAGTGTCATCACCAAAAGCTGCCACCCCCAAAACTTCTTTGTTTTGTTACAGTTCCCGTCTTTATATATCTCGCCATAGGCAGACCACTCCATGAACCTGCAGCTTTTTCTTGATAGCAGTCACCTTCAATTTTGCTTCTTCCTGCTATTCATAGAACCTCAACTTTTTACATTTTTTAATCTAACATCAATTCCTGTTAATTTTATCCCTAAATCATAGTTGTTTATGCCTTATTCACCACTTTATCCTGTTTAGGATTCAACAATATAAACTCAGTATAAGCAGAGTGAGTAAGCATCAGCAATAAATGTTTCACTTTGGGCTGGAATATAGACGCACAAGAGAAGTTACTCCCACGCTGAAAATGGCTAAATCGTAGTTGCTTCATTCCCAAGAGAGATGAGGTTGCAAGGAAACAAAGTCACTCTTAAGAGTGACCAACTCCAACAAATAAGTCGTGAACTCTTTCACCTTCGGCAGAGTATAGAAAAGAAAAATGGCTGCTATGGGCATAGACAAGAATTCAGTTAAATTTTTAAACATAAAAACCATGAGCGGAATAGCAACACAACATGGTATGGCCAGAAGTGACACAAAAGGATGTTCTATACAGAGTTTACTTTGCACCTATGATATCACACAGAATATTTTTTTTCAGTCAGTCACACAGAATATTTTAAAGATTGTGCATATAACTTCCTAATAAGACAACACAAAGGCAATGAATTTATCTTCTCAGCAACACCATCATTGGTAGTCTTCAAATATTATTGCACTTTAGCTACCATAATTGCATACAACATTGATGAACTAACTTGCAGAGTATGTATAATAGACGAATAACACTTTAAGCAGACATGACTGTCCTGCGTTGTTTATTGGACATGAAATATTACTTATAGTTGCAGTAATTGTGGTCCTAGAGTATATTGCCTTCTCCAAACTGCAGGGTTAGAGCCAGAACAGTGGTGGAACTTGTGACCATTTCCAACTACTCCTGAAGCCTGCGGATGCCAGACCACAAGTCTCCTGTGCTGGTGGACTGGCATAATGATCTGCTGGTGTCAAGATTTCTTCTGATAGCATTATGGAATGCCCAGATGAAAATATCATTGCGCTGGAGAGATGGATCAGGCTGCTCTTGCAGACAACCTATGTTCAGTTCCCAATACCCACATGGTGGCTAACAACCATTAGTAACTCCAGTTCTGGGGAATCCAAAGCCTTCTGACCTCTGTGGGTATTGCATACATGAGTGTACTTACAAACATGCAGAAAATACTCTCATACCCATAAAATAAAGTAATAAATAAATTTAAAAAAAGAAAATGACCTTGGGATAGAAAGATGGCTCAGCAGTTAAGAGCACTGGCTGCCTTAGCAGAGGACCTAGATTCCATTCCCAGCACCCACATGGCAGCCAACAGCCATCCTAACTCCAGTTCCGGGGGATCCAAAGCCTTCTGGCCTCCATGGGCATTGTGTGACACAGGTGCACTTGCAAACAACATACATATAAAATGAAAATAATAAATAAAATATTATTTAAAAGAAAAGAACACCAAGGAATATATATGTTGAATCTTCCCCAATCCATTAAGAATTCAGGGTTCTAGCCTAGCATGATGATGAACACTTTAACCCCAGCACTCAGGACAAAGAGGCAGATGGATCTCCATGTGTTCAAGGCCAGCCTGGTCTACATAGTAGGGTCCGGGCCAGTTGGGGCTACCCTGTCTCGAAAAGACCAAAAAATGTTATCATCTTCCACATCCAAAGGACATTGTCTGGATGTGCCAATCCAAAGCAGGTCTGGGTGAAGAAGGCATTGCATCTCCTCAGCTGAAGAGTCAAGAAGATGTAAAGCCAAAGTCATAGCTTGCTTTGTTTAAGCTCATGCTAGAATTAAACCATATCCATGTTATTTATAAATAGATGTAGGTTTTCTATGTTTAGCTATTTAATACTAATTTCCAATAAATTATGTGGCTTAGTGCAAAATATAATAGTATGTTTAGGGGAATAAGATTATGTGGACCTTCCTGTAAGCAATAAGCTATTTTTAAATTTTTATTTATTTATTTTTACAAAGCAATAAGCTATTTTTAAATTTTTATTTATTTATTTTTACATGTATGAATGTACTGTCTGCATGTAGGTTTGTGCACCTGTGTCATGCAATGCCACGGAGGTCAGAAGAGGGTGTCGGATTCCCCTGGAACTGGAGTTAAAGTTGGTTCTCAGCCGCCATGTGGGTGCTGGGGATCGAACCCGGGTCCTCTGCAAGAGCAGTTGGCGCTCTTAACCGCTAGGCCATCTCTCCAGCCCCCACAATAAGCTATTTTAAAAAACTAGTATTTTCTTTATGTATCTAATTTTGTCTCTTAAAATGTTGTAATTATATTATAAAATACAAAATTATAAGAATATTGAAAATAAAAACTAAAAAGTTAAAAAGGACCAAAAAAATTCAGCATTTTCAAAGCCCCACAGTGGTGTCAAGCTCTCTCAGCAACAGGCTGAAGGCTTCAGGCAAACCACAGCTGGTTGACACCATGATGCACAGGCTTACCGTAAGTTGAACCTTTAGGAACTGGAGGATCTCAGTCACCATGCTAACACAAATCCCATATATGACATAATCTCGATTGGTTTGGCTATATCCTAGCCTGCCCACTTTATCCTAGACAATGGGGCAGGGAGCCCTGTACAGCACAGAAAGCTTGAGGTACTGCCAGCAGTCTCCCACAAAAGAAAGCTCATCACCTCAAACTGCTTCTTCCTCTCTCCTGGGTATGCTTTATGTAACCATCTCTATTCACCAGATGGGAAGCTTAAGAAAAGTTTGGTACAGCAAAAAGACCTAACTTTGCAACTAAAATGACTTTTGAAAAAGACATATATTGCTGGGCATGGTGACACATACCTTTAGGCCTGCTCTACATAGCAAGTTGCAGGCCAGCTGAAGCTGCAGGGAGAGACTGTCTCAAACAAAAAGACAGATATAAGAGAGAAGTTGTTCCATAATAATAATTGTGAAAAATGATTTCTCACTTTTAATAATGTATTTAAAAAGAGAATATAAGTAAGGAAACAGAGGACTTAACCTACTGCGCCAACTGCGTCCAGGAGACAGATCCAGAACACTATACACAATAGCATACACATTCTTCTCAGCTGCACATACATCTTCAGAATACACAATTAATTATCAATAGATTTCTAAAAATAGACAACAGGAGCTGAGGCTGTAGCTCAGTGGTAGAGCATCTGCCTAGCAGGGACAAAACCTTGGATTGTATCCCTAACACTGAAAAAAAAAAAAAAAAAAAAAAGTTAGCACCAACTTTAATCCCAACAATAAGAGGCAAGGGCAGGCAGATTTCTGTGAGTTCAAGCCCAGCCTGGTCTACATAGCAAGTTCTAGGCCAGCTGAGGTTAAAAGGAGACCCTGTCTCAAAAGGACCTAAAAAGAAAAAAAAAGGCTAGCACAATAAATGCTTTCTCCGACCACATGGGATGAAATCAGACAAGAAAAACTGGAAAATTTGCAAATATGAGGAAGTAAAATCTACAGTTGTAAACAACCAATGGACCAAAAAAGAAATTAAAAATAAAGTTATGCCGGGCATGGTGGCTCACGACTTTAATCCTAGCACTTGGGAGGCAAGAGGCAGGCGGATCTTTGTGAGTTCGAAGGCCAGTTCCTGGTCTACAGAGCGAGTTCCAGGACAGCTCGGGGTCTACGGGGCGGAGACCTTTCTCGAAAAGACCAAAATAAATAAATAAATAAATAAATAAATAAATAAATAAATAAATAAATAATAAAAAAAAATCTTTAAGTACCAATGAAACCAAAAATCAATATTGTGTCCAGACATTAGACACATAGAAAAATGCAAGTAGGGAAACTTCACCTTTAAGTGCTTAGAGTAACATTTGGCCGGGGGGGGGGGCTCAATTCAGCAACCTAACTTTATAATTTAAGAAACTAAGGGAGAAAAACCTCAAATCTGGCAGAAGGAAGTAAATAAGATAAAAGAAGAAGCAAGCTAAGTCGAGAACAGAAACACAGTAGAGAGCTCGGCATCGCAACACACCTGAGATTCCTGTGTCTGGGAGGTCGAAACAGAAGAGCTGCAAATTCAAAGCCGTCGGGACCACAAAGCAAGACCTGTTTTAAAGAAACACAGAAGAGAAAAATCAATGAAACCAAAAATTAGTTCCATAAAAATATCAACAAAAATAACAAATGTATAAGCCTACGAATGTAGGCGAGCACAGATAGGCTTGGTGGCCGGCGCTTCCCTCCCTCCACTGCTCCTCTCTCTCTCTCCTTTCCTCTTTTCCCTCTCCTTTTTCCTTACCTTTCCTTTGATTTTTTTTCTTTTCCTTTCTTTTCTTTCTTCTATGTACTTAACTGGGGTCTTTTTTTTTTTCACCATGCTGGGGTGGGAGGGAGGATTTAGAGCTTGGCATTTGCCAAGCAAGCACTCTACACCCAGCTGCCCCACCCCCAATCTCGGAGTACCATACCCACTAATCCATCTCACTGGTGCTTCCACTAAATATTTAAAAGAACACCAATCCCTTACAGACATCCCCCCCTGCCAATTGAACTGGAGATAATACTTCCTAAGTCATTCTCTAAAGCTGATACTAAAGACCAAAAATAATCATTACAAAACAGAAACAAAGAAAAAAACAAGAAAAGAACAAGAAAAAGGAGAGAAAGAAGGAAGGAAGGAAGGAAGGAAGGAAGGAAGGAAGGAAGGAAGGAAGGAAGGAAGGAAGGAAGGAAAGGAGGGAGGGAGGGAGGGAGGGAGGGAGGGAGGGAAGGAAATGTCAGAATAATATCCCTTATGAGCACTGATGCCAAAATATGCACAGTAACCTTTGTTTGTAGCATATTCAAAGGATTACACATCATGCTCAAAGGAGATTTATTTCTGGAACACAAGGATATTTAAATATGTGAAAAGCAATAAAATGACCTCAGTGTTAACAAATTAATGGAACAAACATTTGATCATCTCAAGTGAGTCACAGAAAGCATTTGGCAAAATTCAACACCCTTTTAAAATATCAACACTCAAAAAACTAGGAAGAAAAGGGAACTACCTGAGCATAATAAAATCCATACATGAAAAGCTCAGAGCAGACATCATACTCATAGTGAAAGATTAAAAGCTCTTCCAACCAAGACCAGGCCAAGACACCACCTCTACTCAGTGTAGTGCTGGACATTTTGGTGGCATAGGAAAGCTCATGCATTCTGCCAAATATGTTTCTTATCTTTTTCTCAGTCTCTCTCAAAATTCTTGAGGCAGAAGTTCACTGTTTCAGTCAGTTCTTTGACGCAGTCTTTTCTATTGCTGTTGTTGTTGTTATTTTTTCCAATATGCATCACTCCAAAATATGCACATATGCATGCCACATATATCATAGCTCTTACCATCTTCAGCTTGTGATTTTTTTTCTTTATTAGGCTGAAAGATGTCATGTTTGAAGGCTCCTCCTTGGCAAGCCCAAACCATCATCAGTTCTGCCCTTGTGTTCCACACTGGGGTTTTCCCTTCCCATGGTCACCAAATGAGATCCAGTAAGCACCATGTCCTGTCTTGATCTACCTGACATGGTCTCCATGATACAGTCTGGGTAGTCCAACAATGGCAGTCTATACTGGGCCTGAGGGATAACGCAGCTGTTAAAGGCTAAGGCTAACAACCAAAACATTAATAGTTCAATTAAATTTTTTAAAAAGAATATATACACATATATATTTTAATATATATTGAAATAATCAAGGAAATAAAAGCTTTACAGAATGAAAATTACAAAATTTTCCTGAAACTCAGAAAAGAGATAAATAAATGGATACATATTCTATTTCATGGATTCAAAGATTTATATTGTTAAGATACCAATGCTAAAAAAAAAAAAAAAAAAGATACCAATGCTGCCCAGAGCCATCTACAGATTTGGGGAAATCCTCATCAAAATCCCTGTAACCTTTTTTGGCAGAAAATGAAAACTCCACCTTGAAATTCATATACAATTTCAAGGGATCCCAAACAACCAAAATAATCTTGAAAATGTAGAGCATGTAGCACATCCCAGAACTTTGAGAACTGAGGCACTAAGATGACAAATTCCAGGCATAACTACAGTAATCAAAACAATACAGTACTTGCATAAAGACAAATCAATAAATCAATGTAAAAGACTAGAAATTCAGGAAAGAAACACAAATATGGTCAAATGATTTCTTTTTTATTTTTTTATTGAGCTTTCGTGCATTTCATACGACCTTTCCCAAGCAAATTTAGACCTGTTTCCCCATTCATCTCATCCCCCGCCCCGGCACCAGAGCTCATGCATTCTGCCATACATGTTAAGTCCTGTCTTGCATCTTTTTCTTAGTCTTTTTAACTTTGTCAATACAGAAGTTTACTGTTTTCATCAGATCTTTGAATAAGTCTTTTGTTTTTGATGTTCTCTTTAATTTTATATTACTCCAAAATACACGTATATACACTCTACACATATACCAAAATGGCAGGGTATATAAGAATTTGGTACTAGGATCTACAAAGGAGGGACACCACATGTCATTTGTTTTTCTGTGACTATGTTACTTCACTTAGCATAACAGCTTCTAGTTCCATCCATTTACCTGCAAATTTTCATGTGGTCATCTTTCTTTACTGCTGCATAGAACTCCATCGTGTAGATGTACCACATTTTCATTATCCACTCATCAGTTGAAGGACACTTGGGTTGCTTCTAGCTCTTTGCTATTATGAAGAGAGCTGCAATAAACATGATTGTGCATGTATCTCTGCAATAAGATGAATCTTTTTGATATATACCCAGGAGTGGTATGATTGGGTCAAGTGGTAGGTTCATTTTGAGTTTAAGAGTTCTCCACACTGCCTTCCAAAGGGGTTGTACAAGTTTGCATTCCCACCAGCAGTGAATGAGTGTTCCTCCTTTCTCCCACAGACTCTCCAGCATTTGGTATCATCAAATGATTTCCTTTATAGTTTTTTCATTATTTTTATTTTTATTTTATGTGTATGAGTATATTGCCTGCATGTTAGTAGGTACACCCATGTCGTACAATACCTGCAGAGGTCAGAAGAGGCTGTCAGATACCCTGTGTATTAGTCACTTTTCTGTTGCTGTGACAAAACCACCATGACCAAGAGCACTTATAAAAGGAAGAGTTTATTTGAGCTTACAATTGATGGTTCCAGGGAATCAGAGTCCATTGTGGTGGGAGGCATGGTGGCCGGGACTGGAGCAGCAAGCCAAGGGTCACATATCACAATGAGCACAGGAACCAGAGAGAGAGAGACTAGAGACCGCAAGGCTTGTTAAACTCACTAAGCCTGCCCCCAATGACATACTTCCTCCAGCATGGCCACACCTTCTAAGACCTCCAATAACAGTACCACCAACTGGAGAGAAAATGTCTGAATACTTAAAGCCTATGGGGGGACAATCTCATTCAAACCACCACACCCTGGAACTGGAGCTACCTACAGTTGTTGGCCACTATGTGGGTACTGGGAATCAAACTCAAGTTGTCTGCAAGAGCACCCAGTGCTCTTAACCCCTGAGCCATCTCTCAAGCCCCTCAAATGATTTTTGACAAAGGTACCAAGTGCATTCAATAGGGAAAGGAGAGTGTGTTCAACAAATAGTACTGGAAAAACTGGATCTCCACGTGCAAAAGAATAAAATTAGATACTTCTACAAAAAATAACTCAAAATGGATCAAAGTCCTAAATGTAAGAGATAAGAAATAAAAAATTCAGCTGGGTGTGGTGATGCACGCCTTTAATCCTAGCACTCGGGAAGCAGAGGCAGGTGGATCATTGTGAGTTCAAGGCCAGCCTGGTCTACAGAGTGAGCTCCAGGACATCTGGGACTACAAGGAGACCCTGTCTCAAAAAGACAAAAAAAAAAAAAAAGGAAAGAAAAGAAAAAATTCATGAATAAAAGAAGATGAATGTTCACAGTGTTAGCTCTGGCAAAGATTCCTTGGCAAAACCAAAGCAATGTACAAAAAGGAAAAAACAGGAGGCTGGAGAAAAAGCTCAACAGTGAAGAATGTGTACTGATCTATCAGAGGACCCCAGCCCAGTTCCCAACACCCATTCCAGGTGGTTCAGAACTGTCTATAACTCTAGCTCCGGGGTATAATTTGTCTCACAACTTGCAAGTAAGTCTGCCATGTAATGGAATGCATGTGTGTCTCCATGAATGCAGACAGAAATAAATGTAAGTGCTCTACTCTCTTTTTTATCTTTTTGTTCAGTTTGGAACTTTGGCCCATACAGTGGTCCCACCAATATTCTAGGTGAGTCCCCCAACCTCATTTAAACTTCTCTGGCAACACCCTCACAGACATAACCAATGATTTGTTTCTTAGGCGACTCTAAATCCCATCAAACTGACAAACAAGATTAACTTTTTTTTTTCAAATCTAGACCCATGTCCCCCCCC
>VZQC01004693.1:4682183-4838143 GCA_009823505.1 Rhizomys pruinosus
ACATTTTTGCTGGGTAAAGTATTCTGGGTTGGCACCCATAGTCCTTTAACACTGTGAATGCTTTGCTCCATGTTCTTCTTGCTTTCATGGTTTGTGCCGAGAAGTCAGTTGTAATTCTGATGGGTTTCCCTTTGTATGTGACTTGTTTTTCTTTTGTAGCCGTCCGAATTTTGTCTTTGTTTTGGGCATCTAACATTTTAACTATGATATGGTGTGGGGAGTTTCTTTTCTGATCTTGTCTATTTGCAGTCCTATGTGCTTCTTGTATTTGTATGGGTTTGTCTATTTTTAGTTTGGGGAAATTTTCATCTATTATTCTGTTGAAGATCTGATCAATAATATTCTCTTGAGATTCTTCACCTTCCTCTATTCCTATGATGCGGAGGTTTGATCTTTTCATAGTGTTCCATATTTCCTGGTTGTTCCACTTTTGTGAATTTTTAAAATTTTCATATTCTTTATTTGAGCTTTTTAGCTGCTCTGTGTTATCTTCCAGATCTGATATTCTTTGTTCTGCTTCCTACATTCTACTTCTGAGGCTTTTTCCTTTCCTTTCTTCTTGATTGGATGAGTGTTCTAATTCCTTTTTCGTTTCATACTGTTTTCTTTAGTATTTCCATTTCCTTTTTGAGCTTCTCAATCTCTTCTTGGTGCTCCTTACTTCGTTGGTTGGTTTCCTTTTTCAGTGTTTCTACTTCCTTTTGGAGTTTGTTTTTTTTCTCCCTCTAGTTGTTTCTGGAGTTTGTCAATCTGTTCCTTTAGTTCTTTCCGAAGTTTGTCATTGTATCCCTCTAGGTCCTTTTTGAGTTTTTCATTCTCTCTCTTTAGTTCTCTGAATTCTTCTTTATTTTCTTTAATTTCTCTGCATAGGTCTGCAATTATTCCTCTAAGATGTGTTCCTTGGGTCTCCTCCAAGGGGATCCCATTGTAGCTATCTCCTACAGATTTGGTAGAGCCTGGTGCAGGATTATCCTGTGCGTTTCCCATGTTGTCCCTTTGTTGTGTCCCTGGGATGTGGGTTTCCCTTTTGTGATTCAAATCACAAATGTCTTTTCACTACGTTAGCGGATGCAAACCAGGACTTTGTATGAGACTAGTACTCCACTTCTGAGATTTATCCCTGGCTTGCCCCCCTTTGAGACAGGATGTCACCACATAGCCCTGTCTGCCTCCAACTGTCTTCCTGCCTTTGCATCCTAAGTTCTGGGATCAAAGGTGTGTGCTGCCACACTGCTCCTGTTTCTTTTCAGATAGGTCCTAGTTAGTGTATAAAACACTCAACTTTATGTCATTTTGTATCATGATACTTCACTGAACTTGTTTATTATAGCATTTTTTTTTTTTTTTTTTTTTTTGGTCTTTAAGGAGATACACAGCAGGTTGTCATCTGCCAACAGAGATGATTTAACTTCCTCCTTTCAGTCTGGGTTCCCTTTTTTCTTTTTCCTCGCATAATTGCTGTGTCTAGGACTTCCAGCAAAACGTTGAACAGAAGTGGGAAGACTGGAGACCTCTTGTTAGAGGTGCAATTTCAGATTTTTAACTATCAAGTATGCTGTTAGCCGTTAGTTTGTTACTTGGCCCTCACTGTAGACTACATTCTTTTGTATAGCCTAATTACTAAATTTTCTTAATCATGAAAGGATGTCCTTTTTTTTTGTTTTTTTGGAGGTAGGGTCTCACTGTGTAGCCCTGGATATAGAGCCTGGAATTTGCTATATAGACCAGGCTAGCCTCAAACTCAGAGATCTGCCTGCCTCTGCCTCTGTCTCTGCCTCTGCCTCCTGAGTGCTGAAATTAAAGGTGTGCACCACCATGCCCAGCTAGGATGTTAAAATTTTTTCCATAAGTTATTTCTGTATGTCAAGATTACTATATGCATTGTAACTTCCTTTCTGTGACTATATTGAGTCACATAGTGTGCGTGGGGAACCATCCTTGCATTCCAGGGATAGATCCCCTTCGTCAGGGCCCATGATTTTTTTTAATACTCGGGTAAATTTGGTTCACTTCTATTTTATTGAGAACATTTGCATTTCTGTTCACTGGGGATAGTGGCTTGTGGCTTTCCTTGTAGTGTCTTTTTCTGGGTTTGTTATGAGGGTAAACCTTGCCTCGTAAAATGAGTTTGTAAGGCTCCTCCCTCTGGTTGAGTTTTCTGAAGGATCTAATCCTTTTTTAAAATACTTTGTAGTGGGGCTGGAGAGATGGCTCAGTGGATTTGATTCCCAGAACCCACAAGGCAGCTAACAACTGTCCGTAACTTCAGTTCCAGGAGAATCCAATGCCCTCTTCTGACCTCCATGGGCATTGCATGACATGGGTGGACTTACATATATGGAGGCAATATACTCATACATACAAAATAATTATTTAGAATTCAGCCACAAAGTCCTCTTGGCCTGGACTTTCATTTTGGGGGGATACTCTTCACTGCTGATTCAGCACCCTCGCTTGTTTCTTCACGATTCGGTCTCTGTAGTTGTGTGCTGTCCATTTCTTCCATGTTGCCCAGTTGTTGGTATCCAGTCATGTCGGTAACATCTTAAGATCCTTTCTGTGGCGGTGTCTCCTCTTTCATGAATAATTTCGAGTTTTTCTTTAGCTAGAGGTTGGTCCAATTTATCACTTCAAGAAACCAACGGTTTCTTCAGTCTTTTGTTTTTCTAGTTCATTTATTTCTGATCTAATTTTTGCCATTTTATTTCCTTTGTATATTTTGTCCCTCTTCTTGTTCCTCGAATAACGTCAGGTTGCCGGGGATCTCTGACGGGCTCTGTCACTATTCACACTTCTTTTAGAACTGCTTCTGCTGTATCCTGTAAGTTTTGGTGTGTTTTGAAATTTTTATTAGCCTGGATACTGTTTTTTCATTCATGTTATTGATAGCTGGTCTCACTATTATGATTAGAAAAGATGCTGGTAAGTTTTGAAACATGCCATGTCAAAGATGTCTGTGTGCCTGAGAGAAAATTGTGTTCCGTTGTGGACGGAATGCTCTGTGAGTCTGCCAGCCCACTCCATCTTGAGTGTTCTTTGCATGCATCGTTTCCTTGTTGACTTTCTGTTAGGATTAATATATTCCGCATCGAGTGTGGGATGCTGGCATCAGCTACTTTTATTGCAGTCCTGGCCCTGTTCCCCTAGATCCATCAACATTTGCTTTGCATATTTAGGCCATGTGTTGGGTGCACATAGATTTACAGTCACTGTGTCCACTTGAAGTGTCTCCTCTATAACGGGGCAGCTTTCTTATGATTCTGATTGAAAATCTATTTTGTCTGATAATAGCCACTTCCATTGTCTCTGGTTAGTTCATGTGGGATACACTGTAATGTGCCTTCAATTTCAGCCTAGGTGTACTTTTAAAGGTGAAATGAATTTAAAATATTATTTTTATGTGTATGAGTGTATTGTCTGCATGTATGTAAGTGCACCTGTGTTGTGCAATGCCTGCAGAGGTCAGAAGAGGGTGTCAAATCCCCTGGAACTGGAGGTATAGATGGCTGTTAAGCCTCCATGTGGAGGAAGACCTGGGAAGTGAACCCAGGTCCTTTGTCAAGGGCAGCTGTGTTCTTAACTGCTGAGCCATCTCTCCAGCCCTGGTGAAATGAATCTGCACAGGCAGCATATCCCTGGACTCCTCTCCCTTCCCAGGTCCTGCTCTGTAGTCCAGGCTGGCTTAGAACTGTTGAGCCTCCTGTCTTTGTTCCGAAGTGTGCCGACATCACAAGCATGTATTACCACACCTGGCATGCCTTTTTGTTGTTTTGCTTTGTCTAACTTTGTAGCCCAGGCTGGCCTCAAACTCATGACACTCCCTCTGCCTCAGCTCCCCAGTGCCAGGATCACATGGGGAGCCACTATCCCCAGGAGTTTTTAAAAATACATCTGGCCACTCCATCTTTTCATTAGAGAATTTTTTGGTAAGAATTATAGTTTTTAACTCTGTGTATGTGTGTGCACATGCGCGCGCACATGCGTGCGTGTGTGCGCACACAGTGCAGGTGCCTGTAGAGGGCAGAGCACCAGATCCACCCCTAGAGCTGGAGTTAGAGGCAGTTGTGAGCTACCTGGCCTGGGTTCTGGGTATCAAACTCAACATCCTGTGCAAAAATAGCATATGCTCTGAAACACCGAGCTCTCTCTCCAGCTCCTGCCTAGAGAATTTAACTTATATATAATGTAGTTATTGACTGGCAGAGTTTTCGGCAGTATGCCTTTAATCTTTTCACTTTATTTCTTTGTATCAATCATAATTTTTCCTTCACAGTTATGAGGCTTCCATTTATTAACATGAAAATATCTTATAGCTATAAAGATCTATTTTAAATTGATAACGATTTTTCAGTTGCTTACAAAAACTGGACTTTACAATCCCACCTCATTTTATGCTCTGGTGTCATATACAAATTAACAAATCCTTGTAGCTACACCTTTGTCTGTACTTTTGTCTGTTTTCACCCTAGATTTAAAAGTGGTTTATGCCAGGCATGGTGGTGCATGCCTTGAATCCCACCACTCGGGAGGCAGAGGCAGGCAGATCTCTGTGAGACAGAGACTAGCCTGATCTACATAGTGAGCTCCAGGCCAGTGTGCCTCAAACCAAACCAAACTAAAATTGGTATGCACACCATTGTCAGTATGAGTTTTGAGCATGGATGGCAGTCCAAGGGACTCCTTCCTGGTTCTGTGCTACTGATTGAGGAAATTTCAAGTGAAGCACTCCTTTCAACACTTCTGGTAAAAAGACATAGCAGTGACGATGTCCCAGAATATCTTTGTCTCTCAGCTTTCCCGGGCATAGTAGTATTAGTTGGAGGTTAGTTTTTCTTCCAGAACTCTATATCATTCCTCTCCGTCCCTGCCTACAAAGTTTCTGCTGACAATTCTGATAGCCACGTGAAAGCTCCTTTTGCACACTGAATCTCTTGCTGCCTCTGTGATTCTTCATTGCTGACTTTGAGCTTGGCTGACTGCAGGGTGTTCATTTTGGGAACTTGCTGAGAATCCTTTTCGCTTCACAGACCTAGAGGTTCACAACCACACCAAGGTCGGGAGTTTTTAGCCATTCTGTCTTTAGGCATTCGTTTGGACTTCTCTAATTCATATGCATGTAGACTCCCACAAAAGCTTCTCCTGTCCTTACAACTTCCATTTCTATGTGCTAACAACATACAATTTCACTTTGCTCATGGTGCGGGATCTCATGGAGAACTGCTTTGGGATGTTGTGGTTTTAGATTTCAGCTCACCTCATATAGGGGGGCTTTTTGAGTTTTCTCTGTGGGTGACCCCTCTAGGCTCATCGTATTTGCTAATTATCCATTGTCACCTGCTACTGGTTTTTCCTGGGGGGGCCCTGGGCAGCATTAAGCTTTCCTGGGTTCTCCTTGTTATTCCTTGGGTGCTCGGTCACTTGGGGCTCAGTCCAGCCTCCACCTTGGGTGCTCGGTCACTTGGGGCTCAGTCCAGCCTCCACCTTGGGTGCTTGGTTACCCGGGGCTCAGTCCAGCCTCCACCTTGGGTGCATGGTCACCTGGGGCTCAGTCCAGCCTCCACCTTGGGTACAGCCAGACATCACTGGAGTCTCATCCTCAAGATTTCTACATCTGATACATTTCGCTCCCCATTTACTATGGACTTTCAGCTTTCTCTCTCTCTCTCTCTCTCTCTCTCTCTCTCTCTCTCTCTCTCTCTCTCTCTCAGGGTTAGTTCATCTGTAATCTCATGTAGGTATTGTCTGTGAAACATTAATATCCCTAATATTTTAGGTAAATGTTTTGGAGGAAAGGGGTTCATTGTAACTGTGTACCGTGTTCCTAGAAGCTGCTCAGTCTGAACACTTCTTGACATCTCTTGTCACTCCAGAAGGGGTGAGCCAACTGCTTAGCCAGAGGGTGCCCATTTTGAAACCCTTATGATTCTGGCAGGCTCCTGTCTGCCTCTTGGGAGCCAGCTTAGGGTCAGAGCTGCAGTGTAGGGCTCCTGCTCTTCTCAGGACATGTAAGGGAAGTGAAGTCACTAAAGCCTTGTTGTCTGGGGTGATTCACTGTCTCTGGGCACTGAGGGGAGGGGGTCTCTGCACACAGAAGGAAAGCCTGCCCTCACTCCTCACCAGGTGGACTCTGGTGTCTACAGCTTTGCTGCCGCAGTCCCTGGCACTCTACCCATTGCCCAGTGTCACCTTCTGGCCCTTTGGCCCCGTTTGTTGTGCCTTGCCAGCAGTCTGGTTTCCAGCAGGGTCAGAGGCTCTGGTTGAGAATTAGTCTCCATCACAATGGATTCTCCACTGGGGGCCTTGCCCTGAGGCCAAGAATTACTTAGGACAGCTGGAGGAGTGCAAGTTCATGCACGAGTGCCTGTGTGCTTTGAGTGAGCACATCATGTATGTGTGTGCTGTGCATGCATGTGTACCACAAGCACCACACTAGCCTGCAAGACTGCTTACAGGTGCTCCGGGAGGCCGCGGGGGAGCTGGCTGCTTCCTGCTATCAGTGGGGCCTGGGCAGGGTACTTGTGGTTCCTGAGTTCCCACGAGGAAGTCTGATAACCAGTGATGGCAGGGAAGGGCTCCTCCCTGGCCAGCCTCCGGGGAGCAGTAGGGCAGAGTGCACAGGTCTTGGGAGCCCCTGACCAGCCCTGGCTGTGGAGCCCCCTGGCTAGCCCTGGCGGGCTCTAGCCCTGGGTGCCTGTCTCACGTGCCCTCTTTTCCCTGGCAGAGAAGGAGTGCTTAATGGAGCTCCAAGAGGTGAAAAGGAAGCAGAAGCCGAGATGGGCCTTACCAGAGGGGCCGAGACCCTGCTGGAATCCTTGAAACGTGCTCTACAGGCCACCAGCCAAAGCCTGCTCACCTACCTGTCCCCGTGGGGTTCTGCTGAGCCCCTACTCCCACCCACGCAGCTATCTATCCTGGCCACCTGAGAGAGAACCACACCTACCCATCTGGGAGTGGAGAATCTGGACCATGTAGCACCAGGGCTTCCCAGGGGCTGCAGGGGGGCAGGAGGGCATAGCTACCACCCTTTACCTGGCCAGTGCAGATGTCCTTGGGGGACACCTCATGCCCACCAGGAGCTGTGCCCTTTGGAGGAACCTTCCTTCTCAGAGCCTTAGAAGCATCTCTGGGATGTGGCCGGGCACTGGGTGTAGTTAGGGAGAGGCACTGCTTCCTGAGCTCACACAGGCTCAATTGCATGGAACTGTGTAACATATATCAACCAGGCCCAGCAGTGTGGGTCACAGGTCCCAGATAAAGCAGCCTGTTAGCAGTGCTTCTCTGACTGCCACCACTGAAGGGCTTTCAGCTATGAAGGCAGCCCCCCCTAGGTCAGGGTGAGCTAGCCCTGCATGCCTAAGGATATTTAGACCTGTGTGCAGATGCAGGATAGCTGGGGACTGGTGGGAGGGAACGAGAATCTTGACAGGAGTTGGAAGATGGCACTTGCACTGAGGTGAGAGAGGTGGAAGGTAGGTGGGGCAGGTCCAGGTCGGCGGCCCTGGTGTCCTGGTCCTCTCCTCCTCCCTTGAACTCTGCCATGACCAGCTGGAGCAGAGGGGAGTCCTCTCAGGAGGCCTTGAAGATGCTTAGTGAACTCCACATCGTTAAGAATCCTGGGGCTCCATTATGGGCACAACCTTCCCTCAAACCCTCCCCACCAGGCCCTGGTCTGTGCCTTGCTGTTTACAGGCATGGGGCCCTTTGCCATGCTTGCTGTTTGCAGCCATTCTATTGCATGTGCACACATGCCTTCTCTCCCAATATATAAAGTCACATGCACGATGGGTCTCCAGCCTTTTATTCATACAAGGACTCAAAAGAACACACACTGCCCACCTGGCACTCACGGAGGAAGGACACGGCAGCTTGGCCACTACCTTGTCCAGTAGCGGCCCAGGGCTGCCCTTTTCAGACAAGCTTCAGGCTATGGCAGTGCCAGCCCTGGCTGCTGTCCTGACACCTAGGCGCTCGTCGCACAGCCCAGCCCTGGTACCTGCCACTCCAGCTTGAGCGGCACTAGCAAGGCTGGGACAGAGTGGGTGTGCTCAGGTCCTGGGCCCAATATATCCATGGAGCAACATCAGAGAACACCCGCCCTGGGCCAGGGGGGCCTGACTGCTAGCCAGACCTCAGTCCACAATGCTGGCAGTAGCTCCCAGTGACAAAAAGCAAAGAAGCACTAAGCAGCCTTCTTCCCCAGGCTTCCTGCAGGCCAGGACCATGGTCTTCCTGGCTGTGGCAGCTTAGCAGTCCTGAAGCCCTGGATGTCCTTCCCTTGCCAGGGCTCCCCCAGGTGCCAGGCCACGCCCTGGGCCTCCCCAGTGCTATCTGGAAGGACTGCGATGCAGCTCTCGGTGAACAGGGACACTGAACGTCTGAATGTCCATGTCTAGAAAAGCCCTTGACTGTCAATGTTCC
The DNA here is from genome assembly GCA_009823505.1 of Rhizomys pruinosus. Classification (NCBI taxonomy): domain Eukaryota; kingdom Metazoa; phylum Chordata; class Mammalia; order Rodentia; family Spalacidae; genus Rhizomys; species Rhizomys pruinosus. The sequence goes on from VZQC01004693.1 coordinate 4,690,602, forward strand.
CCCAGCCACCTGGGTTAGGGGGCCCGGGAGTCTCCCTGACCTGCAGTGCCAGGACCTAATGGCCCTGAGCTGAAGTTTCACCAGCCGCCCAGCATCCCTGTGGCCAGTTGACCTGCTGAGTTGGGAATGGGGCTAGAAGTGACCGGCTACTCCCTTGAAGGGAAGTTCCTCATATAGACCTGGTTCCCCAATGCTTGACTCTGAGCCAATAAGAGGGGACAGTAGCCACCCTAGAGCAAGTGCAGTAGAATCTAGTCTGGTGTGGCCACATCAGCTGCCACTTCCACTTACATCACCCCAAAGGAACCTCAGAGTGGGTCTTCGTGAGGACCACATCTGCCAGGCTCTGTGGTAGCACAGGGTCCTGGACTGGTGGGGGGTCCTGGACTGGTGGGGGGTCCTGGACTCAGAACCTCTGCTGGGTAGAAGGTCATCATGCATAAACTTGAAGGCCCTGACAGAGCCTGGGCAGGGCCACCTGGCAGCCCTTGCAGGTGTCTTGGGGACCGTGGGGTGGGCCTTACTTTGTGACATCTGTGACCCATGGGGTCTGGTAGGGAGTCCCCGTGGGAAGAGGCAGGAGAGGAAGGCACAGGCTTGAGGTCTCCAACGGGTTGTAGCTGACAGCAGCCCTTCTGGCTGGCCTCAGGAGCTTCTGGGGTGGTGCAGGAGCGGGGGAGAGTGGTGGTGTGCAGCCAGAGATGCCCCTGAGGTCCCTGAAATACATGGCTTTTGGGGATACTGGCTCACAGCTGACCCGATACAAAATGAAAAGCTAGGGTGACAGGCGAGGCCAGACCCAGGAGGCCAGGATCCCACGTACCCTGCCCCAGCACACAGAGCCACTATCTCCTCGCCCTGGCCTGGGCCACATAGGCCAAGGGAATTAAATATTGTCTGTTGCATGTTTTGGCCAAGTCAGTCCTTGGGGTTGTGGGACAGTTACCGCCACCTGGGCCTGGCTGCCGCGAAGAGCAGGGTGAGGAGGAAGAGCAGGAGGAAGCTGAGGGGCTCTGGGCAGCTGGCGGCTGAGGTCTTCTGCCCTTCCTGCTCTGACAGGCCAGGAAGGGCATGGGTCAAGGGTGTCCGGGAGCTGGAGCTTTTCTTGCTGACCCTCCGGCCACAGGTATCATCTGGGCAGCCACCACCGCTGCCAGAGCCACTGCCATCATCACCTGGGGAGGACATGGAGCTGCAGCAGGCCCTTACCTGGGGACCTGTGTGCTGGGAGACCCTGGGAGGGAGTCGAGGCCCTGTAGCACCTGGGCCTCAGAGCCTGACCCGAACACTTGGTCCCCACCACTGCTTCCTTTTTTTTTTTTTTTTAATTAATTTTATTTATTTCTGTATGTGTATGAATGTACTGCCTGCATGCAAGTCTGTGCACCCGTGTCGTGCAATGCCGCGGAGGTCAGAAGAGGGTTTCGGATTCCCCTGGAACTGGAGTTCTCCTGGAATTGGAGATTCAGACGGTTCTCAGCTGCCATGTGGGTGCTGGGGATCGAACCCGGGTCCTCTGTAAGAGCGGTCGGCGCTCTTAACCGCTAGGCCATCTCTCCAGCCCCCTACCACTGATTCCTACAGTTTCCAGCCATTCCACAACAGCCAGACGGACATCTTGGCCAGGCTTCACTGTGCTCCAAGGACATGAGGCCCTGGGGTTCACACCTCAGAGTCAGCAGAGGGTGTGGACCCTTCCTCCTGCCCCGGCCCATCCCCACCAGGACTCACTGGCATCCTGGAAGTCCACATCACTCCCACCATAGGCGCCACGCAGACGGTTGGTCATGATCTTGAGCTGCATGATCTGCTGCCGGATGGTCATGTCGGGCTTGGTGATGTCCACCTCCACTTCAGGGTTGTTGATCTGGTTGGCCAGGCCATCTCCCATCACCTCAGGCAGGTACCTGGACAATGCAGCCCAAGCCTCAATTCACTACACTGGCTTTTGCAAAGGGGCCTAACCATAGTGCAACACACTCCTACCACTCCCCAAGACTGAGGCCCCTGGCCCGAGCGTCAGTGGACCCCTAATGCCATAGCAGCCCACATAGACCCCATGGTCAGGAGCATGTGCTTGCTGCTGGGAGCTGGGCCCGGAGAGAGTAAGGTCCTCTTGCCCCAGCTTCCCATGTCCTGGGGCATTCACAAGGATGTGGCCCAATGGTGGGCACTTACCGGCCCTTGGCTATCCCGTTCCAGCAGCGGTCATCACTGGCAGAGCTCATGGCCATCTTCTCACTGCACAGTGTCCCGGGGAGACTGACCCAGAAGTCCTGGATGTCTCGGAGCTGGGCCTTGGCCTCAGAGACCTGTCAGGTGGCGGTCAGGCCATGGGCAGCCTGGGCCAGACCGTGTCCCCCTCCCGGTGCCAGAGAAGCATCTGAGGGGCCACTCACCAGCTTCTCCAGCGTGCCTGTGGGGGGCTTCTCTTGCAGTGCTAGTTTGCTACGTCGTCGCTTCTCCTCGGGCCCAAGGCTCTCGGAATTAACCTTGGGGTTGCCGCAGCCCTGGATGACCTGGGAAGGGACCATAGAGGTCTAGGGAACAGCAGGGTTTCTCAGGCCCAGGTAGGGCTGTATCTGGCACAGACACTCCAATCTTTGGTGCCCTCCAACCCACCACACGCACCTTGGCTGTGAGCGTGTCCCTGTTGTCTTGGAGGGCGTTGATGGCCTCCGCCAGCCACATGTGCACGCTGCCAATAACAGTCTCCGCACCCGATGGGCCCCAGAACTTGTCAGTGATGAGCACCATGGAGTCTGGCACAGGCGTTAACACGTATGCATACGCACACGTCACATGTACATGTTAATAATGCCTTATCTTGACAGCACCAGTCAGAGATACAGGTCAGCAGGGGGTTGCATGAACTCACATTCAGACAAGACCAGCTCACATGTGCAGCTCAAAGCATTCATTAACAGTGCACACCTACATGGGTTCATGTGAACAAGCAAGGCATTTTGAAATTCCATTGCCCTGGTTTGGGTCCATGCATGTCTGTGCTAACGAATGTGGGTGAACATTTATTTCTGTTGGCTGCCCACCAGGTACCCAGGTGAGCTGACAGAATGCAGGGTGTTTTGCCCTGGGCCAGCCTTGAGCATGTGGGCCATGTGTCTGCATACTTTACCATGTTATCTTTATGGAGCATAGGTGACATGGCATGCACTTGGTGACCCACATGACTGTCAGATGGAGGCAGAGCAGCATGCCAACCAGCTCATGCCAGTCATCCACCTGCGTGCTGACATGTATGCATGCTGACTTGCCCTGCACCAGCAGGTGTACATGTTGATTCATGTGTTGGTATATGTAACAACTCACCATATGCTAGAACATGCACACACAGGCACACCTGTGTTTGGCAGGGAGACCCTGTGCACATAAACTGGCCTAGTGTGTGTAGCACACATACATGCCAGTTTGCACATGTGTTAGGTCCCATGTCTCAGTGTGCCATGTCACCCATGTGTTATGTATGCATGTTGGGGCAGCTATTCTACACCGTATTACTCTCAGGACATTTAAAGGAATCTGTCCCTAGAACCCACAGCCCCACCCAGATCAGGCCCTGGGGTTTGGCCCCTGAGCCAGGGACTACCGTCTCCCAGGCCCTTGTGTGGTGCTCTCAAGGGCAAAGCAGGCAGTCTGGGGCTAGTCCCCCCACTCACCCAGGAGGTTCCTCCATTCAGCATCTAGGTCAGCCTGGTTGGCAAGACAGCCTTTCAGCACATTTCGGCAATAGTCAGGGCAGGGCCGGGCACCAGGGACACCCCGGCAATGAGCACAGTAGACCAGTTTCATGACAGCCCGAGAGCATTCTGGGGCCAGCGGCACCTAGAGAACAAAGCAGTCTAAGTGTCCCTGGTGCACCTGGTCCCCAGCCAGCCCCAAAGGCACCCTGGTCTGAGGGGTCCACAGCTAGCCCCCAAAGTGCCCTAGTCTGACTAGTCCCCAGCCAGGTCCTGAAGAGGTGTGAGGGCTTGGGATCCGAGCCAGAACAGTTAGGCTGTGCTTTAACTGGCTGGGGGACCAGCCGACACTGGTCATAGCCCTGGGCACTGTGCTGTCACTAGGTGTCACTGCAGATGAGGAACCCAAGGCTGTAGGTGACTAGAGGGGCAGCATGGTGTATGGCTGGCGGCTTCCTCATACCAGGTGGGTCTGCTGTGCACCACCTCATGTGGTGAGTGGCCTTGCTGGCCTGGGAGACTTCAACTTGCTCAAGGTCCAGCCACACCATTTTCTTGTTTCCTGTCCTGAATCAAGCAGCTCAATAGCCCTCCCTATCCTGTCCACAGGGTCCTTGACCAAGGACACAGTACAGACAGCAGATGGCCAGGCTTAAAGTGGAATCACAACTGAGAGCCTGCTGGAGCGACTAATGGGCTGCAGCTGTGGGGCTCAGGGGACCAGGGCTGAATGGTAGGTACCAAGCACCTAGGGTAGAGCGTGAGGGATCCTGAAGGGCTGCCAAGAGCCCTGGGCAGTGTGCACACCTGGGCCACCTTCCGGACCACATCACTGGCTACACCCAGGCCCTGCACGAAGGAGCGTGCGGCCACGAAAGCCCGGGTGGCCCGCAGGCGCAGCTCCCGAGGGGCATCCCCGAAGGGCCGCAGCGCCTCAGCCTGCTTGCCCAGGCAGTCCAGATAGTCGTCCGGCAGCAGCAGCTGGGGATGCAGTTGCCTGAAGAGGCGCTCCAGCAGCCTGGCCCAGAACTCGGCCAGCGTCTCCTCCAGGTGCAGGTTGGCCCCGCGGTAGTAGAGGCGCAGCTCTGTGTACAGGTCCCTGAAGGCCCGGGTGTTCTGCATGTACAAATCCCCAAAGGCACCAGGAAAGGCGTCCTGTAGCGTGCGCTCCGAGTCATTCAGCAGGCGCTGGAAGTGGTCTGTATGCAGGGGAGGGAGGTGAGGGGGGACTGCCTCTCTGCTCAGCCACCCAAATGCATGCAGGGTAGTACTCAACAGAGAGCCCTACTGCTCTTCAGAAACCTGCTTATGTGACCACCACTGTGCAGACAGTGCTGCAGAGGCCTCCAGAGACTCGTCCTCCTGGCTGTGGGCGCAGAAACCTGGATGAGGATGTCCTCTCTAGGGTCACAGACCTCTAGCTGGGGCTTCAGTGCCATTTCTGAGTTGGGCTTGGACACGATGCTGCAAGACTCAGGGACTCCCAGGAGGGGCTGTGGTGGGGATGGGGAGCCCTTACTAGGAGACAGCATCTGGGACAGGAGACCTCCCATGGGGACTCCAGGAGATGCAGGTGAGACTCAAGGCAAGACCAGCCCTCTGCAGGCCCTCCAGAACTCAGCTGGGGACACAGAGCCACCCCAAGAACACCCCCCTCTCCACAGGGTACTTCCAACAGCTTGGGCTCACTGTTCCCTGACTAGGCCGTGTAGAAAGAGGACAGCCCTTCTGCTGACATTACCCATTCAAATCCTGCCCGCCCCCATCCCCACCCTGCAGTTCCCACTCACCATCAATGCCATGCAGCTGGGTGGCCAGCGTGGCCTGCAGGGCTCGGCTGCTGTCGTGAAGTGCACTTTCCAACTCGGCACGGCTTCGATTAGCCAAATTTTCCTCCATCTCGCTGGTGCAGCAGGTATAGCCCTGGGGGCAGATCCGTAGGTGCTCACCTGTCGGGTGGAGACCGGCGACGTGAGGGGAAGAAGGGGCACCACGCATTGCCTGAGATGGGGTTCCGCTCGGGTTGGGGGACCCATGTGAAGGCAGAGACAGGAGCAGGGTAGGGTGAGGCCTGGCTCCTTGACTCTGACCTCTCAGGGCTCCTGATGACTTCTGAAGGACGTGGACCACAGGAGCTTTTTACTTAGCAGAGGACTGAGCCTCAGGAGAACTATACACTCCTCCCAACGTCTCAGCCCAGACACAGGAGAGCCAAGTCAGGGTCCCATATGTAAGGAGGAGGGGCTGCCTCCTAGCAGCCCGGCAGGGGCCTCAGCCCAGGCCCGTGAGGAAGAAGGGAATCCACCCTCTTCTCTGCCCAGAGGGAATCCAGCTCCACATCACAGTGCCTGGTGAGGACAGCTCTGCAGGGCCACTGGCAGGCATCCTGTGGGACCCTGGGTACCGGTCTGGGCTGAGACAGGTAGATGGTTCTGAACAGGGTCCACCCAGCCCTGGCAAAAGGCCCCTGCCCAGCTGGACACACCCATTTTCAGGCTGGAGCTCCCTCCTCCACATGCCATTCCAGGCTGATCTGCTCCTGGCAGCACTGAGACAGTGCCATCCAAGACAACCTGCTTTCCTCTTGGGGACGGGGGTGGGGGGGCTTTTGGTATACAATTAGCTTGAGGTACCCACTACGGAGCCCTTAAAGCATCCACTAGGTGGCTGGCTTCATGCCTGAGAGGGAAGAAACCCTCAATGTGAAATGCTAACCCCTCTGCTAAGGCTGTTTGACACCCCTTTTACTGAGAAACAGGTTTGGAGTAAGTTTCATCCAAGTGGGAGACTGAGCTACTGAGCTGCATCCCCCCACCCCCCAAAAGGGCCACTCTGTTCCACTGTCTGCTGCCTGTCTCCCAGCCTGGAAGAGAGGGCTCTCCTGGGGTTGGCCAAGGTCAGGCAGAGGACAGGTAGAGACAGGGGCCCTAGCTTAGACGGGGGTGGGGTGGGGGGGTGGGGGGGGGGGGGGGTAGGAAAGAGCTAGGAGGATTCCAGAAACTTTCCTTGGTCTGGCACATTGATCTTGATGCCACAGTTGTGAGACACAGACTCAAGCAGCTGCAAGACCCCCGGGTGCCCAGGCCTGCCTTGCTCAGCCTTGTCTATTGGGATCAGGCCCAGGGCCAGGCCTCGTGTAGGAGAGGTGAGATACCGAGGATTCAAAGATGAGATGCTGCTGGCGGCCCATCTACTAGAGGTGGAGGGCTCTGAATGGGTCAGAGGGCAGTGGCAGGAGGAAGGGTAGCGGGGGTGCAGGGATCTGCCACCCCAGGATGTAACTACTGGTGGTGGGCACAGAGATAGGAGCTTTGGGACAGCTTCTGCCCACAAGAGGAGGTTACCCCATCCCCAAGGCCTGGTGTCTAGGAACCCTCACCCACCTGAAGCTGGCTGAAAGCAGAGATCCCAGCCTATGGAATGATTTGGAGGCTGAAGTCACTCTAAAGAGCCTGTCACATGACAACATCTTTGTCTTCAGCGTGCGTGCATGCGTGTGTGTGTGTGTGCGTGTGTGTGTGTACGTGTGAGTGTGCCTGTGCCCATGCACACAGATGGGGACTGCAAAGTGGACCTGACCTGCAGGAGACATGTCCCCAGGTGCTGGGGAGGGCTTTCTGGAGGAAGTGGGAGCAGCGCCCACATCATTCTTGTGTGGGTGTGGGGAAGGTGTCAGAGGGCACAGGAGAGTCAGTGGACAAGGATAAGGTCAAGACAGGTGGTGGGGGAGGGCAGAGGCAGGCAGGATGGACAGCACCTTTTTTTTTTTTTTTGGTCTTTTTGAGACAGGGTCTCCCTGTAGCCCCAGCTGTCCTGGAACTCACTCTGTAGACCAGGCTGGCCTTGAACTCACAAAGATCCACCTGCCTCTGCCTCCTACGTGCTAGGATTAAAGGCGTGCGCCACCATGCCCGTCTGGACAGCACCTTCTTTCCCCCCAACATCTGCTCTGAGGCCTCAGGTTGAGGTCTTCATCTGGAGGCCCCTCCTCCTGCTGTTGTGAGAGCTGGGCCTCATTAGACCGCCATTGGGACCTTCTACCTCACAGCCTTGGTGCCATCTGGTCTGAGGGTCCTCAAAGGCCCTCAGAGCAAGTCAACGGCTGAGGGCTGGCGGGACAGTAGGAGGAAGTCATGCTCTGGTTCAAGGACTCCTGGTGGGGGTGGGTCAAGAGAAGGCAGCCCGGCTATGTGGGTGCATGGAGGCCCTGTCTGCAGATGAGAGAAGCATAGGTTGACTCTTGTCCTCCCGACTCCTCTGCCGTGTCCTTTGCTCTGACCATCCTTTCTCCTGCACAGGGTACCTGCCCCTCACCAGCAGGTCCTGGGATCCAACATGCCACTGAGTGCCCAAACTCAGATGGGGCTGGTCTGGGGCCCAGAAAGCTGGGAATTGGTATGCAAGTTAGAGAAGGGAGGGCTGGACTCAGGGTTATCTATCTATCTATCTATCACTGAATGGGCTGAGATAGGAAGAGGCTAAGGACACACAGGGACACAGACACAAACACAGACACAGACACTCAAGAAACAGGTGCTTGCCTCTCTACTGCAGCTTCTTGGTCACTGAGAGCAAACCCCACCCACATCCTCCCTGGCAGTCCCCTGGCTCTGCCTGGCCACCTCGCCCAGCCAGCCCGGTGACCTGCGCTGTTCCAGCTGCCCCAGCACAGCCCCCGTCCCTCCCTCCCTCCTCGGACAAACACGGGAGTGAAGACACGGAGCCAGAGCCTGGGCACCGGCCTGAGTGCCCCGGGCAGGCTGGGCCAGGCTGCCCGGAGACCCATGCAAGGCAGAGCTACTTGCTGGAGGCCAAGGACAAAAGGTTTCCCTGCTGCTGCTGAGCCCTGGCTCAGCTGGGACTGGGGCCCTTGGCGAAACTGCAGGTGCTGGACATCCGAATGGCAAAGGCAGGTTCTGAGAGGCCTTTGCACTTCCAGAAAAGCAAGTTGGGGCTCTGGGGAGGACAGTGTGAGCAACCTGCCTACCCGGAGTAGGAGCCCCTCCTCTCAGCTCCATCACCAAGGAGAGGCAGGCAGGATGGACAATGCTGTGTGAGTCTCCCACTCTTACGGGGCAAAGCCCACCAGCAGCTCCCTCCTTCTACGGCCACTGCTCTCCACCGACCCCACCCATCTATATCAGTCAAGGTCACCGGCCCTGTGCTGTGCCGGCCACCGTCCCTTCTTTGGCCCCTCAGTTGAACATGCTGGAGTTGATTTCGCTCTTCCAGATGTCTCCTCCTGTGCATTCAGATTTTATTTGGGTGAGAAGGTTGTTCACTTGTGGCAGGCTTGGCCCTGCTCCCAAGCCCCCAAATCTCCCAAATTCTAGGCCGCTAGGACTCCCAGCATGCACCCGTGGCAGCAGCCCCTGTTCACCACTCCTGATTTCAGCTGCTGCGCTGCCTGTGTATCCCGATGGGTGGTTCTCACCAGAGCCCGCAGCAGCAGCCTGTGGCTTCAGTATCTTTCAGGGTCACACCCTCCTGCCACCTGCTGACAGCTGTAGCTCCTGCCCCTCCCCCACAGAGGCAACAACCCCCCTTGGCCACTGTCATCAGCGGTCATCCCAGGCTTTAGTCAAGCTCCAGCATTCTGAGGGCATCTTGATGCTGCTGCTGACCTCACTGATCTGGCCTCCCCTGATGCCCTGGGGGACACATTCCGCTTCACCTGAGGGTACAAAATAGAAAGTCTGCTTCCCTCCCCCTCCATAGATACCACCCCCAAAATACTCCAATTCAGTGTGGACAACCAGCCTTCATGGTTTGCGATGGTGCACAGAGGACAGCTTTCTGCACTACAGCTGTCACAGCTGGGGGAGATGCACAGGCCCCAGCCCTCCCTCCTTCCCCTAGGCTGAGGGGGGGGCTGGGGCACAGGTGGAGTCAGGCCACCTCTGTGCTCCAGGGCTCGCCCCAGCAGCAGCTGAGGGTCTTCAGAATGTGGCAACCTGCTGGCAGCAAGAAGCTGGGAACAACTATGCTCCAGGGGACCTTCGCTTCTTCCTGCTCCCACCCCCCAAGGGGCCAGCACCTGGCCAGTCCCCAGGGGTCTCAGATGAAGGATGGCACAGAACTGAATCTCCACCACTGATCAAACATTAACAAGACGACCCTTTCTCTTCACTCCCAATGCCAACCCCCAAAGACCACCCCTCCATTTCACCCAAATGACATCACCAAGAAGCCATCCGTCGGGCAGAGCCTCCATCAACGGGCCCCTAACCGTGGGACGTCAGCTGCTGGCACTGCTATGCGCTGGGTGGGAGGGGTCCATCTCCCAGGCGGGCAAAGGCTCCGGCCACTGCAACAGGCCAGGCCCAGGCAAACAAAGCCTGGACAACCCCTGAGGCTCCCATCGTTGCCTCTGCAATGGGGGACCCCGCACCCTGCAAGAGGTCACCGGTGGGGACCCGTGTACTGTGCAGATGGAGCAGGCACGCAGAGTCTGCAGATGCAAGGCTTGGCGCGCAGTGAGGAGGGGGCGCTGCTGTAATGGGCGCGGCTAGCGCGCAGTCTCAGAGCTGCAGCAGGCAGAGGGGAGGGAAGTGGGGGGTCTGGAGGGGGCTGCAGCAGGCAGGAGATGGAGGGAGGGGTGGAGAGCTGCGCGATTGGCAGCGAAGGGGCTTGCCGCAATGGGCGCGGCAGGCGAGGGGGAGGAGGGGGTGCTAAGGCTGCGACAGACAAGGGGGGGATGGGTTCGGCGGAGGAAGGGGGGCTTGCGCAGGAAGGGGGCTGCGGCAGCCGGTAGGGATGCAGAGGAAAGGATGGGGGTGGGGGGGGGCAGGATGGTGCAGGGCAACAGGAAGGGGACAGGGACAGGGACAGGGTGAAGGTGTGAAGCCAGAAGCAGGGAGGGGATAAGGTGTGGCTGGGAAGGCAGAAGGGGTGGAAATGCGAGCTGAAGCCCAGGCTCTAGGTGGGAAGGGGATGAGAAATGGGGGTGCGGCTGCAGGATGGTGCTGAGGATGAGAAGGGTGCGGTGAGAGCGTGGGGGATGCAGACAGGGATGGCGATGGAGATGGTGAGGGGACTCAGCCTGGCACCAGCTTAGCTGGCGGCACCCGGCCAGGGCCAGGGCTCAGAACCCCTTTCCTTGCAACGCTGGTGGCTCCAGCGGCGTCCCCAGCTGCGGGAACACTCCGGACGGCACACGCGACTCAGTCCTGGCACACGGGGGTTGAAGGACCAGCAGGCGCAGGGACTCCGCTGCCTAGCGCATAGGCAGCCGCACTGGCGCGCACAGCCAGCGGCGCGCAGCCGAAGGCGGCTCCCCGCCCCTTGTACCTCCTCCCCGCAGCCTTCCCGGTGAGTCGGCACCGCCCCCGTCTCCCTGGAAACAGTAGGCGGCTCTGGACCACCCTCCCTCTCACTGCCCAGCAACTCCTCGGGCTTATGGATCAGCCCTTCTCCACCAACCCCAGGGCCGGGCGCAGGGAGCAAATACTCAGAGGGGAGCCTGGGCTATCTGCTGAAGGGTCCCTCTCCAACAGAACTCCAGATCCCCACTGCCTGGGCAGTCAGAGGCCACCAGTCCACTCAGTCCTGACCCTCCTGCCCTCGACCTCCGCCCCACTCCATTCCCTGATCTGCTTCTCTCAGAATGTCCCAGCCTCCACCACACCACCTGACCTCCTCCCAGGACCAGGACAGCTCCTCCATTCTCTGTTGTCAGCCAATGCCCTCTTGGGCAGACCCAGCTACCCTTCCTGGGCTTGAGTCCAGATGGGGAAAATTAACTCACATCCTTTCTGAAATGTCTGGGTCTCCTCAGCCCTCCTAGCCACAGGGCTGGGGACACAGGAATCTGGCAGATGTTGAAGCAAGAACCTTTGACAAGATCCCCCAAAGTAAAGGCTTCTCAGGGAAGCCGCTAAGCTGCCTGTTCCCTGCTTGGAGAGCCTGGCAGACTGCCCTACCACTGAACACCAGGTAGGGGTGCCAAGCACGGCAAAAGCCCAACTGATGAGCAGCTCCTCTACACAGCTCCTGCAGCTTCCAGCCTGCCTCAGTGTCCATGGATCAGACTGAGGGGCACCTTGAGCTTGAGTCTGCCAAGACAATGGCCTTGTGACCTGCTGCAGGGCAGAAACCACTCAGAACTTGAGGTTATCCACCTGGCCAACCTCAACCCTGCCTTCTGGTGGGGCAGGGTGGGGGTTCAGGCAGGGTGGGGTGTGTGTGTGTGTATTGGGGTGCAGGCTATCCTGGGGCTCTGCAAAATTCTATCTAGTCTACCCACCTGTCCACTTCTGGGCCACAGGTCAGGTGAGTGGGCCTAAAGTACAGACTGGTCCTGCTTGTTTATAGATGTGTCCACCTGAGACAAGGGGACCAATGCAAGATCCTCCCTTCCCCTGTGAATATCAAACGGGCCAAGGCAGTGATGAGTTGGGCACTCCATAGCCAGGATGGATAGACCAATGGTAGGAAAAGGTGCTGGGCCACTTGCTGCTGCCCCCGCTGTTCCTATCAGGCCTGGCCGCCATCCCCCTAGCCACAGTCCTCCTTCAAGGCCTGCTCACTCAACTCCCACCCCTTACCTCTTTCCTGGGTACCTGTGGGGTAAAGTACCTCCCCAGCCTTTGACCTCCCTGGGCTTCTCTCTCAGAGCTGGAGCTAGCTCTGCCAGGGGAAGTTCCACTTCATTTTCTCACCTCTACCCAGCACCCAGGTCAGACTGTGTATTAATATATGTATAAACAGAATGGGCAAGGCCACCTTTGTCCAGTGTGGGCATCACTGGGAATGCAGCTACTGCCATGACAGACTCAGCCCTCCTCCTGAGCAGGCACGTTCTTTGAGAGGTCAGCTAGCAATGAGAATCTGGGCTGGAAAAGTCCTCCCCACAAGGTCTCCTTATTCCTAGCACCTGCTTTGTGTCACACAGAAGGCCAGAGGCCCTCTGCCTGACTTGGAATCACTTCATCTGCACGACATGTCTACCACTGACAAAGCGGCCCTCAGGCAGCCAAGGAGACATGCTCAAGGTCACTAGCTGGGAATGGCCACATGAGTAGTGTGGCCTCCCAGATCCCCATTCCAGGGGAATTCCTTGGTGGGAGGCAGAGGCTGAAGCAGGAATCAACAGGCTGTGCTGAGACGCAGAGGTCTGGGCAGCTTCCCTCAGCTGCACTTCAGCCCTGTGGCTTCGAGCTGTGCCCCACCTTGCCCAAAAGCACAGTTAGAGGAGCATGGCAGGGAAGTAGAACACCAGTTACATGTATTTATTTATTGTGTGCATGCGTGCGTGCGTGCGTGTACATGAAGCTAGAAGACAACTTGGGAACCCTGGCTGGCCGGCACGTGCCCTTTACCTGCAGAGCCACCTTGCTGGCTCACCAGCTACATTTCAATTTCAGACGAACAATGCACTAAAAAAAACTGGCCTAAGAGGATTGGGAGCAGACACTCAGATACACACACCTGTGTGCTCACAGTACTGCAAACCGAAACAAAACAGGCGAAAACAGTCTGCAGTTGATAAACTGCATAACCACAAAATTCTGCTCATCCTTAAAATGGGAATTCTGATGCATGGATGCCATAATCAACAAAACAAGCTGGTTCCAGAAAGTCAAATGCCGTGTGAGGGTGTACTTACCTGAGGCTCCTAGGCTGCCCAGATCACAAAGAATGGGATGGTGGGTGTTAGGGAAAGGGAGAGGAACCAAGTATGTGCTGGCTAATTCTGTCAACTTGATGCTACTGTCTAGCTCGGGTTCACAGACGGGTGGGAGACTGTCTCGACTATTTTTTGTTTGTTTGTTTGGTCTTTTTGAGACAGAGTCTCGCCGTAGCTCCGGCTGTCCTGGAACTCGCTATGTAGACCAGGCTGGTCTTGAACTCACAGAGATCCATCTGCCTCTGCCTCCCAAGTGCTAGGATTAAAGGTGTGTGCCACCACACCCGGCTTGTCTTGACTATTAATTGATGGGGGAGATCCATCCCAAAGAGAGTGGCATCATTCCCTAGGCTAGTCCTGGGCTGTACAGGCGAGTAGGCAGCCTGGGTGCCTTGGGCTTTCTCTGCTCTGGATTGGACATGTGATATCCCTGTCTGTCTCCAGCTCCTGACTCAAAGTCCCTCAATGACAGACTGTACCCTAGAAGCATAAAGCCAAATAAACTCTTTCCTCCCCTAAGCTGCATATGGACAGGGTATTTTATCACGGCAACAGAAAAACGCTGGTACAGGGGGTTAGTGTTTAATGGGGACAGAGAGAGGTTCAGTTGTTCAGACAGAGGGGTCTGGGGTGAACACTGGCCGGGTTGCACAGGTAGATGTGTCTAGCACCACTGCCTGGTGTACACAGGAACAGGGGAAGAGAGGTGTTGTGTTATGCACATTCTACCATGAAAAAAGCAAACAATCTTCTCCAAAAATGTTTGTACTAGGTGTGCAATACCCTAAAACTTGTTACTTATTTGAAATTAAAATATTCATGACACATCATGCTGGGAAAAGTCATTGTCTACCCTCAAATTAGTGGGGTGGTCTGCATTTTCATGGGCTGTGTCTTGCAATCCCTTGTCAAGTGTGGTCTGATTGAAGCCACTGTTATCTGTGGAAATCCACCCACAAGCACACAATTCAGAGGGGACAGCTGAGTCCCAGCAGTAAAGTGGCTTGCCCATGACACAGACCCCGGGGCCAGTGCTGAGCTCCCCCTCAGCTCAGGCATCTTTGGGACCAGCCACAATCCCAGGGGTGGCAATGCAGCCTCTCTTGCAAAACCAGGGCTCAGTGGGCCTTGCCTGCTGAGACAGAGGCCTCAGGCTTCTGGCAGAAGCCACCTGCCTGTCATGGTCAACACTGTCACAGCCCACTTGTAACCCCCCCCCCCAAGTACTCCTGGGACTCCCACCCACAGAGACTGAGTGGGAAACCTTGTCTATGTCATTTCTCTAGGCCCTGCTCTGCAAAGGTGGGACCCACCACCTGGGCTCTGGGAACAGGTGGCATTATAAGACCACCCCTGCTCCTCAGGTCCCTCCTCAGGGATGGTCTGATAGCAGTCTCTTGGGGTGGGGCATTCACACCCCAGATGCCTGATGTCTTGGCTCCACCCTGTCTAGGTTAGACTCTGGCTCTGAGAATGACTGCCGGCAGGCAGAGGGGTCTACACCGCCTGCCCTGAGCCCCCTTCCCCCTGGACAGCAGTGTCACTGGATCCTGTGTCCCTTTGTGGTGTTCCCAGGGGCACATCCTTGGCCCTGTTCCAGAAAATCCTGCTCCCATTTCCAAACTGATCCCGCGAGTGACTGCTGGCCTGCCACATAGCTGTCCCCGCTGCTGTGCCCCGAGACACTGCCCTCCCTTTCATTCCTGACTTCCCAAGATGGGGCTAATGAGTAGAAGCAGAGGTAGAAGCAGTGATGATGCACACTGGGGCGGCTGAGGGGGCACCAGGAAGCAGCAATGTGGGGTGCTGACCAGGGTCCCTCCCCTGCAGTGGGGATATCCCTGACCCCTGGCCCCTCAGTCTCCCCAGATGCCTTCCCTCTCTACTGAAGTTCCTTCCACCATCTATGTGCCTGCCTGGGGAAGACAGCACTTGGGAGCAACAGGCCTCTCTCTGTTGCCCAGGAGCTGCTCTGATGGGACAGGTAACACCCACAGGGGCGCAGCAGTCTACCCATCACACAGCCAAGTGAGTGCCCGGCTGGTCCCTGAACCCAGGCAGGCTAGCCAGGTTCAGCAGACCAGGCTTGGGTTCTCTGAGGATGTGTTTCAGTAACAGGACGATGGCCACAGAGACAGGTCACTGTCCTTAAGAGGCAGCCCCCTCAGCCAAGAATGTGGCTTTATCCCGAAGCCCAGCCAAACATTCCTTCAGAGCAGTGTCGATGTGCCAATGCGCACTGAACAAACAGAGCGCCAGCATTTGTCTCTGCTTCTTGAGTGCAAGCAGCTGCCTCGGCTCCTGCTGCCGTGCCTTCTCCCATTATGGGCTGTATTCTTGAACTGAGGCAAAATCACCCCTCCCTCCCTCCCTCCTTTCCTTCCTCTCCTTTCCTTCCTTCCTTTCCTCCCTCCCTCCCTTCCTTCCTTTCCTTCCCTCCCTCCCTCCTTTCTTCCTTCCCTCCCTCCCTCCTTTCTTCCTTCCCTCCCTCCCTCCTTCCTTCCTTCCTTCTTTCCTTCCTTCCTTCCTTCCTTCCTCCCTCCCTCCCTCTCTCCCTCCTTCCCTCAGTTGCTTTTATTAGGTATTTTGTTGCAACATCAAAAAAGTAACACATGCACACCCTCCCAGGTCCATTCCCTCCCATGACTGGCCCTTCTCCTTCCTGACTAGGTATCCAGGGAAACCCACCCTTCCAGATAATCATGGGTGCCAGACTCTCACCGGTCTCAGCCACCCTGTGATCATGGCCCTCACTCAGTCCCACCTCTCACCGTGCTGAGGGACCCCGCCCAACTGGCTTCTCTCGGGTCCTCTCGTGGTCTGTGTTACTCTCACTCTTGGCAGTAAGTCTTGGTGAGTGTTGTGAGCAGAGGCTGGCTCCTCCGTCAAGGAAAACCTCCAAGTGCCCAGACCAAGGCAAGAGGTCTGTGAGGCAGCACAGGAGCTGGGACTGCCACCCTGGGTCTAGACAGACTGCCATGGAGCTTCTCAAGCCTTCCTGAAGATGTCGTCTGAGGAAGCCAGGGGCACACAGGAGGCCAATGGTCTATGAGACCTGGGCCGGTCCTGTGCTAGAGTTGGGTCACTAAGGCAGCTGTTGCCCACTTGAGGGCTGACACTTGGTCCTCTCCTCAATTCTCCTTGTGGTACCAGGGATAGAACCCAGGACACATGCCAGACAAGAGCTCTACCACTGAGCTACACCCCAACCCTTCCTGTACTTTGTTATTATTATGATGGCATATGTATACACAATAGGGGTGTGGGCCACAGTGCTTGTGAGGAGTCAAAGGACAACTGTTAAGTCTTTCCCCTTTACAGGGACGGGTTCTGGGGCTCAGACAGGTTGCCAGGTTTGTGTGGCAAGCATCCTCATCCACTGAGCCATCTTGCTGCCCCGTTCCCACATACTATTAAATGACGTGAGCAGCCCAGAGTCATGGGTCTAGCAAGGCCGTGGTCAAGAAACTGATGCTCACCTGTGTGTGCTGACCATGCCAGGCGGTACCTGGCACACAGTAGGTGCTTTAGCAGAACCACTATCGGCTTTAGAGGTCTCTGTGACCATTCCGTGTCAAATCACTTCCCAGACCTTAGCGTGGCCCTTCTTGAGGCAGGCTCTCCATTTCATAGAACCCCTGCCCCAACAGGCTGGCCACCAAATGGACTTGTCCTGTTCCGGGCCCCAGTGCCACCTGGTGGAGGCTGTCAACCTTCTCAGGATGGAGTTTAGCTTTGAAGCATGAAATAAAGACTAAAAGATGACATAGGAAACTAGGAAGGGCCATCTACCTGAATACTACAGAATCCAGCACAACACACCCTTCCCCAGGCGTGTGAGACCTGGCCACTGGTTTAATGGCAACTGGAGTTTTTAAGCTGTGGTGGGTGTGGTGAGTTTCAAGCTACCTGCTACAGGGACAAAGGGACACGAAGACATGGATAGTGTCGTTGCCAGTGGGGGACTGCTACCTGGTCAGAAGTCAGCCTCCTCAGCTATACCCCTGACTTCTGAGTCGTCCAGTCCCACTTGTGTTCTTAGAAGGACCCCTCACTTGCACCGTCCTCCTTCCCACCCATCTGTCACCCTTCCAGGTGCCATGTGCTGTCCTGATCCCCAGCTCCCCTGTGGTGTGCCTACAGTTCCCACTCAAGTGCAGCCCCCGGTACCCCTGGTGTTTGGAGAAGACACCCCCAGCTTCTCAAGAAGCCCCTTAAACCCACCATCCACAAACTGCCAGGAATAGCGTGCGGTCAAAGCCACTCCCTTACCCAGGGAGGGGTGTTCCCGGGGCGTCTGACCCACGGCCACTTTGCCTAAAGCTCCATGTGCACACATTACTGGATGGATTTTGTCACCTGGGATGCTAGGAGGGGCACCAGTGTGTGTGGAGTGAACTGGGCATGGACCGAAGCAGACTGGGAAAGGCAGAGGTAAGGAGCAGGGGAGGAGGAGTAGGAGTTCCAGCGACTTACTAACAATTACAGTGAGCTCCCAGGAGCCTTGTCCGCTTAAATACCCGTGTGGTCCAGTGTGTCCCGAGCTCCATGGAAACTGCAGACGTGTGAACACCTGAGCCAAGCCTCAAGGCAGGTGGCATCAGCTATGTCCCCGGGGACTGACAGATGGTCACAGGTGGGTGGGATGTATTCCCCCAAGGTCCCCAGAACCTCCAGTGGGCACTCATAGCCCAGGCACTTGAGGACGTCACCACAGTTCACCATAGGGACAGGTTCAGAGGACCACAGCCAAGCATCAAGGATACCCCAGATAAAAGAGGGGGGACGGTCACTCCTAGGCCACAGCCTGGGATGTGCTCACACATCTGTCCTTCAGAGGCTGGGAATACTGTCTGAAGATGTTTCTGCTGCTATGGTGAGCCTCGACAGCCTGCTCTGCACCTGGTGGCACTGCAGCCCTAACCCACTATCCTGACAGGCCAGCTGGTGTGGCTGTCCCGTGGGCCCTCCATGCAGGGACTACTGAATTTGGAAGGTTCTGGATGCCTTAGCTAAATTTCTCACTGGACCTAAACTGTGGAGTCAGGGACTGAAGGACAAAGCTCTTAAGCCTCCCAGCCTGGCCCATTTTCCACAGGCCAGCTGGGCTTAGGCATCTGTGACCGCTGAAGAGCCAGCTCGGACCTCATGAGATCTACCTGGGTGTGGCCAGTGAGACCAAGCCACGCCCACATTTCTGTCTTCCTAGCTAGCCCACTAGGCCCACGTGTCCTCACATGGCTTGAGGGCCATGTCCACAGCTCCAGACACTCCTGACCTTACCTTTCCAGTGCTTGCCAGGGGCTCCTTGGTCCTCTCTTTGTATCTAGAGGAGTCTGGCTCAGGACCCAGCTGTCCACCCTCTGACCCAACCTCTCTCCCTTGCAGCTTGGGCAGCACTTATAGGGCTAAGGGACAAGTCTGTGCTCTGAATGAGGATGTGTGAGTGCGCAGGCTAGCGCCATAAGCTGGTGCCCACACAGGCACTCTTGCAGGCCTGGGCTGGGACAAGCGACTCACTTGGCACACAGGTGGGTTGGGGCAGGCCTCCAAGGAGGCTCTGCCTTGGGCCCAGTCACTGGGACTAAGTTTCCCATGCTAAGCAACGCTCACCCACCAGAAGCTCGGGAGCACTCACCCTCCTGCAGCCACCCAGGCCCACCCCCTCCCCTTGGCCAGGAGCCAAGTGAGCTTGCCTCGTGTGCCTGCAGGGCCCACCCATGGACACCACGGGCTGATCCCCTGGCACTGGGCTCTAGGGTCAGTCTGCAGAGGGCTTGGTCTCTGTTTCTGCTCTCCTCCCTGTCATGGCCCTGGCCTCTGGGGGAAGGGGTGGGAGGGTGAGTTGGGCAGATGGCCAGGGAGCAAGATTGATGGAGCCCCCAGGGGCTGCCCTGTCACCTGGCCAAATCCTCATAACCCAGGGAATATTCTGCACAAGTGAGCAGCAGCCTGCTTGGCTGGCCCTCGCCCCAGGAGAGGCCCAACGGTGCACCATGGGCTCGGCACCAAATGGAGCCTTCCCTGAGGGTCTGCACAGGGTCAGGCCTCCCATCTGGCTGGCCTCTTACAAATGACTAGTCCACAGCAAAGCACAGGGAGCTTTTCTGCCAGCTAGGGGTCTTCAGGCCACCACCGCTTCACTGCCCACCCACCCTGGTTCTGTGACATGCCACCAAGTTGTGTCACTGGGTCAGAGGTTGCCAGCTCCAGCTGGAGAACCCAGAACATCAGTTAAAGAGACTCCTGGCCTACCATCTCCATGGAGGAGCTGAGGCCCATGGAGGGCCTGGCCAAGGACCTTGTGGATGGGCAATGGGGGCTGCAAGTGGCCTGGGTGAGGAGCAGGTGGGGAGAGGTGTGACTCAGACACCCAGAGCCAGAGAGCATTGCTGCCAGACAGACGTGGAGAACAAGAGGTGGGGATTAGATCTAGTACACATTCCTTGCTATGTGTAAGCTGAGCTGTGTCCCCAAAACTTGTATGTGGAAGTATAACCCCCAAACTCAGCATGTGATCTTATTTGGGCATAAGGGTCTCAGTAGACCTAACTGTCAAGAGTGTATGAGCAGGCCCTAACCCATGATGGAAGTTTGGAGATACACACATGGGAGAAGCTGTGTAGATCAGGGTGTGGATTTCAACGCAGGGACACCAGCAATCCGCAGGAGCAGGGGAGCAGAGTGCGCGTCCTGCCACAGCATCTGCAGGGCACCTAGCGCAGCACAGGTTACCTCTCTTCACTGTACTTTACCAGGGTGGCTCTGGGAAGTGGAAATGCTGCCAATCTCCAGGGCCAGCTCCTGCTTGGCATGCAGGGGGAGCTTGGAATATTTACCACATGAACAGACCCAAGACCTGCCCTGGTGAGATTCAGAGCCAGGCTGTGTGTGCGCCTGTCGGAGAACATTGGGGACAAGTTTTCAGAGGCAGGACGTGGGTGGGCACAGGGGAGCACTGCTGGGGAGATAAGGGCAGTGCAGCCAGAGATCATGCTGAGGGCAGAGGCAGGGGTGAAGCTGGCCTGTCCTCAACGGAGTCACCAGGATTCCCAACTGCCACTCGAGGGGCAGCAGTGTGTTCCCCTCACTCAAGAGTTTCCCTGGCACGGGGAAGCAGGGCTGGCAGAGCACAACTGAGAGTCCAGGAACCCTCACCTCACTCCTGGATGCCTAGTGCTCCCACTAGGGACAGGAGCCTCTGTGTGTGGGGAAGGGAGGGCTGAGGCCAAGGGGGAGAGGACCATAGCAATCCAGCAACCATGCGTCAACATCCCCGTGCAGGAGACTTTGCAGGTTAGGTCAGGATGGGCTCAGAGCTCCAGGCAAGGAGACACTGACCCAGGGCCAGGGCTGGACAGAAGCCTCACCCTGAAGAGATCTCATTCCAGAACCTGATATAGGACAGACCCCGAAATCCCTCTGGGCCTGCCTTGGAGAGGACAGTCAGGCTTAAGGAAAGATCAATTTTTCCCGGCCTGTCTCCCAGTCCACAGATGACAGTGGGGCTATAGGCACGATGAGCAGGGGAACTCACAGCCATCAACCCTCCCTCTGGCTCTGAAGCTCAGCCCTGCTGCCGGGCCATCATGCCAGTGTGTGCTCCCAGTCCCTCTCCAGGGAGACCTCTGAGCCCAGAGGCAGGCCTGTGACCATAGGTTTGAACCAATTAGCACTGATACTAGCAGCGGTCTGGAACCGTGAACCACCAGAAGACCCACCTGTCTTTCTTCTTGGCTTGCCCTGTGTACAAGTCATCTTTCGGCCCACTGTGTTTTTGGAATGTGCCCCCATGTGGAGCTAGCCTCTCCCTGTTGAGGACATTTTGGGGGTTTCTCCTTGGCTGGCAAGAAGCACAGCCAGGACACCTCTGTGCATACTCCAGGGTCACCCATGTCACATGCCTTGAGCCTGTGTGGAAGGATCTGCATAGACACTATACAGAAGAGGACGTCAAGGCCTGTGGTGGGAGCTGCAGCTCAGGAAAGCCAGCACAGGACTCTTTTCTCTGGACTCTGTTTATCTCAGCTTGGAGACCTGAAATTAGTTTTTTAATACAGGCCTGCTTTCTGCTTCCTGCATTTCTCTTCTCTGCCCTGGGTTCCTTCTTAAGATCTAGAAATTCCTTCCTTTAACTTATGCTGCACACACAGGCCTTTCACTCGGGGCCCAGTTCACAAGGAGCACTCTCAGCTGCTGGACACTGTCACTTGAGTGATGTGCACTGGCCCTGCAGAAGACCTCTGGTACCTAGAAGATGTCTCCCCGGAGGAACAGAGCAGCCTGTCCAGCAGGGGTTAGGCTCAGCACACAGCAAGGACCTGGGTCATTGCATCACGCAGATGGCCCTGCTGGATCACGGATCCCTTGGGTGTACATCCCGGCCACCGCACGAAGGATGATGAAAGCTAGCTTCTGGCAGCACTGAGGGGGGTGAGGACCACCTCAGGTTCCATGTTGAGCTGCTCGCTCCGGGAGCTTTTCCCCAAGGACAGAATAGGGTACACAGAACCTTTAGGGTAGAGAAGTGCTAGAAGCTTCAGAGAGCTGACCTTAACTGAGGGACAGACTCTGGTGGCTTCTGGAGTGAGCCAGGACAACTCTTTCTATGGTGCGGGGAGGGGTGAAGGCCTGAGCCCACACAGAGAACTAAAAAATCTCTCGGGGGCTCTGGAGACCCTCAGTGTGAGCTTCTTGTATGAGGTGCCCACCTTGGCTGGCCGGCAGACAGGCTGGGTGTGATCCTGGGGCACAGGAGAAGCTGAGTGGTTCCAACCCCTCCTGACATCCAGACCCTTCTTCCTCTGTCCCAGGCTGGAGATGCCAAGAACATGGCTGTGTGTGCTGTGACAAGGCCCTCTTCACCCTCCACCTCCCACTTTGTACCACAAAGAAGCCTGTGTCTACCTGCAAGTGTTCACTGAGAACCCACTTGCGGCCAGTAACCAGCTAGGCTTTAGGGTGACAGCAGAGACCAGGCAGGGGGGGTCCCTGACCATGGAGACCCAAGTCCAGGCAGGGGTGGTCCCTGATCATGGAGACCCAAGTCCAGGCAGGGGTGGTCCCTGACCATGGAGACCCAAGTCCAGGCAGGGGGGGTCCCTGACCATGGAGACCCAAGTCCAGGCAGGGGTGGTCCCTGATCATGGAGACCCAAATCCAGGCAGGGGTGGTCCCTGATCATGGAGACCCAAGACCAGGCAGGGGTGGTCCCTGACCATGGAGACCCAAGTTCAGGCAGGGGTGGTTCCTGACCCTGGAGGCCCAGGTAAATACCCAGGTACAGGGCTTACCACAGAGGGGATACACAGGGACACCTGCAAACAGGGCAGTCCTGCCAGAATGGGGGAAGAGCTGCCTGCCTGTGATTCAGCAGCAGATCTCTGGAAACCCCACCCGGCCCAGCTCCCCTGCAGCATGCAGGCAGAGAGGGAAGACACCCCCACAGTGTGCCTTTCCCAGCTGCTTCACATCCATGGAATGGGACGACTGTGGTCACCACTGCCTGGCCAACCTGTCCAGAAAAACAAAACACTTCCTTAAATGGGGACCAAGTTCCTCTAATGTGGTATCTAGCTCCAGCCAGGTGAGGTGTGTGTCTGATACCCCTGAGAAGAGCTCTCTTTGGACTTCTAGATAGAGACCTGCAGGAGAGGAGATCTATAGGAGCCAGGGATCCAGGACCATGCCATCAGGGGCCACCAGAGGGCGCCCAGTCCTTGGGTGCCAGGCCTGCATCAGGACAGGAGGCTGGGTTAGCTGACCCCAGGCCTGCAGTTCTGCCAGGTCACCCTGCTTCCCACGTGGTACTGTTCACTCCCCTGCCCTGGGCTTGCAGGGACTCTCCCACTCTGAGGGCTATGGGGTGCAGCCAGAGTTCTGGGAGAAGTGGCACCCCCTCTGAGAAGTACTGGTACGGATGGGGAAGAACACAGGCTCCAGCCTTGCATGTCAAGTAGGGTTCCCTAAGGCAACACTGGCCCCCAACTTGGATGGCTGCTGTAATGCTGCAGGGCACCCACACACTCCAGCAAGGTGGATAGCACCCACATACCCCAGACATCGAAGGATTATGCTTGTCTTGGTGTTTACCCCCAATATCCCCTGATCCTAGGGCAGTAAAACTCACGCCCTCTGGCAGGGCTCCATCCACCTCAGCTTCTTCACCCTGCCCTCTGTGCCCACACTGCTAGTTTCTGCCCAACCGGGAACAGCAGCTGTGGGTGAACACAAGTTCAAGAAGGTCCCCAAGGAGGCATTAGCTGGGAGGGCCCGACTGTGCCAAGGAGGGGTGTGGGCTTCATGGCTTCTTGGAAGACCCTCCAAGCCCCCAGGCTGGTGCATGAAGCATTGGAATCAGCAGGGATTAGCAGATAGGCAAAGGTGCCCGGCCACAAGGGGGGACAGACAGTGAGCAGAGCACTAACCTAACAGTGTCAGGGACTTCGGGTGCCAAGCACCAAGGTGGACAATACCCAGACAGGTGCCAGAGAGTGCTCAGACAGGGCTGTGTGCAGAGGGGCATTGGGAAGGCTGAAACTAGTCAGGAAACTGGCCAAGGGGTCTTCAGGTGCTGTCTCCTGGGGGGCAGGGGCTCTGGGACCTGGCTGCTTCTCCCCACGCCTAAGCAAGGTAGGGCCACAGGCCACCCCCTCTGGGTGATGTTCTTATGTCTCTCATCCAGAAGGCCCATGGCACGGTCATTGCATGGTCCCCGTGGCTCCACTTGAGTTTGGCCCCTCACCTGCAAGCCCCTTCACTTTGAAAGAAACCCCAGAACAGAAACTCCAAGCTCACGAAGCACGGGGACTGCACAGACCTAGAGCGGCTCTACACACTTTTAAGGGTGAAACCTGGGGTCTGGGTGGTCCTTAGGACACTGCATCCGCATACCGCGCTCACAAAGATTCAGTTCCCAGAGCTCCAGGGGCAGCAGGGAAGGGAAGGGAGGGGAAGAGCTGCTCCCAGCAGCTGCAGGGCCGAGGCCGCCGCCAGGAGGGCCGCTCTTCTTACAAAGAGATGACAAGGCCCCTGGGCGGGATCCAAGGCGCCGACCACCTGCAGCTGGGCTCGCAGATCCAGGCGGCCCCAAGTGCCAGGCTGGACCACTAGCGCGAGGGGGCGGGGGCGGGGGCGCCGGCGGGCACAAGTTCCTGGGCAGGAATCCCCGCGGGCCCTGGGGTCGCCTGAAGTCCGTAGCCTGTTCATTCCATTTCCCTCCAAACAAGCCATGAGGCCCAGAATCTGCCCCTAAATCCTGCTGGAGACCGAGGGAATTCCTGGGGAAAGCACTCCAAAGAGGTGCGCATAGAGGAGTTCCAGGTCGCTGCCACGGGACCTGAGCCGGGACAGACCGCCCCGCGGCTCCCGCTCGCCTAGCGGCAAGGAGCTGGCGCCTGGGCCCAGCCTGGGGCCGAAGACTGCCCAGCTCGGCCCCGACCCGAAAGGAGCGCACCGCGCCGCGCGCCCCTCGCCGTCCACAACAGCTCGGCGGGGCTCGGCTGCGGTGCAGAGCGTGTCCTGGGGCGCCCGGGCGGGTCGGAGCTCCGAGCCCAGGGCCGCGCGCTACGGACCAGCCGAGGCGCCAAGGCCACTCGGTGGCGGCGGCCAGGCTCCGGCAGCGGCCAGGAGTCCGACCTCCTGGGCGCTGGGGTGCGGGTCCGGCGCCGCGCCCTCACTCACCCGAGATCTCTGCCTGGGGCACGTCGCTCAGGCTGAAGCCCTTGGCCCCGTAGATCTGGCGGACTTCGCTGCAGCTCCGGCTCTTGCTGGCCGGGTCCCCGAGGGCGCAGGCGACCAGCGCGGCGGCGGCGCACAGCAGCCACCAGCCTCCGGCCGGGAGCTCCATGGCGCGGCCCGCGGCTCCCCAGCCGCCGCGCTGCTCCCGGTCCCGGCGGGCGAAGGGCAGAGCCAAGGTCCCCGCGCGCGCTGCTCGCGGTCCGGAGGAGGCGGAGACAACAAAAGCCGGCGGCGCGGGGCGCAGGGCGAAGGGTCCCGGCGCTCGCTCGGGCCGCCCAGAGCGCGGCGGGCAGCAGCGCGCAGTCCGGGATCAGCGCCTCCCCCGCCGCCCGCCGGGCCCCAGGCGGCCGCGGAGATGGGCAGGGAGGGGCGGGAGCGCGGGCGGGGCGGGGTGGGGCGGGGCGCGGCCGGGGGCACGATCCGGGGCGTACCGGGCGCTTCCTCGCTCTGGGGGCTCTGGCCGGCCCGGCGCACGTGATGCTTGGTCTCGCGGGGTGCGGCGGGAGGAGCCCGGGAGCTCAGCAGCCGACCGGGTCCGCGCGGGTGGGGCCCCCAACACCCAGCGCCCAGGGCGGCGGCACCACCTGTGGGGGCGGGGGCGGGGCGGGGCGGGGCGGGGGGGGGTGCAGCCGAGGCAGGGCTTCCCCCGCCGGACGTGACATCACGCCCTCCTCGGGCCAATCAGGGGCTTCCCCGCCCCCATCCGAAATTTGCACCCCACTCTCTTCTGCATCCTTCGCTCTACCCTGCTGGTTCCCGCAGCACTCGCCCCAGAGCCTTTGGTTCGCTCCTGGGATCCAGGCCTCCCTGCTCACCTGCACCACTCCCCCTCCTAACGGCTCCTAGGTCCCCAAGCCCTTTCTGGTCGCCCCAGTATGGCTTCAGTTCTTGCATTTTTGTGAGGAGGGCAGGGGGCTCTACGCGGGAAACTGGCCAAGAAAGTAGCTCTCACGCACTGCGGGGCCTGCACAGAGACAGGGGACTGCTTACTGGACGCTCATTGTCAGCGGGCGTCACGAGCCCCAGGCGTAACCCTCTGGGCGCTTGAGAGACTAAAGCAATGGGGTAGAAGCGGGTCTGTGGGCTTGGGTGCTGGAGAGGCCCGGTGACTTCTGGAGAATGGTTAGGGTGAGGAGAGCGCAGGACCCACACCAGTCCGCAAACACCGGGCTGTGGACTGCAGAGGGGCTGCAGGGAGCCTGGCGCCCCACCTGAGTGCTGGCGGTGCTGTGTCCAGACATGGCTGTTGCTGTTCCCATTGTGTCTCCTGCGAGCCCCGCTGCCCGGTTCAAGTGCCCAGAGGCCACCTGTCATACCCAGATACCTAATCTGGAAATGCCAACAGAGAAAGTAAGATAAACTCTTTGTGGGCTGAGTGCAGAGCCCTTGGGCTCATCCCAGTCAGGGCCTAGGGGTCCACAACACCTTCAGTCTCCCGTGCCTCCGGCTTGTCAGGGTGGAGGTGGAGCAGGAAGGTGTGTTCTGAGCAGAGGTTCCCAAGTTGTTGGACCAGTAACCTGGTGCTGTTGGTGTGTGTGTGGGGGTGGGTGGGTGGGTGTCTGTGGATTCCTGTCCTACTTCCCAGATAAGTTCCAGGGATCCAGACACTGCTTGAGTGGCAGCCCCGGGGACCCAATCCAAGGAAGAGGGTCTGACCCAGCACTGCAAAGTCTTTCATGACTCACCAGCCCCCTGTGCACTGAGAGCTGCGGCGGCTCCTTCTTGCCAGGGCCTGGCAAGTGTGCAGGCACACCTGCCCCAGGCCAGCCAGGCCCCACCCTGTACAGCAGAGACTTGGTCCAGTCTCCTGCTTGCTCTTGGTGGCCTCTGTGTTGTCCAGCCTCCCAACACATGCCTGGGGATTAGGCATGGCCTCCTGGAGCTCCTAGGAATCTGGATTTAGGGTTAGAAGCTCAAAAGGTTGAAGCTCAAAGGAGACACACCTGTGGATTGTTGGTGTCACTGTCACATGCCTTCTCTGAACTTGACCAGGATGGGTGGTTCCTCAGGACAGGGTCAGTGTCCAGGCCATTTCTGGGCCCTGGATGCAGAGCTGTAGAATGTGGACCCGGGTGTGCAGCTGACCCAGATGACACTCTGTGTAGGACCCCTCCCTCTTCTAAAGAGACCCTCACCACCACCAGGTGCAGCATCTTCACCACCCCACAAATCTCGGACTGAGAGGTTCTCTGTGACGTCTGGGGAGATGTATAGGTAGGGTGGTGACTGCTGTGTGACTGAAGAAGTTTGAGGGCAGTGTGGGAAGACCCCAACAGCTTTCTCTTCCTTGCAGAGTGGGGCACTTCCAGTGGGACCCTGGGGTGTATCTGCCTCAGCAAGGTACTCTCTCTTCCTACTTGTGCTGGTCAGGGCTCCTCACCGGAGTGGCAGAAAGCTCTGTGAGTGTCTCCTCAGTCGGGCAGCACCTAAGCCAACTCACTTGGTCAGTCTGTGACCAAGATGGAGCTTAAACCAAGAAGCACAAGAAGGGACAAAAGCAGTCTATTCCTCTCAGCTCTAGGCGGGTAGGACCTGCCAGAACTTTGGTGACAGGAAGCAGAGGCAGGTCAGGGAACAACTGGCCAAGTAGAAGGAAGCAAGGGACCTCAATGCAGAGGACTCTGTTGAAGGCCTCTAGCAGCAGGTAAAGCGGCCAGGCCTTGGAAGGAGCTGAGATGCTACCCCCCACCTCTTCTCTTCAGCTGTCCCCATGCAGCCTCCTTCCTTGCTGTCCCCACTTCACCGAGAAGGAAGAGTGGTTACATTTTAGAGCAGTTGCGGGGCAAGGTCTTGTGACCCCCAAGTGCTGGTTGCTGGGACCACATTATTCCTGACACAGGAGTTGCCCAACTCCAGAGAGGGACTTACACATGTGGAGCAGCACAGGACAAAAGCTACCCCTCACCAGGCCAGGGCACAGCTTCACACAATTCTCCATGGGGCATTGGGAGCCAGGACTGGGCTCCTACATGCTTGGGGCTGCCTCTTCTAGTAGTTGGGATTGGGGTTGTGAGGGAGGGTGGGTGCTGAGGGGGCTTCATGCAGGGCACACTGGCAGATGTGAGGACAGACTCCTCCACCCTTGGGGTCCTTGTCTGCCCAGAGTTTGGCACACAAGTGTGACAGAAAGCAGAAATGAACAGGTGATTGAAGAGATCAAAGGGGAAACTGCATCCCTTTAAGCCGGATGAGAGTGGGACTGGCATTTCTGTTGTTTCGGAGCCTGGAGCTAAGAAGGGCCAGTAGCGTGCTCACAGAGGACTGAGGTGGCGATGCCGCCCCAGGGTTCCAGCTTCGTAAGGAGTCCTGAGGAGCTCTGCTGGTGGAGGAAGGGCTTGGAACAGGCTGAGGGTCTGCTGCTTCCTAGCAGGCCTGCTGGTCTGCCTTCCTTCCTGTGCTGTGGCGCTGCCTCTCCCAGCTGGTCGAGCCAACAGGTTTTCTGTTCTCTTTAGCTTTGTCATCATCTTTCAGTGACTCCAAAAGTAATTCCAAAGAGACAGCACAGTCACTGCAGGCAGGAGGGGTCAGAGGGCATGAACTGGAGTTAGGATGTGACACTTTGACCTTCTGGGACACATATGAGGTGGCGTGGTGTTCTAGGACTATAGAAGACTTAGGGTGCCCATGCATCTGCAGGGAACTAGGAGGACCCTGGGCAGCAGCCTGAGGTGGGGAGCAGATACTGCAAAGGGCTGGTGGAGAGAAAAGTGGCCCTCAGGAGTGGCCAGTAGCCCTGGGCAGTCTGGGGGAGCAGGCAGCTGCATTCTTAGAGATCTTTCTGCAAATGGTGTCAGGGTGCCTGGCAGAAGGAAGCAGAGTGGCTCTGTAGTCCTGGCAATCAATGAAGGAGCTGTCCCTCAGTTTCCACGAGCCCCCAGGACCACAGTTTCCCCTTCCCTCTCTGTGTTAGGGGAAAACACTCTGAATTTCATTCCTGTGTTAGGTCAGGAAGGCATCTGGGTCTTCATGTGGGACCTCAGGTGGAGACAAACTGTCAAGGTTGCCCCTGTGTGGGCTCTGGGAAGTGGAGCATTATTTTTCCCTCAACTCTGACACTAGGAAGGTCTCTGGAAAGCCCTCTCAGCCCTAGCCAGGTCCCCAGTCCTTGGAAGCTCAGCCCAAATCAGAATCCCAGAGGTGCCCTTGTTCCCGACCTGGTGGCTACCCTCTGGGAGTGGGCCTGGGGTACAGGACAAGGACACAGAGGCGCATTCTGCTCGAGGGTGGGTCCACTGTACCTTCCCTCTGCTGCCCAAAGCCCTTTTTGAGGGCACGCCACTTCAAGACAGCACCTTGGCAGCTGCTCGGCTCTGCTGAATCCCGAGTCCCTTTGATCAGCCCGGAAGTCTGGGCATGTCTCCGTACCCAGGCCAGCTGACAAAGGCCTGCCTGCTCAGGCGAGGCTGGGCCACCCATGTGGGCTGCAGCTCTGCCCCTGCAAAAGCCGGTTCTGTTCTCTGTAGTAGCACCCCAGCAGCTGATAGTCCACGGTATTCAACTCTATGTTGTGCTGGGCTCTGTCTCCTGCTCTGCTGCTCTGACTCTGGGCCTGGGCACTGAGGATGGGGGAAAACCTGGACACCAGAACCCAGCCAGGTGCGATGCATTTGGACAAAGCCCCCCACATGCCTGATGGGTGCCCAGAGATGATATACAGGCAGTGTCAGGGCCCTGGACCATAGGAGCTGGTCTGACCTGCTGGGTCCATTCTCCCTCTGTGCGGCTTCTGCTTGCGTTCCCTCCCTCTCTTCCACCTGGACTGCTGCCAGCTTCTGGTCTGCTCCTTCGGCAGTCCTCATGAACTGGCTGATCTTTCTATAGCCAGCTTCAATCACAAGCCTGCAAGGGCTCTGCCTACAGAGCAGAGCTCAGCCTTGAGTGCAAGCCACATGTCCTTCATCTCTGGAAGGACAGTTCCACCGAGCCCGATGCTCTGCCTGCCCCTCTCAGACGCCAGCTTCTCCTCTGAAGCTGAGGCTTCACAGGTACCTCCAGCTCCAGAGACTTGGAGCTGATTGAGGGTTTGTAGCCATGCAGACGTGGCCTCTGACACCTGAGGAGGCATGGGGGCCTTCCTGCCTTCATTGCTTTCGTGTGACGGACGTAGCTGTTAAGCCGGCCTGGAATCAGGGCTTGCTTTGTCCTTCAGACAGAGCAGTTTCCAGGGTGAGGTCAGTTGAGCACATCTTGTAAGTAGCTCTGAGTGGAAGAACTCAACTCTGGACAGAGCTGGCAGTGGACAATGGGCTAGACCCTGTGCCACACACACTTATCACCGTGGACTTCCAGTTCCTTTAGGAAGAAGCCCACTGCCTATAGAACTCGCTGGCTCCCCGGGAGCTTCACTGCTAAGGCACTGCCTGTTGCTGAATTGAGTATGCAAATGAGTATGTGGGCCCAGGCCAAGGTATGTGACAAGTCCCCACGACATTCACAGGCTTTCTGACCATGTCGTGCACTTTATACGTGCAGGTGAAACACCCATATACAGGAAGTAAAAATAAAAAAAATAAAAACTGTCCACCAAGAAATACTATCAAGAAGTAAAAAAGACAGTCTTCAGGGTGGGAGAGAAGTCTTGCTAGTGACCCCGGAAAGGAAGCAGCTTTAGAAAATATAAAGAACATTTATAATCAACAGTAAAAAGGTCGCTTGTAGAATGGACAGAGGAGTTGAATAGCTATTTTCCCCAACACTGAAAATGGCTGTGGAGGCTAATTTTGTTATGTGAGTTTTATTTACTCCAGAAAAAAAACCCCACAAGAGAACAGGGTGTCCTGAGGGGTAAGTTGGTAGTTCATGTGGAGCCCTGGGCAGGCTGGCATAGAGCCAGGCTTGTGCAGGGAGATACCCTCATCCCTCCCATGTGGTTCCAGCCCAGAACACCAGAGTTCGAGTGGGGTGTGTGTGGGTGAACCAGAACCATGCAACAGCAAGTTCTGTCTTCCTAAAAACTGTGAGGCAAGCTGTTTTTCGGGATGAAGATGCAGAACCCTGGGACCTGACCTAAAATACCCTCAAGAGCCCCTCAGCACTACAAGTCTCCCATGAACAGAACCCCAGGAACAGAACGGGCCTCTAGGACCTCGATCAGATGCAAGGGTGCTGCTGACAAACCAGAATTGACCACCAGTACCCTGGACACAGACTGGTCCACCAAGACTACAATCTACAGGAGGGAGACGGAAGCAGAGTGGACCTCTTGTCTCTTGTCACTCAACCTGCAACAGAACTCGGTCTCTCTCTTTGTCCTCAGTGTTGAACCCAAGGCTTTGTGTGCGCTTTGCAAGTGCTCTACCACTGAGCTATCTGTCCACTTTTTATTCCAAGGCAGAGTGTCCCCAGTTGCCTGGCCTTGGAATATGCAACCCTTCTGCCTGAGCTTCCTGGGTGCTGGGATTGCAGGCTCATGGTGTTGGAGCTAATTCTTCTCTCCTCTTGAAACACTGGTGCAAAATGTCAGGTTGTGCAGTTGTGCAGCCAGCCCACTGGGTGTCTTTGGCTCAACCTTGGTCCTCCCTCCATCTGCATTGGCCACCAGGGCCTTTCCTCATTCCTTAGGAGCCTTGGGTTGCACCTTTCATATGAGACACTGAAGGCCGGGGCAAGGTGCTCATTGGGATGGAGAAGGTGAGGGAGCAGCTGAGCTGTGGCACTTCTCCGGCTCTTGGAAGGGGCCAGGCTGTCGGCTCAGATTCTGATCTGCCACCCACCACTGGTGTGTTATCTTTCATATGCTCAAAGCGCCATCATAACCCTGCCATGCTGCCATAAAGACCTCGCTACGATTTAAACATTTGTGCCTCCTCAGAACACAACGTAGAAACTCAGTCCCTGGAGCCCCAGTGTTGGAAATAGGGCCCAGTGGCTTGTTGGGGTCGGTTGGCTGGTTTCTCTTGCCGTGTGAGGATGTAGTAGGCATCTCAACAGGACACAGTGTTCAAGGTGCAATCTTGGAAGCACAGTGCAGCCCTTATCAGACACCAGTACTTCTGTACTTTATAAACTGCCCAGTGCGTGGCAGTCTGGTAGGGCTACACCATTGGATTAAGATCACAGGTCATGGCCACACCAGGCCGCAGAGCACACTGAACAGGAGCCAGTGGGGCCTGGGAATCCCCCAGCAGCCAGATGGTTCTCATATGTGAGTAAAGAACAACAGAACTTGGACTCGTCCACGGCAAACCATCAAACGTAGGTGTTACATAAGATGGGCTGCTCTCTGCGGGGAAATATCTATTCAGATACTCTGTTCTTGTAAATTTTAGCTTCTCAGTTTCTTATTAAAGAACTAGTGATATTTGTGTTCCCTGCTGGCTGAATTTCTTTCCCTAATGTTGTGATCAAATACTCTAAGCAACTTAAGCTAGAAAAGGTTTATTTTGGCTTATAGTTGGATGTCCAGCTCCTCATGCTGGGGAAGCCCAGGCAGAAGAGTGAAGCAGCTGTCATGTTGTGTCCACCACCAGGAGGCAGAGAGGAAGGCCCTGCGGAGCAGCTGCTGCTCCACAGCCAGGGAAAGGTGCCACCCACAGTGGGCGGGGCTGCCCACCTCAACTAACACAATCAACACCCCATACCCTCCCCCCAGAAATGCCCAGAGGTCTCAGGTGATCTAGATTCTGCCAAGTTAACAAGCTCTGACTATCACCCTGTGTTGTGAGGAGGTGCATGCCATTTAAAAACCATGAACTCTAGATATTAAGTTATTGAGGGTTTAAAATTCGAATTAAGGAGGCTGGAGAGGCCGCTCAGCAGTTAAGAGCACTGGCCGCTCTTGCAGAGTACCTGAGTTCAATTCCCAGTACCTATACAGTGGCTAACAGCCACCCGTAACTCTGGTTCTAGGGGATCAGATGCCCTTTTCTGACCTCTGCGGGTATTCCATGACATGGGTGCATTTACATACATGTAGGCATAATGCTCATACACATAAAATAAAAATAATAAATATTAAAAAGAGAGATTTTGTTAGTGAGATGGCTCAGTATAACAGCACTTGCTGCACAAACTTAATGACCTGTGTTTGATCCCTGGAACCCATGGTGGAAGGAGGGTTCCAACTCCTAAAGACGGTGCTCCAACTTGCACACATGCTCCACAGCCACACACACACACACACACACACACACACACGCATGCACACAACAATAATAATAATTTTAAGAACACATGTTAAATTAGATGGGCTTTTTGGATGTGGCAAAATGCATGGGTTTGCATGAGCCAAACACAGCTTATGCATCCTTTTTTTTTTATTAATTTTATTTATTTCTGTATGTGTATGAATGTACTGTCTGCATGCAAGTTTGTGCACCCGTGTCGTGCAATGCCGCGGAGGTCAGAAGAGAGTGTCGGATTCCCCTGGAGCTGGAGTTCTCCTGGAATTGGAGTTTCAGACGGTTCTCGGCCGCCATGTGGGTGCTGGGGATCGAACCCGGGTCCTCTGCAAGAGCGGTCGGCGCTCTTAACCGCTAGGCCATCTCTCCAGCCCTTATGCATCCTTATATAATGTCACCATTATGTTAACATGCTGCAGGCCACAAAACAATGTAAATTCCCCTCCCGAAAGATTTTGAAAGCAGAACACAAAACTGCAAGTTGTTTATTAAAAGACTGAGTACAGATTTCCGATGAGTTTAAAAATCATACTATTGGACACAGAATTTATGAGTCTGGTAGGGGTGGAATTTGAGAACTGTGTTGTGCTTCATCTTGATTTCAGTCGATTGGACTGAGAATCATCCAGAAACTAGCAAGACCCACTTCTGGGTGTGTCTGTGAGGGTGCCTCCTGGGAAGATCAGACAAGGGGAGTTTGTCCTGGGGGGTAGCCCCATCCTCTCCTCGAGTCCACCTATGTGAAATGCTGGCCAGTGCACATCCCACCTAACAACTGTACTTCCCTGCTCACGCTGGTTTCTAAACGCTCCCTTGGATAGTTTTGTGTGTCTTGGGGCCAAGGCCACATTTTTTCAAATAACATCTTTTATAGGATACACATTTCATATTTTTCAAGTGCCTTGACTTTTCTTTGAAATGTTCCTCACATGAGGTTTGGACTCGACCTGTCAATTCCATAACTACTGGGTGAAAATTTCCCTGAATGTATGGGTTGTTGACTGATCTCTTCTTAACTGAGTCCACGTCCCAGAGTTCAGCCACCACGCCCAGCTTGCCCTTTAATCTTAGCACATGGGAGGCAGAGCCAGGCGGATCTTTGTGAGTTCAAGGCCAGCCTGGTCTACAGAGTGAGTTCCAGGACAGCTGGGGCTACAGGGAGACCCTGTCTCAAAAAGACCCAAAAAAATTAAAAAATGAAAAAATAAAATAAAATTGAGTTCCATGAGCAGTTATGAGCTTGGGAGATGGAGTCCATGTCTTCTGCCTCTGCCCAGTTGGTGTTCCTAGGGCAGGCTGCACCCCACCCAGCCGGCGAACAGTAGTAGTGTTGACAGTGCGTTTTCTGTGGTTGTTGCTATCAATGATGGCAGACTAACTGGCTATTCATGATCCACCAACCTCACAGTTTCACTAAAGTAACTAGTAGTTTTTTAGCTGTCCTTTCTGATTTCTGGGTAGACATAACACCCACATTGGTGATAACTTGACTTTTTAGTCATATATATATATATATATATGTATATGTTTCTTACTTTCAAAAAATGCATTATTGCAGGTTGGAGAGATGGTTCAGCCAGGAAAGTGCTTGCCTTGCAAGCTCCTAGACCTGAATTCAGTCTCTAGAACCCATATTTAAAAAGCAGGGCAGGGGCTGGAGAGATGGCCTAGCGGTTAAGAGCGCTGACCGCTCTTGCAGAGGACTGGGGTTCAATCCCCAGCACCCACATGGCAGCCGAGAGCCGTCTGAAACTCCAATTCCAGAACTCCAGTTCCAGGGGAATCTGACACCCTCTTCTGACCTCCGCAGTGTTGCACGACATGGGTGCACAGATTTGCATGCAGACAGTACATTCATACACATACAGAAATAAATAAAATTAATTAAAAAATTAAAAATAAAAAGCAGGGCAAGGAGTGGAAGAGATGGCTCAGCAGTTAGAAGCAATGGCTGCTCTTGTAGTGGATCTGGGTTCAGTTCCCAGCATCCACATGGGAGCTAAAAACTCCAGTTCCGGGATATCGGATGCCCTCTTCTGACTTCTGTGGGGATTGCATGCATGGGTGCACTTACATACATGTAGGCAAAACACTCATCATACACATTCTTTAAAAGGGCATGGTGGCATGTGTTTGCAATCTCAGTACTGGGGAGACAGAGGCAGGTAGACACTTGAGGCTCACGGCCAGTCTGCCTAGCCTAGTGATCGAGCCCCAAGCCAATGAGAGACCTCATCTCAAAATTAATGTGGGTGGCGTTCCCACGGAATGAAACTCAGATGTCCTTTGGCCTCCACCAGTGCATGCACACAATTACACGCACCCACTCATGAATGAACATAGACATATAAATTTAAAGTATGATGGTCATGACTATGCTCTTTATAATCGCTGAAGTTTGGATCTGAAAGGCTGATGTGTTGAGGCCTGGTTCCCAGGGCAACAGTGTTCAGAGCTGGGCTTTGAAAAGTGACTGAACCATGAGGGCTCTGACCTCATCAGTCAGTGGATAGGTTCACAATGTGATGCCTTTGTTGGGAGATAGTGGGAAATGAGAGGTGGGACCTTGTTAGAGAGATAGGTCGCTAGAGGCCTGCTCTGGGAAGGTGTGTCTCATACCTATCTCTTGTTGCTTCCTGTCTACCGTGAGGTGAGCAGCTCTGCTCCAGCCCCACTTTTGTTATAATGCTCTGCCTCACCCCAGCCCAGAAACAGCAAAGCCAAGCAGCCATGGACAGCGGGGCCTATCTACTCTCTGGCCATACCCATCTTTCCTCCTTTAAGCTGTTTCTCTAGATAGTTGTCAAAGTGGCAGTAAACAAAACACAACCTCCCAAAACCCAAACCTTGAGCAATACAACAGTGAAAAAAATTGTTGGCCGTGATGAAAATACCCTTCCTCTGACTGAAGTGGGAATATTTTGAGAGCTTTGTCATTAAGCACCATGTTGGCTGAAGGCTTCTAGATGAAACCTTGATCAAATTAGGAGGGATTTCTCCTTTCCTTTCGCTGCTACAAGGATCCTTCTCAAAGCTTTAGTGGGGAAGACTATGAAAGTTTTCAATCTCTTTTTCTACTTTCCTCTTCTTACTTCTCAGTGTAAAGTAAACCTATGGATTAGTGCTACAGACCCATCTCCACCTCCTAGAGGCAGACCCTGCTGGAAGCAAGGGCATTTTCAGTGCCCTCCTGGGGGGATCTCCTGAGACCAGCCCTTGCCCTGGCTGCACCGTGGTCTTGGGTCCCTTCTGCAGTATGGTGTCAGTAGGCTGGTGCAGCCCCTGCCCCGTTCAGGCTGCACTGCTCTGAACCCTGCCTCCTGTTCTTAGGAGATGGGACTGGTGGCCTTTCTGCCCATTCTCACATGGAGGCATTTGTGGGACACCATTGTTCTTCTGTTCTTCCCAGATCCTTTTGATCTTATGTGTCCTCGTCTGAGATGTCCCCTAAGAGCTAGCTCTGCACCCATCTGTCTCTGGCAGCCCACGGGTGTCACGGGCCACTGTTACCCATCCCAGCTGAATCAGATCTTCTTGCTTCCTGTGTCTTTCATAGAGCTTCCTAGAAATGGACAGTGTCCACCGATAGAATTGCTCAGGAGGAAGTTTCCTAAGCAGTGAGCATCATCTCGTGAGGGGTACTCGAATGTTCTGTCCTCCAGACCCTGGAGTGTGCCGATCTTATACATCTCTGTGGGAGGACTGTCCCCTCTCAGCATCCAGCCATGGGGGTTTTACAGTCTTTCATTTTTTAGATAGTGTCTCATAATGGAGCCCAGGCTGGCCTCAAAGTTGCAGTGACCATCTGGCCTCTGCCTCCCCAGTGCTGAGATTGCAAGTGCACACTGCCATGCCCAGCTTTTAGCACAGGTGCTGAGAGCTGAACTCAGGTTCCTTTGTTTGCGTGGCAAGCACTTTACTGCCTGAGTCTTGAGCCCAGGCCCCCACAGTGTCTTTTTAAACTCTGACAGGCTATATTCTGAGACATGTAGACATGAGGGCTGCCCAAGACGGCTGCTCAAGAACTGGGACCACAGGCATCCGACAGAGGGCTGGGTGCTGTTTTGGGGCTCTTGTGACCTGGTGTGCCTCTGTGTACTGGGGTTCTGCTTCTGGACAGATCTTCGAAGTTGGACATGTGGTAGACGTGAAGATATCTACCCCCAGTCTGCTCAGAAAAAGAGCAGAAACCGCTGCTCAAAATTGTTGATGCTTGGCTCTGAGCCCTGGGGACGGGATGGCCGGCCTTGTCATTACATGTGGGCCTGTGGCTCGGCAGCAGCCACGGGGTGTGGTGCCCATCTGCAGATGGCTCAGAGCCCGGACCATCTCCCACTGAAGTCATGACAGGTCACACACAGCTCCAGGTGGGCTGGGGAGCAGGAAGTGGCCCCAGGACTCTGCCTGTCCCTGAAGTCTAGCCAGGGGTTTCTGTCCACTGGGATCCCACTGTCTAGGCTGGCTCCTCACCAGGGAACTTCCCTTCCATCCTCATCCTTTCCTGGTTCCCTACTTTGCTACCCTCGGGCCAAGCATCTGCGTGCCCCAAGTCCTGCCTTGTTTCTAGCCCCCTCCTGTGTGCTAAGGGTGCTGAGACTCTGGGCTCCCAGGTGGCATCTGCTTGTCTGTCCCTCCCTGGGGAGGTTCAGATAAGGGGTTTAGGGGAAGCTTTGTTAGATGACCCTGACAGAGTGGAGGCTGAGGGTTAGAGCTTGGACTTCTCAGGAACTGCCACAGGCTCCAGGAACCCCTGTGGTCGCCACACTCGGACCTATCAGCCCAGAGCCTCTTCAGGCCTTGCCTGGCCATGGTGGTCTGGGCTGGCCTGGTTCTAACTCTTTAGAGACCACCTCATTGACAGGTATAAAATAAACTAAATTATCCAGACCTAACTAAGCTAACCTAACTAGACCAAAATCTAATCTAAGCTGAAGGTGCACAGAGCTGGAGTAGAGGCTCTGCAGCTTGGACAATTTTGTCGACCGTGGCAGTAGCAGCAGCAGACCACGGCTCCCGCGGAATGCGAGGTGGTTTTGTTTCTTGTGCTCTTTCTTCCTTTAAATTATAGGAGGATGGAGGGCTTGGCAAAGTGCAGCCTGAGACTTGCCAAACCCAAACTATTAGAGAGAGACAGAGAGAGAGAGAGAGAGAGAGAGAGAGAGAGAGAGAGAGAGAGAGAAGAGAGAGAGAGAGAGAGAGAGAGAGAGAGAGAGAGAGAGAGACAGAGAGAGAGAGAGAGATTTTTGCCTAACCTCTAAAAAGGCTTTGATTCTGCCTGAAATCTGAGGTGGGTGCTGACGGCCCAGAAAACAAGCTTGGCTACCCGAGGGAAAGTCCTGGGCTGGGCCCTGGGTGTGGCCACGCTGTGGACCTGGGCGGGACCTCGGCACTCTCCTCTCCTGGAGTCCTGCCCACAGCAGCATTCCTGGCTGAGGGAGAGGGGCTGAGTGCATTGAGATGTTCACCAGCCCCTTGAACACAGTTCTGTTGAGGTCTGGGACTCTCAGAGACACTGGGATGCGAGGTGACCAGGATTCCTCATGCTGGATCTGGATGCCACTGTAGGGTCCTTGGGCCTTGCACAGACATGAACCGAGGGAGGCCTGTGTGGCGCAGTGTTGCATCCTCAGGCAGCTCTGAAGCCCGACAGTTCCTCATCCTGCGCCTTTCCTTCAGAACCAAAGGCAGGCAGAGTCAGCATCTCCTCTGCGTGGGCCTCCAGGGTGTGGGACAGGTTCTTCTGAAGTTGCTTATAAAACTGCCTAGCCCTGCAGTGGCCTGGATTCCTGAGCTCCTCATGTGGAGCCGGCCATACTGCTCAGGGGTTAGGAGTGGCTATGGAGACCCTTGCCTTGTCCCCGACCACCCTGTCCCTTCCTTCCTGCTCCTTGCCCTACTGCAGCTTGAGACCCAGAGAGAGGAGATGACCACGGGTGGCCCCATGCAGCTGGCCACTAGCTTCTGCTTGATGTCAGGAACCATGAGCAGTGTGTGGTGAGGATGAGGAGGTCAAGGGTCCTCTTGGAGGTGCTGAAGGATAGGATGGGGACATGATCCCCATGGAGGGTCTCAGGATGCCATGGTCCAAGAGGATTCTGGGTGGCCCTTGGAGAGGTCTCACTCCCTGTTCTTCCTGGGCACCTGGGACCTGGGCAGGGCCAAGCTGGCTGTGGGTATTGCCTACTCAGGACCCTCAGTCATGGTAATAGGTGCTGGGTGAGGCTGAACAGGACCCTGCACTCTGAAGCTGCCACAGCGCCTCCTGTGGAGGTTCTGGTAGCCCTAAGGAGGTGTGGACCCCAAATGGAGGTGAGAGCTTGGAGGCGTGTCAGGGTCCAGGAAGTGGCATGCGCTGTGTAAGGTGAGTGTCCCACAGAGTGCAGGGAGGGCAGAGATGTCATGGTCTGTGGGCAGATCGCCCCTGTCGAGGGTTAGGGGTGTCATGGGGCTGTGTCTTCATGAACTCAGGAGTCAAAACAATATGGGGCTTCATCCTCAGGATCCTAGGGATGATCATGCCCCATGCAGTCAGGGTCCCAGTGCTGACACTGGTGGAGACTCAGAGCCCTGCTTTCCTTTCACATGCCTGACCTCCACAGAGTGGGGAGTCCCCATCCTATGCCCTGTACCCCTGAGTGAGGCTGTGACCATGGGAGACTGGCATCCTTTCAGGGTGTCTTTTCTACAATTCATGCTGGTCCACCCCAGTCCTTATAAACTTACTGAACTGAAGGCGCTCTGTGTGCCCATCTTGCAGCAGCTCTGCCAAAGGGGAGCCTGTGTGTCTCCCGCCTTCCCAGGAGCCATCTTGCCCCCAAGCCTGAGGCGGGTGACTTGTTATTCTAGGATGGGAGTGATGGTCTATACCTTCCATTATTCCAACAGTGGCAAAGGTCCCTGAGGAGTGGGTTTGGGCCGCTTTGCTGTGGTCCTAGGTGTGATACAGATACACACCATTTCTGTGTGATTCTTTTTTTTTTTAATTTTATTTATTTCTGTATGTGTATGAATGTACTATCTGCATGCAGGTCTGTGCACCCGTGTCGTGCAATGCCGCGGAGGTCAGAAGAGGGTGTCGGATTCCCCTGGAACTGGAGTTCTACTGGAATTGGAGCTTCAGACGGTTCTCGGCTGCCATGTGGGTGCTGGGGATCGAACCCGGGTCCTCTGTAAGAGCGGTCGGCACTCTTAACCGCTAGGCCATCTCTCCAGCCCCTCTGTGTGATTCTTTGAACATGCTCAGGATTTTATCAGCTGGCTGGTTGGGAGCTTTGTGCTTTGCCCACACAGAGACCCTGAGAATGTGAGGAGAAGATTTCAGTGCTGGCAGGCCCCTTATCATGGCCAAGGCCTAGATGTTGGGATACAGACTCCGAGGCTTGTAGTGCCCAACCTGGAGAAGTGGGGATCTATTGTGTAGGCTCTAGAAGCCAAGCTGGAGGTTTATTGCTCTGGGATGACCACGAAGCTGCTGTGCTTGGCAGCTCTCATAATCCTTAGCTTTCGGCAGCAGTGACGGGAAACAGAGACAGCAGCAAATGCTACAGCTATCTGGTAGACCTGGGGTGCTGGGACCCTCGGACCTGCATGGCAAGTGCTCTAGTTTTATTTCTGTTACTGTGATAAAATAGCCTGATGAAAAGGGGAGAAAGGGTTTATTTCAGCTGACAAGCCCAGGTCACAGTTCATCATTGTGGGGAAGGCAAGGCAGGAGCTTGAAAAAGCCTGTCATGGCACATCCACAGTCAAGACAGACATGTGCTTAGCACTCAGTGGCTTTCCCTGCTCCTACATGGCCCAGGGCCTCAGACCTGGGAATGGCACTTTTAGGCCAGGTCTTCCTGTATCATTAAGTCAAAACACTCCTCCTCAGACAGGCACGAGCTGGCCTGATGTAGACAACCCTTGTGGAGACTCTTCTCCCAGTACCATCACCCTGTAACTTAGGCCCAGTTTGTTGGAGACTCTTGGCCCTTAGATTGTAGAAGAGCTCTAGAACTGACAGGTCAGTCACTCATCATCAGTTCTCAGCCCACGCTGCCTCCACCGCCTCCGCCTCCTGTGTTTCTGCCCTGGCCGCTGTCTAGAGGTCTTCTGCGACCCTTTTGGGTCTGTTGCCGTTGTCACGGCCATGACTCTCCTGGTTCTCCTCTTGCTGTGTGCTCCATCCACTTCACTAATAGTAAAGATCAAAAGTGTGCAAGAAAGGGCCACTAGGGGGGTCTTACCTGGTCTTACTGCAATACTAGGAGGCAGCTAGGGTTGATTCTCAACCCGAGCACACCTTATACAGCCAGAATGGGGGTGTGGCGAGGCAGTGCACCAGTTGTAGCAGAACTTCATTCCCATTAAAGGGGGTGTGCACTAAAGGTCTACCATTAACAGTGATTTAGGGGTGTTTAGTAGTGTTGACAAGGCTTAGCTCTTGATTCATGGCCCCACGGGGAGGTGGGCCTCTCTGATTTGTCTTGTTTTTCTGCTTCTATCTGTGACTTTCTGGTGTTGGACATGAGTACCCAACCCTTCCTTGGTAGCTCTGGAGGTCCATCATGGGCTGCCCCACACCTGCCTGAACCTGCATTGAATAAAGTCCTAGTTTCAAGCAAGTTACAATCCTGCCTGTCTTGGCATCTGGGCATCCTGTCTTGGTCACTAATGAGTTTCCTCACCTTACAGCACCCCAGGGATTTAGTCACATTGCTTCATGATCAATTTGAACTTAAATTTTTGCTTTTCTGTTTGAAATATCATGTTGCCTTTGTGATCAGTACAGAGTCTTTGATCAAGCTTTGAATCTGTGCTCAAGGGCACAATCTGCCTTTTCTTTCCCTTTGTGTGTGTGTGTGTGTGTGTGTGTGTGTGTGTGTGTGTACAGAGGCCAGAGGTCTACCTCAGTTGTGAGATCTCGGGTCCTGTTCACTGTATTTTTGAGGACAGCGCCTCTCACTGGCCTGGACCTCACCAGGTAGCTCGGCTGACAGCCAGCAACACCAGCGACCATCCACTTCCATCTTTTCAGTACTGGAATTACACGTGTGTTCCACCATGCCAGCTTTTTCACATGGGTTCTGGGGTTGAGCTCAGTCTCCATGCTTACCTTGCGAGCACTTTACCAGCTGAGATTCCCCTCCCTTCTTCCTATGTCTTTGAGACTCTCAGACATGGTCTCATGTGCCCTACGCTGGGCTCAAACTGGCTATGACTTCGAACTCGGCATCCTCCTACCTCCACCTCCCAAGTGCTGGGATTACAGGTGTGTACTGCCACACTTGGCTTGCCTTTCAACAGGTTCAAACTCTGTCTTGAAGTATTTCACAGGGATGGAAAGACGGCTCTGCTGTCACAAGCAAACGCTGCTTTCATGTTGAATCTTTACAGTTCTTATTAATTTTATTCCTAGGATTTTATCCATTTTATTGCTCTTTCAAATAGGTTTTTGGCTTCCATTTGTTTTGTACTTTAAGAAAGCTATAGATTTCTGTTACATTATTTTTGTGTTTGGTTATCGTAGGGAAGTCCTCTGTGGCTTATAACAGCGCTGCTTTGATTTTCTTGTCACGTGATCGGAACTGCCACTACCATCATGTCTTCCTTTTCGGATTTAATGCCTCTGGCTCCTTCTCTCTGCACCTGCTCCTCAGTAGAGCTGATTCAGTGCTCTGGCCCCCTTTATTCTTAAGAGACAAGGTCTCACTGTGTGGCCCAGGTTGGCACCAAACTCCTGGGTACGAGCAGTGCTGTTGCCTCAGCCTCCCAGGTACCTGGGGCTGCAGGTTTATTTTTGTCTTTTTCTTGTTACTTTTCAAGTTTCCAGTGTGGCTTAACTTTGGTTTTGTGGGACTTGAGGACGGGCTTCTCCATGAAGCACGGCGCTGTGCATTGGGTCCAGCCATGGCTCTAGTCCACAGGTGAGTTTCCTTTCATAGCCTGCCTACCTTTCAGTGAGAAGAAATGCCTGGTCCCAGCAAGCCTTCCCCCACAGGTGCCAGTCATGCTAAGGCCTGCCCAGGATCTGTACATTCACTGTTTGTAGCAACAAGAAAATCAGGACATTTGCCTCTTTGTCTTTCTCGGAATTTTCTCCTCTACCATGAAATTATAATCAGCATTACAGGTTTTTTTTTTTTTTTTTGAGACAGTCTTATATAAGCTCAGCTTGGACTTGACCTCCCCATAAAGCCAAGGATGACCTTGAACCTCTGGTCCTCCTGAGTGCTAGGACAATAGTTGTGTGTCATCAAGGATAGTTTATGGGGTGCTGGGGATAGAATCCAGGGCTTCATGTATACTAAGCAAGCAGTCTATCAACTGAGTTCTATCCCAGCCGAGGAGTTGCCACTCTGACATTTGCTTTGGGGAGCCACTAAATATTCTTTTCTTTACCTGATTTAGAAATTTAAAAATAATATTCCTATTGTAAAGATGATGAAATCAACATATCTACCATCTTCAACTTTCCCCCAGACTCTTAAAAATTTGTTTGGTGTGTGTGTGTGTTTTCATACACACACTCTTATGGAAGTTAGAGGAAACTTTAAGGAGTTGGTTTTCTCTTTCTACCTTGTAGGTTTCAGGAATCAGACTGAGCTCATCAGGCTTGGCAGCAAGCACCTTTATCTGCTGAGGTGTCTCTCCAGCTCAGCTCCAAATTCTTTTTTTTTTTTTTTTTGGTTTTTTTTTGGACAGGGNCCCAACTGTCCTGGAACTCGCTATATAGACCAGGCTGGCCTTGAACTCACAAAGATCTGCCTGCCTCTGCCTCCCGAGTTCTAGGATTAAAGGTGAGCACCACCACACCCGGCCCAAATTCTTTTTAAAAAATTAATTAGGGGGGCTGGAGAGATGGCCTAGCAGTTGGGAGCGCCGACCGCTCTTACAGAGGACCCGGGTTCGGTCCCCAGCACCCACGTGGCGGCCGAGAACCGTCTGAAACTCCGATTCCAGGAGAACTCCAGTTCCAGGGGAATCCGAGACCCTCTTCTGACCTCCGCGGCGTTGCACGACACGGGTGCACAGACTTGCATGCAGACAGTACATTCATACACATACGGAAATGGATAAAGTTAATAAAAAAATAAAAAAAAGAATTTCTTAAAAAAAAATTAATTAGGATGGAACTAGAAGATAGTATGTTAAGTGAAGTAACACAGTCCCAGGAAAAACAAACGATGAATGGTATCCCTCATCTGTGGATGCTAGCACCAATTACCTAGTAGTAAGTATTTCTTGTGTGGGGCTCCAAGTAGTTGGAAGTGGTGCATATCAGAAAGAAGAAGAAGAAGAAGAAGAAGAAGAAGAAGAAGAAGAACAACAACAACAACAACAACAACAACAACAACAACAGAAAAGACTGCGTCAAAGAACTGACTGAAATGGTGAACTTCTGCTCAAAACAGTCAACTTCTATATTGAGAATTTTGAGAAAGACTGAGAAAAAGATGAAAAACATGCTTGGCAGAATGCCAATGAGCTCTGGTGGGGTGGGGTGATAGGAAGGGGGACACGGGTCTAGATTTGATTTGTAATATAATCTTGTACAAATATATATATATATATATATAT
This sequence comes from Rhizomys pruinosus, assembly GCA_009823505.1. NCBI lineage: Eukaryota > Metazoa > Chordata > Mammalia > Rodentia > Spalacidae > Rhizomys > Rhizomys pruinosus. The sequence goes on from VZQC01004693.1 coordinate 4,735,349, forward strand.
ACATATATATAACAATAAAAAACAAAAATTAATTAATGCATTTTTAGAGAATTCCACACATGTATGCAATACATACCAACCCCTCCTCTCCACCACCCCTATGAAATGACCTTCCTTCACACAAATCTTTATATTCATGGCTACTGTCTGTTTTATTCTGTGACCCTCTGAGATTAACCAACCAGAGCTGTCTGTGTGTGTGTGTGCGCGTGCAGATGGATTTGGAGCTATCCATTAGAGCCTGATGGGCCTCGTGGTGGGTATATAGCTAAAGACAGCGATTTCCCCCTCTCCAAGACCAATATTTAAGAGACAAAGGATTGGAGCCCCATGCACCCTCCCCCTTCTTTGACTAATTGTTGATAGGGTAGACCCAGTGCTGGTGTAGAGCTGTTACAAGTTAGTAATTGCAATAGTTGGACTGAGTCGGGAGAATGGTGTCCCTTAGCCCTTCACCCTGTCTTTCTGTTCCTACAGACTCCCCTCAACTCTTGCTACCTAACACCATTCCTACCTTCTCAGGATACTTGACATCCTTAACTGCTGCACCTCTCACCGCATCTGTTTACTTTTGCTCCTCACCAAGTCGGGAGGATTTCACGCCATCCTTGAGGCTATGGTTTTTTTTCTTCTTAAATTATCCTGTAGTAGTTTTCATGATATGAACTTTTGGAAACTGTGTTTAAGTTTCTGAGTGATTAAGAACATTTATTGCCTTTATATTGGAACTTTGGTTGTCCAGAAGTCTGAGGCTGGGCTGCGGATGTGGCTCGGAGATAGAATCCTGGCCTTGTATGCCTGAGGACCCAGGTTCCACCTCCAACACTAAAGAAAAAATGTTTAGCTGCTTAGGTGTTCCTTTCCTGGGGACATGGCTTTGGGGAGAGGGGAGGAGGAGACGGTAGGTCTCGCCTGGATGATGACTGTATTCGTGAAGTCCAGTGGTTGTATATAAAAGCATGTACCGATGCTGCTGGTAGGCTATTCTTAGGACCCGGTGTGCGCTTCCAGTGATTCACACCCTCCTTACTTTGATACTGTCCTCCCTCTGGCTGTGTTTGGTCCTAGAGCAACCCACCCCCAACTCTCTTCCAGATCCTGTTGCTATGGATACTATCCCCTTACAGGAACATCTGTCCAGCTGGGTTCTGTGATGCTCTCGGCCACATTGGCCCTACAGTCAGGTGCCGCTCAGCATGCTTTGAGTGTCCTTAGGTTGAGTCCCTTACCTGTGTTCTTGTTTCCCACAGATGAGTGTGGGTAGGTGGGGGGCTTTGAGGGGCTGTGGCCTTAGGTCACACAGTGAAATGCCACACGCTCTGTGATTATTCTAGGTCCTGAGATTATTTCTGGTGATTTTCCACAGCTGTTAATGACTTTACACCAGTCTATGTGGGTACTTCCTCCTGCAGACCACTGAGATAACCCTGGCCTCATATCTCAAGGTTCATACCTAAGAGGAGACACCTCTGATATTCAGACACTACTGGGGGTTGTGAGCCAGTGCCACCGGGCTGGAAAGTTCCCTGTCAGGTCCTCTCAAGGCCAAGTGCAGCGAAACACAGGACACATCCACAGGCGCATGCCTCAGAGCAAAGAAAACACACAGTTCCACAAAACCTTGTCCACAAATGTAGCATCGTTCATGACAGACTGATGTAAAGGTTATCCACTATATGATTCCTAAATAGTCAGTGTATCTATACACAATATGGACTGGTGATAACAAGGAGGAAGTGCTGACACATACTACATTGTGGCATTGGAAGCCACACCAAATCAGCCACGTAGCAGAACCCACATTTTATGTGATTCTGCTTGCTTGAAACAGATGGAGCTAGAGACAGTGGGCCAGGGGCTGCTGGGATCAGATGGGAAAGAGCTGACTGCTAGGTGTTCATACGAGATGATGGTGATGTCTTTTTTTTTTTTTTTTTTGTTTGTCTTTTCGAGACAGGGTCTCACTGTAGCCCCAGCTGTCCTGGAACTCACTCTGTAGACCAGGCTGGCCTTGAACTCACAAAGATCTGCCTGCCTCTGCCTCTGCCTCCCAAGTGCTAGGATTAAAGGCATGCGCCACCACACCCAGCGATGGTGATGTCTTAAAGTTAGGTCTGGGCTGTGGTTGCCCAGCTCTGTAAATATGTTAAAAGTCATATTTGGTACTTGGTAAGTGGGCAACTGCATGGTATGTAAATGTTATTTCCATAAAGCCATTAAAAATGGGGCAGAAGAGCTGGAGAGATGAATCAGTCAGTGGTTAAGAGCACTGGCTGCTCTTGCAGAAGACCTGGGTTCAATTCCCAGCACCCACAGGGGAGCTAACAACCTTCTATAACTCCAGTTTCAGGGGATCCCACACCCTCTTCTGACCTCTGTGGGCACTGCATGACATAGGTCCACTTACACAGATGCAGACAATACACTCATACACATAAAATAAAAATAATAAATAAAACATTCTTTAAATGGGGCAGAAGTAAACATCCTCAGCATATATTGCTGATCTTCTGAACATGCAGTATTCAAACCCCTGGTCCTTGGGTCATTACTCCAAGTGCCTTTGAGACACACCAGAGAGGTCCCTCTTCCTAGGTGTTTAGTGAGGGGTTAAGCACTGTTAAATGTAGCTGAGAGTGGTCGTTTGGGTTAAGCTTTGGTTAAGTCTTCACTGTAGCACTCTTCCGTGTTCTGAAAGTAGATGAAACTCTCAGGAGTGGCTGTTTGATCCCTTGAAGGGCGGCTGACAGATCCTCCCCTGGGCCTGCTTTCTGGCTGCCTGGCTGTTTTGGACACTGTGATCCCTTCTAGAAGCCCAGAAGCAGCAGGGCCCCCGGTCTACACCCATAGCACTGGTCAGGGGGCCCCTGCTCCAGTCCCACTGCATCTCAGAAGACATCACTCCAACACTAGCCTTGCCTAGCTCTTGACGGCCCTGCTCACCCAGCAGCCTTCCCACTTAGGCCAAGGGCAGGGAGCACTCCCTCTCAGGCTCAGCAGACCACTTATGAAGGATGCAATGTGAACACTGCTTGGTCCTTATGCAAGGCTTGTGATTAGAGAAGCTGTGTTGTGGAGGGTGTAAATCTCAATGCCTGGTCTGTGTGCCGCAGCCACTGAATGCCTTCTTTCTGCTGTATAGTCAAGCTTACTTGTCAAATAAGTCCAGAGATGCCCTCCTGTGCTGTGCCCAGGTGCTGTAACATTAAGTTCACTAAAAGGCTTCTCTGAGTGTCCTTTCTTGCCTGGAGGACATCCTAGCCATGGGGAGAGTAGGGTGAGATGAGGGCAGCAGCAACAGTGGGTCTGGTGGTGGCAGGCACAGCAGCAGAGGTCATAGCAGTGACTGAGGGAGTGCAGGCTCAGAGGCTTAGACCCAAGAGGCAGCTGTGGAGTTCCTCAGGGACAGAGGCATGTGCGAAGGTGAAGGGCAGGCAGGAAGGTGAGGAGGCTGTGAAGAGCCAGGCTGACAGACTGTAGCCTGCTCATCAGAAGAGGGTTAGGGGCCTCTACACCCTGACATCCAGGTGCCAGGTACCCAGAAGCTGAGTCTCTAGCCCTAGCTGCAGTGGGGAGCTTTGTCTCAGGGCAGAGTGCAGCACTGCCTGCTGCCTGCTGCTTCGACACTAGTCAGCCGCCTGGTAACAGCTTATTTCTACTTTCAAGGAGATGGGCTCTGTGCTTTTGTAAAAGGAGGTGAGAGACACATCTCGTATTGCTTTTTTTTCCAATAATTTACTGAAAATTAAAACATTATAGAGAGGTCTCACTAATTCTCAGAGGTGAGTGGTAACCGTGTGAGACTGACAGCCAGGAAACTAGGGTCTGCGTTTTGGGGTTTCTTGCTCTCGTACTGTTGATGAGAGGGCTGTGCCTGGGGGCCCTGGATGTGTGAGGCCTGAAGGACTGTGGTGGGGGACACCCTATCTCTGGTGGCCTGTTTCCTGTGTGAGAACCGGCCACAACCTGTGCCTGACGAGCGCCCAGGCTGTTCTCACTGGAGGCCTGTTGAAGTTTATGGGGTTTCTGTAATGTGCACCCCAATCAGTGGCTTAAGCTGATGCAAGTCTGCTCTCCTGCAGTTCTGGAGGGCAGAGCTCTCACATGGAGATATCAGCCAGGCAGCTTTTCTGGCTCTGGGAGAATCCATTTGCTTATCTTTCCTGCCTATGGTTTGACGCTCCTCTGTCCTCTCTTCTTACTCTGCCCGTGTGTCCTTCTACTTTGACCCTCCCAGTCACAGGTGTCATAGGCTGTGTTTTTTTTTTCTGGTCACCAATCACTACCAAGAGCACTGCTGACAGCGGGGTTGGGGGGGTAGCTGGGGGTGGGATCACTGTCTTAGATCCTTGTGTCCATCTTCCCAGCCAGATGCTCTTTTTTTTTTTTTTTATTTATTATTATTTTTTCAATATATAATTTTATTGAATATTTGTGCATTTCATACAATGCATTCTAATCATATTGAGATACCCCTCCCCCATCTGCACCCCCATACCCCCATACGAACCATATTTCATGTGTTCTGTCAAAGATTTTAAGGCTTATCTGGTCAAGCTTCTGTCCACAGATGTCCCTTGGTTCAAGTTCATCCACTGGGGTCTAGTCAGCCTATCTAGAGTCACTCCCTTAAAGATGNGATATTATGACTTACTTTTTTTTTATTTTTTTTATTTTTGTATGTGTATGAATGTACTGTCTGCATGCAGGTCTGTGCACCCGTGTCGTGCAATGCCGCGGAGGTCAGAAGAGGGTCTCGGATTCCCCTGGAACTGGAGTTCTCCTGGAATTGGAGTTACAGACGGTTCTTAGCCGCCATGTGGGTGCTGGGGATCGAACCCGGGTCCTCTGCAAGAGCGTCGGTGCTCTTAACCGCTAGGCTATCTCTCCAGCCCCGAATGCTCTTTTAATCGACATACTTCTTGCCTTCTTGGAGCTTAGGAGGCTCATATGTGGTGCTCGTGCCTCTGTCCGCCATGGAGGCCTCGTCCTCCCAACCTCTCTACAGTTCTCCTGAGGCTCTGTCTCCAGAAGGCAGAGGAAGCCTGTGAGGCCTGGCCTCCAGGATGAGTCAGTCAGCTCTTAGGCTCACAGGGCACAGCCTTGCACTTGGTGATAGACAGGCCAAGGATGCATCCAACCTCAGACCCTCATCTACAGTCTAGGGTGGTGGGTGGGGTCTCAGAGGTCCCAGGAGTGCCATCAACCAAGTGCAGGTCATGGGACCTGTCTATAGCTGTTGCTGAATGTGAAAGTGGGAGTCTCAGTTAGGGTTGGGGCTGTGAGGAAATGCCTGGGCACACAGGGCACTCAGATCAAGGGCAGCTCTTTTCACTAGGTCTGTCCCAGGCAGGGTGAGAGGGCTGCCAGGCCGGGACTCAGAGACCTCCACTGGGCCATCCCTGCTCGACTTCCTTCAGGCCAGGATCCTGAGAAAAGACCTCCACGCAGCTGTCCCTGCTCAACTGCCTGTCTCTAGCCTCACTTTCCCTATCTGGGGATTGGGAGCCACAGAGAGCAAAGGAGATGTGTCTGCGCAGAGAGAGGAGCCTGGGTTCAGGACAGGCAGGGGCTCAGCCTGGTCACATCGGTGGCTCCTTTCTAGCCACTCTATACTGAACCGTGCTGCTTACCGTGCAGCTGGCTGTGTGCACGAGCTCATGCTTACTGTTCTGACACACCCAGCAGAAGCTGGTGCATACTTACACTGAGGAGAGAGCCTCCGGGTCCCCTCCGGAGTACAGGGGTAGTCTTAGAAACTCCTCTGGGCACAGGGGCCTCTCCGGAGTACAGGGGTAGTCTTAGAAACTCCTCTGGGCCCAGGGTCCTCTAGGGAGTTCAGGGGTAGTCTTAGAAACTTCTCTGGGCCCAGGGTCCTCTAGGGAGTTCAGGGGTAGTCTTACAAACTCCTCTGGGCCCAGGGTCCTCTCCGGAGTACAGGGGTAGTCTTAGAAACTCCTCTGGGCCCAGGGGCCTCTAGGGAGTACAGGGGTAGTCTTAGAAACTCCTCTGGGCACAGGGTCCTCTAGGGAGTACGGGGGTAGTCTTAGAAACTCCTCTGGGCCCAGGGGCCTCTAGGGAGTACAGGGGTAGTCTTAGAAACTCCTCTGGGCCCAGGGTCCTCTCCGGAGTACAGGGGTAGTCTTACAAACTTCTCTGGGCACAGGGTCCTCTAGGGAGTACAGGGGTAGTCTTAAAAACTCCTCTGGGCCCAGGGTCCTCTAGGGAGTACAGGGGTAGTCTTAGAAACTCCTCTGGGCACAGGGTCCTCTCCGGAGTACAGGGGTAGTCTTACAAACTCCTCTGGGCCCAGGGTCCTCTAGGGAGTACGGGGGTAGTCTTAGAAACTCCTCTGGGCCCAGGGTCCTCTCCGGAGTACAGGGGTAGTCTTAGAAACTCCTCTGGGCTCAGGGTCCTCTAGGGAGTACGGGGGTAGTCTTAGAAACTCCTCTGGGCTCAGGGTCCTCTCCGGAGTACAGGGGTAGTCTTAGAAACTCCTCTGGGCCCAGGGTCCTCTCCGGAGTACAGGGGTAATCTTAGAAACTCCTCTGGGCCCAGGGTCCTCTAGGGAGTACGGGGGTAGTCTTACAAACTCCTCTGGGCTCAGGGTCCTCTCCGGAGTATGGGGGTAGTCTTAGAAACTCCTCTGGGCACAGGGTTCTCTCCAGAGTACAGGGGTAGTCTTAGAAACTGCTCTGGACACAGGGTCCTCTAGGGAGTACAGGGGTAGTCTTAGAAACTCCTCTGGGCCCAGGGTCCTCTCCGGAGTATGGGGGGTAGTCTTAGAAACTCCTCTGGGCCCAGGGGCCTCTAGGGAGTACAGGGGTAGTCTTAGAAACTCCTCTGGGTTCAGGGTCCTCTAGGGAGTACGGGGGTAGTCTTACAAACTCCTCTGGGCCCAGGGTCCTCTAGGGAGTACAGGGGTAGTCTTAAAAACTCCTCTGGACACAGGGTCCTCTCTGGAGTACAGGGGTAGTCTTAGAAACTCCTCTGGGCCCAGGGTCCTCTCTGGAGTACAGGGGTAGTCTTAGAAACTCCTCTGGGCCCAGGGTCCTCTCCGGAGTATGGGGGTTAGTCTTAGAAACTCCTCTGGGCCCAGGGTCCTCTAGGGAGTACAGGGGTAATCTTAGAAACTCCTCTGGGCCCAGGGTCCTCTCTGGAGTACAGGGGTAGTCTTAGAAACTCCTCTGGGCCCAGGGTCCTCTCCGGAGTATGGGGGTTAGTCTTAGAAACTCCTCTGGGCCCAGGGTCCTCTAGGGAGTACAGGGGTAATCTTAGAAACTCCTCTGGGCCCAGGGTCCTCTCTGGAGTACAGGGGTAGTCGTAGAAACTCCTCTGGGCCCAGGGTCCTCTAGGGAGTACAGGGGTAGTCTTAGAAACTCCTCTGGGCTCAGGGTCCTCTCCGGAGTATGGGGGGTAGTCTTAGAAACTCCTCTGGGCTCAGGGTCCTCTCTGGAGTACAGGGGTAGTCTTACAAACTCCTCTGGGCCCAGGGTCCTCTCCGGAGTACAGGAGTAGTCTTTGAAACTACTCTAGGTCCAGGGAGCCCTTGAATGAGGCACAGCCTGGGGGGCTGACTCCAGTCTGCAGGATATCCCTCCCCCTTGGGGGACCCAGTCCTCACACCCTGTAAGCAAACATTAGAGAGAAGCTGGCCATGCTCCAGCCTGTCCCCTTTGATGTTTCTGTCCTCTCAACTCCCTGGCTGGGGCCTGTCTGGGCAGGTAGCATGGTCCCTCCTTCTGGGCTGAGTCCCTGGAGGCAGTGGCAGGGGCATCTGCCTGTCCCCAGGGCAGTTGGGGGTCGGGGCTGGGTCATCTGTCTGTCCTGTTCAGACAAGTCTTTGTTCTCCGTAGCTCCTAATTCCCCCCAAAGGAGAAGCAGGCTGGAGAACGTAAGTCCTGCGTGGACAGCAGGGGGAAAGGGCTTTGATTCCTGGCATGGGGCCTTTGGGAAATAGGACAGCATTTGGGGAGCACAGCTGTTGTTGGGACGAGCTGTCAGGGTCAGGACAGCTGTTTGGGGCACAGCTGGCTGTTTTGTACAAGAGATAGTCACATCTCAGAGTTGTGGATCTGACATACATGGTTGAGAACAGAGAGAGAGAGAGAGAGAGAGAGAGAGAGAGAGAGAGAGAGAGAGAGAGAGAGATTGAGTACCAAGGAAAGACAGGCCCCGAGAGGGCAGAGTCCTCCTGTTCTTGGGCCCAGGCTAGCACAGCTTCTGGAGCTGGAGCCCCCCAGCCTTCCATGAGAACCCCGTCAGTGTGAAAGGGACTCAGCTTCAGGAAACCCAGGAGGAAAGCATTTTGAAGGTAACATCTTTCACCTTTTTAAAAAAAAAATTATTTATTTTTTATGTGTATGAATGTACTGTCTGCATGTAGGTTTGTGCACCTGTGTCGTGCAATGTCATGGAGGTCAGAAGAGGGCGTCAGATTCCCCTGGAATCGGGGCTAAAGACAATTCTCGGCCACCATGTGGGTGCTGGGGATCGAACCCGGGTCCTCTGCAAGAGCAGTCGGTCCTCTTAACCACTAGGCCATCTCTCCAGCCCCACATCTTTCATCTTAATGATGAACTTTTATTCATCATAGAATGTGGACATGGGATGCATTAGAAAGATGACTCCAGACAAGCCCAAGGGAAGCCAAGACCTGCAGAGCACACGGAGAACCACACTGCACACAGACCCGCACTGCACACTGACCCACACCGTACACTTAACTTCATTGAACACTGACCTTCACTGCACACTGATCCGCACTGCACACTGACCTTCATCGAACACTGACCTGCACTGCACACTGATCTGCCCTGCACACTGGCCTGCACTGCACAGTGGCCTGGACTGCACACTGGCCCACACTGCACACTGACCTGCACTGCACAGTGGCCTGGACTGCACACTGACCTGCACTGCACACTGGCCCACACTGCACACTGACCTTCACTGCACACTGACCCACACTGCACACTTACCTTCATTGAACACTGACCCGCACTGCACACTGATCTGCCCTGCACACTGGCCTGCACTGCACAGTGGCCTGGACTGCACAGTGACCTGCACTGCACACTGGCCCACACTGCACACTGACCTTCGCTGTACACTGATCCACACTGCACCTCACCCTACTGCCTGTGGCCTGCAGGTGGCCCAGGCTGGCTTGAGGTGACACACTGACTACTGGAGAATCACCTTCCTTGTGCCCCACCCTCTCCAGGCCTCAGGCTCGGCCTGGCGTTGAGGTCCCCTGCCAGTTCCACACACCAGTGCCTCTGGTATCTCCACCCAGATGGCCATCAAGTCTCACTGAGTCCTCACACCAGGTCTCCATACCTGTTTGTACTGCTGGCTGCTGGAGTCAGAAACTGCAGCAGGACCCGAGGTTGTCTTAGCCTTCGTGTCAGCCCCAGTTTGTCTTGTAATGGTCCAGTTGAAGCTTGGCCTTCAGCCTGGCCCCGGTCCTGGCTCCACCCTCTATCACTAGTGTGTGTCCTGAACTGGTCCTAGCCTGTGCCCAGCCTTGCCACTCCTCATGTGACCCCCTAGAATCCTTTTTCAAGGCTCAGTGGCTGCCCCCTGGACCCCTGGCCAATGGTACCCAACCCCATGACTCTGATGCCCCTACTGGAGGCTCTGGGTGCTGTGTGCTCTGCTGAGGGGCTGGAAGTCTTGGTGTTTAGAGAAAGTCTGAAGGCTTGGCTGCCTTTAGACATGGCTCCTCATGACTGAGGAGGACCATGGCGAGGTCCTGCCTGTGTGCTGAGTCAAAGGGCTACAGCAGGAGGTCTCTAGGCAGATCCAGTCTGAATTTGGGGCTAGTTCTCAGCTAGCACCCCTCAGGGCACCATGCGGATGGGAGTCAGGGGATTTCTCTGACTCCACCCCAAGAAGAAGCAGAAAGTGTGCCTAGGTACTTGATCCTGGGTGGGGCAACGGTGTGCAGTGGCGCGGAATTAGGGGCCTGTGATTGGCTCTGGGAGCTGACATCATTTGGCTTATAAGAGCAGGCTGTAGCAAGCAATAAATCGAATTCTCCATTACTATCATAGAATTCCTGGCCATCATTATTTTTTTGCATGCATACGGGCCAAAGCGGGCCTGCATTTCATTCGGGTAGCCAGTGGGTTGGAAAGGGGTCCTCGGACTACCAACCTGGATAGCTGGTATGGTAAATGAGTTGTGAGTGGACATAGGCTGAAGATAGGCCATCAGCCATCAGCCTGAAATTCCTGTCCAGGGGCCAGCAGTCTCTGGGCAGGTGGGAAATCACGGCCAAGAGTGGGAAGCGTTCCGTTGTCCCAGGGTTGGAGGGGCCTCTCAGGTCAGGCTACAGAAGTAGCCGGCTGGTCTCTGCGTTGAGAGGCCAGTTCCCTACAGTGGCCACAGGTGGGTACTGTGCTCCCCTTTCCCTTAGCAGGGCCACGTTGTACCCGCTCGTTACAAGGAAAGCTTCCTACAGAGGTCAGAGGCATGACCTGTGAGGAGGCCCCTGGTAAGATCCAGGCAGGGTGTATGCCAGCGGGCTGCCACTAGGACTTCTGCCTAATGTTCCCTCTCTGTGCATCCTTCCCGGCCCTGGCCTCTCCTTGTAGAATCGCAGTGCCCAGGTCCCCAGTGGCTGGGGAGGAGTCTAGATGACCCTAAGTTCTCTGGCCCATGTCCTCTGTGAAGACCACAGCATCAGCGGTTGGGCTTCTGTGCCTCTGGATGGCTATTGCCCGTGGACAGGACTTCTGGGTCCTTCTGGCTCTGGGGTTCTGGGACTGGGGACAGCATGACTCAGCAGTGCGTGGTATGACTCACTCTCAAATCTAAGAGGGATCAAGGGAGGTTCTGTGACTCAGCTACTGTAGAGGAGCTGAGTCATCAGCCTCATGGTGCAGGGTTGGTTAGTGTTCAGACAGGGCTGAAATCTGAATGTCCTCATTAAATGCAGAGATGAGGTCTATCTGTGACAGCACATGATCTGACAGTTCTGGGCAGGGCAGAGCTGCCTGGAAACTTTGTGGGTAATTTTCAGTAGCACCATGCCACTGTTTTAGTGACCATATATATATATATGCAGGTGTTTATATTTGTGTTGTAGAGTTTGCAACAGAATGCCTTAATTATTATGGACCAAGAGTATAGACACAGGCGGCAAGGAGTCCGGTAGAAAAGTGTCCTCACAGGTAAGCTTGGGGTGTCAATTTCAGGATGAGCTCACTCACTTTTTTCTTTTCAGACTTTCATATTTCCTAACTTATTCTGCAGGGAAGGCTGGGAAGCCAGGACAGATGACAGTGGGGAGCCCAAGATCCTATGTGCTTGGAGAGACCCAGACATCGTTGGTCTCCCACAGGAGCTCCAGGGAAGTCTAGGTGTGTGTGCATGCACAGAAGCGTGCGCCAGATAACATCGTTATCACATGGGAGGTAGGAAAGAGGACTTACAGACCCTGCAGCTGGAAGGACTTGACACACCGTAGTGTGGATAGGGAGAACCGACTTCTTACCATGCCCGTGGTAAGTGACCACCGTGGCTGCCGAGCTTCTAGGCTCCAGAGCTCACAGGCGTGCATTTCTTCCTGCTCTACACAATGCTCTGGAGTCTGTGGGAATGTTTCCACCCTGGAGAGGGGCAGTTGCTACACGTCAGCCCCACCCCCGCTGAGAGTGTGGCGTTCGCCGACTCATCCACTGAACAACCAGACAAGCGAGGTTTGTGTTAGGCTGGCCTGCTGTTTCATTGGGTGTAGAAGCTGTACAACCCCTGGGAGGGCAGCATGTGAGGCCACCACCCATGGGGGCCTCAGGATCTCAAGCAGTCACAGCTCCCGGGTAGGACTGACTTGTGGGCCGGTTGGAAGCGGGGAGCTGGGCCTGAGGAGAGGAGCGTCCATGACACTCATAGAGGGCTGGGCTTTACAGGGTGGGGGAGGGGAGGTGGGGGTGCAGGCACCGGGGGGTGGGGGGGTGGGGGAGTGGCCTCTGGGCTAGGACACAGCCTCCTGCAGCTCCCAGGAGTAGTCTGGCGGGCTCCAGTGGGCCGGTGGAGGCCAAGCAGTGTTGTATTTCCCCTCCTTTTGCTCATTTGGAAAATGTCTTGTGAGCGCCGTGAGGTGGCAGGCCCTGGTCGGGATGACTTGGAGTCTTTGTCCCCACGCACAGCTGGGAGACACAGTAGGGAAATTAAAAAGAAAGAACTAAAGGAAGTCTATGGTGGAGAGGGATCCTTGTCCCCATTTTCCAGGCCCAGCTCCATGAGCCATGGACATGGCCTCTGAGTCCTAAAGTGTCACCTAGCCAGGCAGACCTGTGTTCATCCGGCCAGGCTGATCTCTGTGCTCTGACCCCTGCAAGCCTACTGCTCCTGATGACAGCTCAGAGGCAAGCTGCGAGAGGGAAGGCAGCAGGCGGGCTTGGAGCCTGGGCTGAGAGCCAGGCAACTCCAAGTTCCAGGCTGGCCTGTGGCAGGTGAGAGTTTTCCATGAGAAAGGACATGGTCGGGAGGTGTGCTGGTTACTTTATGGTAACTTGACACAAATTAGAGACTCTCAGTTGAGGAGCTTCCTCCATCAGATTGGCCTGTGGCCAGGTCTGTAGGTTATTTTCCTAATTGCTAATTGATGTAAGGAGGGCCCAGCCCACTGCGGGTGGTTCTGTTCCTAGGCAGGTGGGCCCGGGCTATAGAGGAAAGGTAGCTGAGCCAGCCTGGGGAAGCAAGCCAGAAAGCAGCGTTCTTCCATGGTCTCTGCTTCAGTTCTGGTCCTGAATTCCTGCCTTGATGGACTGTACTGTAAGCCAAATAAACCCTTTCCTCCCCAAGCTGTTTTTGGTCAGTGTTTTTATAATAGCAGTAGAAGGCAAACTAGGACAGGAGGGTCAGAGGCTGGCCTAACCCGGCATGGAGGCTGCTCAGGTGCTTGGGCTGGAAGAGGGGAGAAGCTGGAGACCCAGAAAGCCTTTGCCCTGCTTCCCTGGCTATCTCTGCCTCCCGGGCTCACCCTGGGAGTCCCCTGTGGGAGAACTACAGAGAGCAGGTGGCTGGCGTGACTGTGTGGTTGTCGTGTAGGAACTGGGCTGATCCTAAGCATGATTCATCTTATGCACCAGAGTCTGGGGCCAAAAGACAGAGTCATCCCAGGGAGACAAAGTTTGCTTTCAGTATCTGACTTTTGCGGAATATAAACTGTGCATTTCCAAAGCCAACAGTGGCACGCCATACATCCCAGCACTTTAATTCTCTTATCTGAGGAACATGGCAAGTGAGTCGATAAATAATTGGAAACGGATGCACGAAGCTCACCAGCAGAAAAGCAGGGACACTCTGTGAGGAGGTGGAGATGGCCCCAGTGGGCGGCTCACTTGACCCCTGTCTTGGCCGTGCGTGGACTCAGCAGAGCTGCTGTGCACACGCTGTCACCGGGCTTCCAGGGCAGCACATGTATTTTCATGAGTGTGTTTCTTTTCAGTGGGCTTTTTATTGGAGAAAAATAAACATGCAGACAGAGGTCACAAACCCAACTGCGCAGCTTAAAAGATTTAAACCAGGGAGCACGTGTGTGTTCCTGAAACTGCCGTCTAGACAGGGGATGGCTTCAGTGCCCCGCCTCTGCCGTCCTGACTTCTGTCCTGTAAGCAAGTCTGCCCGGCTCTGACCTTCACGTCAGTCAAACTGTGCAGGAACCGTGTAGCACAGACTCTGGTTTCTCTAGCTCAGGTTGTGTTTGTGGGTTTCATCACCTCCTTGAGCTGGAAGCGTGCTTGCTGTTCTGACTACCATGTTTATCTGTGTGAAAGCACTATTGCTTGCAAGTGTTCGTCTGGACACTGGCTGGTGGACACTTGCTTTCTGCAGTGCAGGGACCTGGGATCTGCACGTGTCTTTTCTGAATCTCTGTGTATGAATGTTTCATAGATGTGAATGTTCAACTTCGGAAGCCATGGATGACAGCTCTGTTTAGCAGCTGTGTGGAGTTATGTTCACCCAGAATGTGAGAGTCACCCTTAATCTGCTTTAAAAGCACCAGACCTTCCAATTTTTTGTTTCTTTTTGAGAGGGTCTCCTTGTAGCCCCAGCTGGCCTGGAACTCAATATGTAGACCAGACTGGCCTCAGTCTTACAGAGATCCGCCTGCCTCTGCCTCTAAGTGCTGGGATTAAAGGCGTGCGCCACCACTCAGACCTTTTGATTTAAACTATATTGGTGGTTGTGGAAATCTTAAATTTGTGTTTCTTGGGTGACTAACATTTTCATGTTTGCTTAACACCTTGTAAATGCCTTTTCAAGTCCATTGCTCATTAAAAAAAAAAAATCAGTGTTCAGATCTGGGGAGATGGTGCACAGGTAAAGTGCTGGATGTGCGGCGTGAGGACCTGGGTTAGGGTCCCCAGCACCCGCAGAAGAGCTGAACACAGTGATCTCCAGAGCTTGTCAGCTAGCAGGTCTAGCCAATCAGTGAGCTCCAGGTTCAGTGAGAGACTCTTAGTCAAAAACAAGATAGAGGGGACGGAGCGTGGCTTAGTGGTTAGGGCATGTGCTGTGCCTACTGACAGAGGACCCGAACTCCATCCCCAGAACCTACACTGGGCAGCTCACAACTGCCTGCAATTCCAGCTCCTCGGAACACACAGACACGTATGTGTACACATGCACGCACACACAGTATTAAGATGAAAAAAAGCTTGAAGACATCCAACTGCAATTTCTGGCTTTCTTATACATGTACACACATGTGCACATCCACTTCATACATGAGCACACACACATGCACACACACACATATGAGCACACACATGCACACGCACGCACACACACGCACGCACACACACATACACACACACATTCACGCGCACACACGCACACGCACACAAGCACACACGCAAGCGCACACGTGCACGCACACACACAAGCGCACACACACGCATATGCACGCACACACACGCACAAACACGCACACACACGCGCACACACACGCACGCACACACGCACACTTGTCCACTGTTCTGTTGTTGATTTGTAAAAGTTCTTTTTAATGATTTTTTTTTTTGAGAGGGGTCTCACTATGTTTTGGGGCTATCCTGGAACTCTGGAACTCTGGAACTCTTGGGCTCCAGCGGTCCTCTTGCCTCAAGTCCCCGGGCATAGCAGGGACTACTGGAAGGTAGTCCCTTCCCTGGCAGAGACAATTCTTTATATATTTCTGAGACTAATCTGTTTTCTTTAATTCATGTTGTATTAGTCAGGGCTGTCAAGAGAAATGGAACCAACTGGACACAGAAATCCTCTGTGTCCATAGCACAGGCATCAAGACCCCTCCCCCCATGGATGCTGAGGTCCTTATCAAGGCCTTATCAGTAGCACTGAAGCCCTTATATAAACTGCTGTAATATTTGTGTAGAACCTTGGTCATGCCCTCCTGTGGACTTTGCATCATCTCTGGGAGACTTGCAATACCTGTCCCTGTGTAACTGTGTGGAAATAACTGTTCTATTACATTAGGTACTTGTATAAGTGGCTACTCTCTTCTACTGCTTGAGGATAGTAAAAAGTAAGTACAAATGAAATTTAAAAAGTGTTTTCTCTCCATGATTTGTCAACTCCACAGACACAGACCCCACAGATATGGGCCTGTGTATATCTGCATGCATACGTGAATATGTATGTCCTATTGATCCTGTTTCTAAGGAGACTGACAATCAATGCAACTTGAATTAGATAAAGTATCCATGTAAAATGAGAACCTGGCTCATGGGGTTGCAGATGCTGAGAGGTCGCATGGCCTGCTATCTGGCAGCTGAGACCCAGGACAGCCTGTGGTATAGCTCAGTTCGTGAAGGCCCCTGAGGCAGAGAGCCAAAGGTGTGGATCCTGCTAAGGGCAGAGAAGCACAGATAGGTTTTCTCCAGCAGGCACAGAACAAAAGGCATGCATTCCTCCTTGCCTTTCAGCTCTAGTTGGGTCCACAGGCAAATGGCTCATGCCATCACAGTCCTCTGGGACTGTTGGACATGACTAATACAACATGTATCAAATAAAACAGATTAGTCTCAGGAATATACAAAGAATTGCCTCTGCAGGGAAGGTTCACCCACCAGTAGTCCCAGCAATGCCCAGGTACTTGAGGCAAGGGGACCACTGGAGCCTGAGAGTTCCAGAGTTCCAGGATAGTGGCACTGAAGCTGCCGGCAGCCTCTGGTCTGCATGTGCCTCAGAGGGAGAGTATTTGCTAAGAAACTGGATTGGAGGGTTGGAGAGATGGCTCAGCGGTTAAGAGCACTGGCTGCTCTTGCAGAGGACCCAGGTTTAATTCCCAGCACCCACATGGTGACTAATAACTGTAATTCTAGTTCCAGAGGACTTCAGTACCCTCTTCTGACCCCTTCTGGCATTGCATGACACAGGTTCACTTACACACATGCAAGCAATACATTCATATACATAGAAGATATAGCTGATGGTCTCATGCATCCCAGACTGCTCTTGAACTTGCTATATAGCAGACGGTCAGGTCTGGGGATGCAGCTTGGTAGAGTGTCTGACTAGCCTGCATGAGACTCTGATCTGATCTCAGCACTGTGTAAGCCAGGCGTGGTGGTGTGTTCTAGTTTGATCCTCCATTTCTGGGACAAAGCACACTAACACCAAGTAGGGGAGGAAAGGGTTTATTTGGCTCACATCTCCTGGGTCACAGTTCATCACTGTGACCAACATAGGAACTCAGGGCAGGGACGTTGAAGGCAGGAGCTGAAACACAGGCCATGGAGAAACGCTGATACTGGCTTGTTCCTCTGGCCCAAGTCAGCCTTCACTCCCCTGCCCCTGTGATTTTTTATTGAGCATGTTAACGAGTTTAGTTAAAAAGCCCATGTTATCATCAGACTCCTGCGATTCCTCTTTCTTGGCTTCTGCTTTCTTGGACAGTGGTAGTAGAGGGGGATGGACCAACTGCTGGAGCATCTAGAGCAGCCGGAGCAGCTGGAGCAAGGCTACCAGCCCCTACATCGCAGATGAGGCTCCCAATGTGGGCATTGGACCTTTGCACAGGCCAGTAAAAAGGTTCAACATCAACACCAGCTGCTTTAATGAGGGCGTCGATCTTATCCTCCATCCTGGTGACCTCGTTGTCCTGCAGGATGAGGGCAGAGTAGATGCAGGTGAGCTCAGACACAGAGGGCATGCTGAGGACTGCAGGCGTGGTGCTACTCACAGATGAGGTGAGGGCCTCACCCCAACTCAGCCTCCTTAAGAACTGAGCACCTTGGTGGCAGCTGAGGATGTCAACCTGCTTTTCTTTTTTCTTTGGTTTTTTTTTTTTGCCTTTTTTGGAGAGTCTCCCTTTAGCTTCAGTTCATCTGGAACTCACTATGTAGACCAGGCTGGCTTTGAACTCACAGAGATCTGTCTGCCTCTGCCTCTGCCTCCCGAGTGCTGCAATTAAGGGTGTGTGCCACCATGCCCAGCTAACCTGCTTTTTTTTTTTAATTTTATTTATTTCTGTATGTGTATGAATGTACTGTCTGCATGCAAGTTTGTGCACCCGTGACGTGCAATGCCGCGGAGGTCAGAAGAGGGTGTTGGATTCCCCTGGAACTGGAGTTCTCCTGGAATTGGAGTTTCAGACGGTTCTCGGCCGCCATGTGGGTGCTGGGGATCGAACCCGGGACCTCTGCAAGAGCGGTCGGCGCTCTTAACCGCTAGGCCATCTCTCTAGCCCAACCTGCTTTCTTATACAATGCACAACAATCTGCCCAGGGGTGGCACTGCCCACAGTGAGCTGGGCTCTCCCATACCACTCATCGAGAAAATACCCCACAGACATGGACACAGGCCAGTTCAATGGAGACAATTCCCCAGTTGAGGCTCCCTCCACCCAGGCATGTCAAGTTGGCACTAAAGCTGCCCAACACAATGGTGTACTCCTGTAATCCAGCACTCAGAAAGTGGTATTGGTAGGGTTAGCAGTGCAAGATCATCTTTGGCTATGTAATAAGCTAGGGGATTAGGGGATACCTTGAGATACACAATGTCCTCTCTCCAAGGCCTACCTGAAGTCCAATCCTTTCCCAGAGCTCACTGCTTCAGCCCGCACCCCTCCACAAGGCTCCCTCTACCTGTCTCCAGACCTGGCCCTGCTGCTCAGCCTTGTTTGATCTTCCAGAGAAGCGTGATATAAGTGCCTCACTACACATCCATGTCCAGCTCTCCCCTTTCACAACCTTTCCCCCTCATTTCTCTTGGTTTATGTAGTTTTGTGGAGGCCGAGTGGGACAGGGTAGCCAGGGGTCGCTGTGCTCAGCTTCCTGTCCCAGTGTGTGCTTCTGCCTGGATACCATTGCTCCTGGCCTTTCCTGGGCTCCCCTGGCAGGTTCTGTGGTGTCAGTTCAGACCCTGTATCGGCTGCTTCTGGCAGGGGGAGGTGCTGGCCCACTCTCCAGCTGAGGGGGTGGGACTAACTAGGTGGGGCACATGGATGGGAACAGGACAGGGAAGGGCTGCCGGGCAGAGCACCTGCTGGGGATGACTGACGCCTGGTTCTGTCCTCCCTCCTAATTAGCATCAGTCCTCCCCAACAGGGAGTGTTTACTTCTTGTCCTTATGGGTGTCTGGGTCCAGGGCTGGGGGGCTGTGAGGAATGCCAGGCAGGTGACATCTTGACCTGAAGCTCTTTGTGTCAGTATTTGAGGTTCTCAGAGGGGCCTCTCACCACATGCTGCTGGAGAGGCCTGGGGTGCACAAGACACCCAGGGTGGGGTAAGAGATCCACTTTACCCCTCTCCTCCCTGTCTCTCTCTTCCTCCTTCCTGGATGAAGGGTGCACAGAGCTCTCCAAGGTCCACTAGCATCAGCTCACCTCTCCCCGACTTCCCAACCCACATTGATCTACTGTGGTTCCCAGCCGCATTAGCTTTATGAAGGGCGGAGGTCTAATCAGAGATTCCCATGCTGACCTTGTGCTGTGGAGTCCCAGCCTTGAACCCACCTCTGGGAGGTGCTCTGAGGTCAAGACAGGCATACTCAGGGGAAGTCTTTGTTTCCAGCCCCAAGAAGCCAGTGTTAAGGAGGTGCTGTGAGTCTAGTGCCTCCCAAGGAGGTGGGAAGACTTTATCACTTCACAGTGGAAAGGGCATCTGGGGTGTCTGGGACTGCAGAGCCCTGACACATGCACATGCGAGCGAGTGAACACACACACACACACACACACACACACACACACACACACACACACACAGAAGCTGTCCTGCTGCAAAATCTCCCCATTTTTTTCTGGCCTGACATTCCCCTGTTCCCAGCCTTGGTCCCACAGCAATGCTGTCACCTCTCCTGAGACACTTTGGGCTGCTTCTATCCTGTGGGGAGTCTCAGGGCTGGGGCTGCTCAAAGGTCCATTCTGTCTGTCTACACTGAGCACTGTGGTGACACATTTAACAAGGATTCACTGAGAGAGTAGGGACAGAAAGTCTAAAAGACCCAGACAGGATCCAGAATGGAAGAAGGGAGCCACAGAATCAGAACCGACAAGGCTCAGGGTCCAGAATATTCAGAGAGCTCCTTATATCAAAGGGCTAGAGAGATGGCTCCATAGTTAAGAGCACTATCTGCTCTTGTAGTGGACCTGGGTTTGATTCCCAGCTTCCACATGGCAGCTAACAACTGTTTATAACTCTAGTTTCAGGGTATTTGACACCCTCTTCTGACCTTCATGGGCATTGCCCAACAAAGGTGCACTTACATACATGCACGCAATACACATACAAAAGTAAAAATAAATAAAATATTAAAAAAGACAGGTGACCAAACAGGACATAGGGCAGAGCACCATAATCTGGACTTCCAGAAGAGATCCGGATGGCTGGAGTCATGAGGACAGGCTTGTGGTGACAGAAGATGAGTGTAGGGGCACGGTGACAGTGCCAGAGCCACACTCCTGGCAAAACGTAACACTGACAGCACTGCGTTAGAAGCGGGGCTTTCCATATGCTGAGCGCAGGCCGTAAAGCGACTCTGGGAAATGGTCCCACAAGCCTAGTCGCTCTGAAGATGCTAGTGTCCACTGCTCAGCCTCCCTGTGCCCACACACTCCACCCCAGGAAACCAGGCAGATGAAAGGACCCTGAGCCGAGTGTACAAATGACCCCCACGGGTAATTCTAGGACCCAGAACTTAGATAACTGGAAGGGCCGCCAAGAGCAGATGGCGACCCACGTGATGGAGGTGTCAAGGCAAAGACTGGAACTTGTCCCTGGGGGACAGCTGCCATGCCCCATGCCAAGGGGTCCTTGCGGCTGAAACACTGAGTCACTCAGCTGAGAAGGTGGCAAAGCATGTTGGGAAACAGGTATCAACTCATAGCTGCTGAGTGTTTAGCTGCCTTTTTCAAAAGATCCAGGAAGTGGGTGTCCGCAGCCCATGGGTGCCAGGAGAGTGGGATTTACTCTGCAGAATCAGCTCTCGGCAGAAAGCAGCCGAGCACCGAGGACAAGGAGAACTACGTCTGCCTGGAGTGCTGTGGAGTTGACTTTTCCCTCCAGAGACCGGGGTGTCTGCTGGTGGTGTTCCTCTCTAGGGTAGAATTGGTGGCCTTTGGGTTGCTGGGCCTCAGACAGGAGGGTTAGCTGTCTCTGTGCTGAGGGCCTAGAGACAAAGCGGCCTCTGTCGGGGACAGACGCTGCATCATCTTAATTGAGATGGTCGCTGTGGACACTCTTTCCCCAGGAACCTGTCACTCCCTCTCCTAAAACCTTGGCTGCTTCTGTGCCTACAGACCCTGCACAGGACCTTGTGAGTATGAAGGGTGAGGTGAGGGAGTTGCCAGAGGAGCCCCAAGTTGAACCCCAAGTGGGCCCTTTCCTACCTGACTCCCCAAATGACAGCTTATGATAATGTAGCTGGCTCACTCCTCTGGAATTTGGCTTCTGCTCTAGCACAGTGCATGCTGGGTGGGGCCTCTCTGTGTCTGTGACCCTCAGCTGGCATCAGAGGGCCCAAGGGCCAAGTTCCCCCATTTTCCTCTGGTCCCAGGGCAATGGAGGAGCCCTGGGGTTCCATACTGAGTCCTAACAACATGGGCTGGCCTGGAGCAGGTCCTTAGGAGATGATTCGACCTGACTATGCAGTCCTCCAGCGGGAGTTAGTGCCCGCAGGAGAGAAGGCCAGAGCTCTCTGTCCTCCTTTCTTTCATTGAGGACCAATGTCAGGTGGCCATCTACAACAGGAATGAAGGGCTTCAGAGGGAAGATCGCCCTGCCCTGCACTCAGACCGGAGCTGTGAGCCGTACACACCTGGCTCAGGCGTTTCCAGGCAGAAATGGCTCCAAGGGGCCGCCCTCATCCTGTCTTTCCTCCAAGGCATTGCTCCTTCCTCCTCCGTCCCCCATCATCCCATTCCACCTCTCCTGAGTCCCACCACTCCTGCCCCGCCCCAGGAATGTGAAGTTTCCTCCTCAAGAAACCTCTGGAAGGGCTCTGCCAGGGTCTGCTCTCCCATGGCCTCTGTGTGTGTGTGTGTGTGTGTGTGTGTGTGTGTGTGTGTGCATGCACCCAGGGCTTCAAGGCCTGAGGATGCCAGCCCTGCTCCCACTCAGGGCTCAGCTCAGAGCCTCCTATGTCCTTCGCAAAGCACCTCTCAATGGTAGTCTAGAAGAAACCCCCAGGGTCGCTGCCCATGTCAGCCCCACCCCACAGGGCAACCAGAAAAGCTCTGGTCTCTTCCAGCTCTCCCAGGGTCCTGCAGGTATGGTCCTACCTAGGACCCCATAGGGGCAGTATTCAATGAGGGATGAGGAGTAAAGAGTCCCCGGTGCTATCTGTGATGGCCACTGCCACACAGGTTCCAGCAGCATCTGAAATGAGACCACACAATGAAGACTCAGGGACCCAAGAGATGGCTTCCAACTGGAAGCCCAGGCTACAGGAGAGGTACAGGCCCGTAGGCTTCTGCATTGTTGTGCCCCAGGAGGACCTGAGCAGGCTCCACTGATGGTCGTCATAGGTGCTAGGAGCTGCCCCACCTCAGAAACAAAATACCCAGCACATAGGCTCAGCTGAACAGGGGCCCACCTTGGTACCTGCTCTACCCCAATTCCATTCTTCTCAGCCACTAGTTCCTGCATACGGTCAGATCATTACCATCCTGCCCTTGCTGGCCTCTGCCCCCTGGGCCCATCCCTGCCCCAGCTCCTTTGCAGCAGGGAGTCTATTTCAGTTGGAGCAGAGTTCTCTCTGCTCCATCCTCCAGCAGGCCGAACCTTAGAACAGCTTGCACAGTCCCTCCATCTGTCCCCACTCAGGATCTCCCACCTCACCCAGCCTTCTCTGCCTGCTTCATGGAGCCACTCCAACCTCCTCGAACAGCCTAGGCTGGCTCCTGTCCCTGGGCCTTTTCTATTGGGAACACCTTCACCCGTGTATGTGGCTTTGTGGACTTCTGTCTATGCAAAGTCGCCTCCTGAGACACTCTCCATGGTCACTCCCCAGTTGCACTTGATAGAGCTGCAGGAAAATATGTGTTTCTCATGAGAGGTGTCTGGCGTATGTCTTTAAGGTGGCTCCTCACAGCCGGGTCCTCTGCCTTGCTCATCCAGGGAAAATTCCTTTCTCCCTGTGAACTGTGACGTGGTGGGAGTCTCAGAAGACACGGATGGTCCTTTGGAAATAGAGCCAGGGCTCAGAGGCCTTCTCCCCTCTGTTTTTTCCCTCCGTCCCTTTCCAGATCACCTTCTTGTCCATTCTGTGACTCCAAGCTGTTCTAAGGTGGGGGAAGGGTCTGAAAGGCAGGGCACTTAGCTCGAGGTACACAGGGTGCATGGCAAGTGACTCCTGGTGGCTTGGAGGCTCTTATGGAGGGCACACGTGCCACCATCAGGAAAGAGGTGGAAATGTCACCCTGATTTTATACAGTGTCTGCCAGCTTCCTATGCCAGTGTCAGGCCACAGAGATGGCACTTCAGGGCAGCAGATGGTACCATGCCTTGGATAGATAGGTTCACCCTTCCCTCTCTCAGGAGGATGACAGAGCCTCCACCCACATGCACCCACATAGAGCCCACCTCTCTGAGTGACCCAGGACTGCCAAGGGAGTGAGGTGGACCCAAGCCAGGGGTAGACGAGATGGAAGAGCAGCATGGAGCCTTGAGCTCCTGAAGGGCCCTGCTGGGACCTGGCCGGGAGCTCGGCTCTGCTTGTGGGCGGCCATCCCATGCTGCTAAGGACAGCGTTCTGTTCAGGCCGAGCAGGTGTGGCCCCAGACAGCTGGGCTGCCCAGCATGCTTGCAGCATGAAGTCAGCTGCCCAGCCTGGCCACTGGCCGCACCCTGGTTATTTTGGGAGCCTCCAGCTCAGAGTCCTGCTTTGCTCCCCCCCCCCCCCCGCAGCTCCTGGAAGTCTAATCAGAATGTGGACAAGGTCTCTCTTGTTGCACATCTGTCCCTTCCCAGAGCCCCTCCAGGGTTCTCCCACAGACACAGCGGGTATTGCGGGGGGGACGGGGGGGGAGTCCAGGGAGAAGCTGGCCTTGTGCTGGGGCCTCAGGATCACAACAGAGCTGGGCCTTGGGAGAGTCACAGGGAGAGGCTGGCAGGGTGGCCTTGGTGGTATCCGCGGTCAGGGAGTAATACCCTGGAGCTGCCAAGAGCTTGATACCCTAGATGACTGGCAAAGCCCATCCTTCTCTGCCACAGCAGGCTCTGGAAAGCTCTTCTACATCTCCACAACCTCCTACCTTATGCCTTCCCAAGCCTTGAGTCCTGCCCCTATCAAGGTAGTACAGCAAGGGTTGCTGCTCAGATGAGCTGGGCCTGTCTCCCTCACCCAACTGGGAGCATGTGCAGGGCTTCTGTGCAGATTGAGAACATTGCTTATTCCTTCTCTCGTTGTTGGGGTGGATACCAAGCCCTAGTGTTAAGGACTGAGTCGGATCCGATCCTGGCTTGGAGTGTGCGGATGCTGAGCATGCACTCTGATCCTGGCACGTGTGCCTTGACCTTAGAGTAGCTCTGACCTTGGAGTGTGCAGCCCGGGCCTTGGACAGGCAGCTGTCTGCAGAGCAGGCACAGGAAAGGCCCTCTTGCCTCTCTCCACTGCCGATGCCAGGAGATGGGTTCTGCGCTGTGGTGAAGGAGACTGTACAGGACATGGGATGCTGCGGGGACAAACAGGCCAAGGAGGCCTGTGCCTGGAGCCTGCCTGGCAGAGCACCTATGCATCCCCACGTGTCGGCCCCTAGATAAGGCTGAGGATGCCAGCTGGGATCTGGCCCTGGGCATGGGATGCAGGTGGCCTTTGCTCTCAGGGAGCCAGGAAGGGGCTGGGGTGCCTGGGTCTGAGCTGAGCATAGTCCTCGGGGGTAGGGGGCAAAGCATGCTGGGTGCTGTGGAGGAAGGTCTGTCCTCTGCCTTCCAGGATGCCTGCTACAGGACCTTGGAGCCCCTGCAGACTCCCCATGTTCAGGCTGCTGTAGCAAAATCCCATGGATGGTTTATGAACACAGGGCCTTCTTTATCCCATAATCCAGGAGGCTGGAATTCCAAGGTCAAGGCCTAAACTGAGTCAGCATCTTCTATGACACTGAGGACCAACTTCTCCATAGATGACACCTTGTCACTGTGTCCTTATCCGGGTGCAAGGGACAAAGAGGTTCCCTCTGCTTCTTTGCTTATAGTGCATGTGTGTGTAAGGGTGCATGTGTGTACACGTGTGTGAAAGCGAGAGGACTCATTCTCAGTTGCTCTCTACCTTATTCTTATTTTTGAGACCAAGTGTCTCACACCCCATGCTGGCCTCGAACTCACAGAGATCCTCCTGCCTATGCCTCCCTAATGCTAGGATTAAAGGTGTGTGCCACTAAGCTCAGCTACTCCAGAGTCTCACTGATCCTGGGGCTCACTGATTACACAAGATTAGCTGGCCAGTGAGTCCAGAAACCTGCCCTCCTCTGGGAGGGGTGGGTATGCAAGTATGCTTCACTATCCCTGGGAGGGGTGGGTATGCAAGTATGCTTCACCGTCCCTGGGAGGGGTGGGTATACAAGCATGCTTCACCCTCCCTAGCTTTTCACAGGGGTTTTGGGGATCCAAACTCAGGTCTTCATGTCTAAGTGGCAAATGCTTCAGCGACAGCCATGTCTCCAGCCCTGATTGTTTGTTTTTGAGTCAGGGTCTTTCATTGGTCTGGAACTCACAGAGGCAAGTGAGCCTCAAGAATTCACCTATTTCTGCTTTTCCAGGCCTAGGAATACAAGTGTGCCTCCTCACTATGCCCAACTTTAAAGATTATTTTATTGCTTCCTTAAGAATTTCATAGACTGATGGGTGTGGTGGTGCACGCCTTTAATCCTAGTATTCGGGATGCAGAGGCAGGTGGATCTTTGTGAGTTCAAGGCCAGCCTGGTCTACAGAGCGGGCGAGTTCTAGGACAGCTGGGGCTACAGGGAGACCCTGTCTTGAAAAGACCCCCCCCCCAAAAAAAAGAATTTCATAGACTCTATCCGACCCTGTCCTCCACCTCCTCTCTGGTCAACCCCTCCCTACCTTCCTCACTTCATCTTCTCTTCTCTATTATTATTTATTACTATTATTTTGGTTTGTTCTGTTGTTTTTGACAGGGTCTTCCTGGTCCCAGTCTGCCTAGAAGTCACTATGTGGCCTGCCTTTGCCTCCAGGCGCTGGGATTAAAGGCCCACAATACCATGCAGGAGCTCTATTGTTTTTTTTAAGGCCTCTAATTTGTGTACTTGATTGGCTCCATTCCCTGCAGCCTGATCAACCTATCCAGTGTCACCCCCCAAAGAAAGCTAACGCTCCTTTTCTAGTAGCCAAGAGTTCCTCAGCTAGGGCTGGCTTCTTGCCCCTCTCCTCCGTCCATGCTGGGTTTTTGTTTGGCTCATGCAGGTCTTGTGTATGCAGTCACAAGGGCTATGGGTTCATACATGCAGTTGCCCTGTTGCGTCCAGAAAACATGGCTTCCTTGTGTTCATCTGCCACCATCTCTTACAATCTTTCCACCCCCTCTTCTGCAATGATCCCTGACTGTTGGGAGGAGAGGGCCTGATATAAGTGTCCCATTTAGGGCCAAACACTCTGCAATCTCCTACTTTCTGTGTGTTGACAGGTTGTGAATTTCTATGTTAATCACTGTTTTTTGCAAGATGAAGCTTCTCTGGTGCGAATGCTTCTAATGCACTAGTCTATGTGTATGACAGTAAGTCATTAGAAGTCAGTTTAATACTACACCTATTTCACAGGATAATAGTAGTGGGCTCTCCCCTAAGGCCTGTCTAGCCACAGGGTCTTGGCCCTAATTACAGTACCAGATATGGGATCCATCCTGTGAAGAGGGCTTTAAATCCAATCAGAAGCTGGTTGGTATGCCGCTATTGCATCAGGATGTCCAACTCTAAATAAAACATTTACAATATATTTTTATTTTTTTGTGTATATATGAGTGCTTCACCTTCATATAAGTGCACCTATGCATACAATACCCGTGGAGGCCAGAAGAGAGTGTCCCCTGGCATGGTTATGGATTGTTATGGATGGTTCTTAGCCGCAGATCAGGCTTCAAACCAAACTCAGGTCCTCTGCATTAGCAGCCAGTGCTCTTAACTGCAGAGCCATCCTCCAGGCTCAGCTTTGCAACGTGTGGGTTCTAAGGACTGAACTCCAGTTCTCATGCTTACAAGGCCACTCTCTGCTGGTGGAGCCATCTCCCGGGCTCCCTCCTCCTCTTTGTAGACACTAATCTCTTTCATGGGCTCTGTTCTCTTGACGTACTTAGCCCCAGAGGCTTCTAGTACTAGAGCACCGAGTATTGAGTGAGTTTCAGCGTGTGAATTTAGGGGACATTCTGACCATAGCAGTGGAATAGCATTCAAGTTCAAGGTGGCAGCGCAGGTGGCTAAATGTGTTCTCCAACCCTTCATTTCACCCCTGCCCCACCTAAGCTCCTCCTGGGCATCCTGCACAAGGAGGTCCTCTCACCGAGCCAACCCACAGTAGCTCTGATACTTGCTCTCAGCTCTGCACAGTTCACACTCCTCCAGTACAGTGAGTCACCGGCCAAGCCTCGGGCTGTAAGCACGCCCGATGGGATGTGGTGGGGAATGCTGGCCCTGGAACCCCTTCTCCCTTTCTCTTCACAGTACTGGCCTGGCCAGCTCACAGCCCCTCTCCAGCCAGCCAGCCCCTGGCTTACAGCGCTCCCCGTATCCAGCCAGCTCTTGGCTCACAGCACCCTGAGCTTTGGAAATGCATCTGCTCCCACTGAATTGGGCTTCCTAACACAGTGCTGGGCAGAGCTTTTCTCAGGAGCTTCAGTGCCCATGACTGATGCTCATGAAGGCCCCATGTCACCATGTCTACTACTTCCTGGCAATGCCGAGGACGCCTGCTGATACCCCCCCCACCACCAAGAAGAGGAGGCTGGTGGAGCTGCACATGAAGGTCCCTTCCTTTCCAGAGCTGGGTAGAGCTGTATGGCCTGACAGGCCCTGGCTTTCGTGAACTGTGTGGTTTCTGGAGCCTCTGAGTTCAGAGCGGAATAAAGACCACTGGGTGTGCTCCAGCACTGCAGTTTGGCTTGCTGGGCCTGGGCAGGGCAGAGGAAGGGCAGCCTTGCTGTTCTCTGGCCACTTTGAGGCCTGTGGCAGAGTCCAGGCTTCTACCGTAGAATACGGGTGAGGGTCCCTGTCCTGGAGGGGTGGAGGAAGCTGGGTGGGCTGCTGTCTGTCCTGTGGAGCCTGGGCTCTCAGGAAGCTGTTAGAGGTGACAGGGTTGTCCTTGGGCTTGTGACCAATACTGATGGGCCTTGGGAAGGGGTGCCATTGTCCTTGAGTCCTGTGGAGGGGCTGTTTACTGAAAAGATTCAGATTCTGAGCAGCACTGAAATCTTGCAGATCAGGAGGGGCCCCCCACACTTGGTGGAAGGAGAGAGGGGCTCCAGGGTGTATTTGACCTGGAAAATCTCTCCAGCCCCAGCACCCCAGGCCCAGCACCCCAGGCCCAGCACGGAGGCAGGCAGCCCTGAAGCCTGCTGTGAACTGTGTCTGTCTCCAGGCGGCTGGAGGAGAGAGATCACCCAGAAGCCAGAGAACAGCCAAGAAAACCTGGTTTGTGCTCAGGCCAGGCTGAACCCACAGACTTACACTAAAAAGCCAGGCGGCAACTGCACCATAGATTCTGTGGGTACTGCCCAAGATGTTCCCTGAGCTGCCACACCAGAGGGGCTTCTTCCCGCACAGACATCTGCCTATGCTGCAGGGTGTGGCCATGTCTCCTGTGATATTGTGTCCCCAAAGTATGTGGAGGAGGAGGCAGGGCGGCAGGACAGTGAATTCCTCTCAGGGTATTGGGGACTGAGCTTCAGGGGAGAAAGAATAGTCACTGTTCAGATCCGTGTGGTGACCGAGGCCATGGCTGGAGCCTCAGCACTGTCCCGTCCATCTTCATGGCTCTTCTTCTCCTGTTGACCCATTTAGCATGTGTCCAGCTCCCTGGGGTGTAAGGGCTGGAGAAGGCCTTGTAATGGGTACAAGAGCATAGATTTGAGTTATTTTATGGATCCCCTGCAAAGATGGGGTACGGGTTCATGTCATGAAGAGTGTGATGTGGTCCCCCCTCTTGCAGGGGCTCCCACACATTCAAGAGAGTGAGCCACGTCCTTTCTACCGACATGCAGGCTGGTGGGCTAGGAGCCTGTGAGACAATGGGTCTGTTGCCACCACAGGCCAGCTCTTTCTAGCTCCTGCATGGCAAGGCCAAGAGAGCTGGGGAGAAGGGGGAACTGGCAACGTGCTCTTGGGGGGCCCTGAGCTTTTTAGATGTCCTGACCCAGGACTTGCCAATATATCAAAGTTCAGCCAAAGCTAGCGGTGAAATCTCTGGGAGCAGGCTGACTGCAGTAGGGATGCCCCCTCCCTCTGGATATGCAAGCTTGGAAGAGTCACTCAGCCCCTCTGAGGCCATGTCTTAGTTACTTTCCTGTTGCTGTGAGGAAATGTCCTGAAAAAGGCGCCTTATGGAAGGAACTGGCTTCTGCCCTCGGCTCTAGTCCCTCAAGGAGACTGGTTACTTCGCACCAGCAGGCAGGAAGCCAGGAGAGGTTGATGGTGACACTCAAGTCCCCCCTCCTTTTTGTTAAGTCCAGGTCCTCTGTCTAGGGATTGTTGCTGCCCTTGGTGGGCATCTTCCCACAGCTTCCCGGAGAGAGAGAGGCCCAACCTCCCAGGGAGTTCTGGGGCTCATCAAGCTGACAAATGGGAGTAGCTAGCACAGCTTACCATCTCTTTGCAGATGGATTGACTCCCATTTCTGGGGTGCTATGAGGTGCATGAACTGGGGGTGGGGTGTCCAACCAGCCTGTGGTGCTGCTGAGACACAAAAGACTGTCTACAGTGGAGTCTCCAGGGACCAAGGGGGATAAAAAGAGAGCTTTGTGGGTGGAAGGATCTAGGTGAACATTGCAGTGAGGTGGCATGAACTCGTAGGATTGGGGCCAGACAGGTCCACTGACAGAACAGGAAGGCCAGCAGCCATGAGGCTACAGACCCGGCTTCATCAGGGCCAGAGCTCCTGTTTGCTATGAACCCTCTTCCCTGGGGGGTCGAATGGCTTTCTACCTGAGTCGTTAAAGCTGACATGGCGATCTCTTCCCTGAAGACACTCTGAGCAGAGCTTTCATGAGGGACACAGGGGCTGCAGATGCGATTCAATGCTGGCAAGGACATCTGTGACTGAGGCCTGGGGGTTGGGCAGGACGATGGGGGTGGGATGTAGCCACTGTCCTTGGGGGACTGAGGCTGAGGTAGACATTCAGCTTGCCCTAGAGCAACACCTTTTAAATCTGAGGACCACAGAGTAAAAGAAAAATCAATTTCCAATTACTTTTAAGCCCAAGGCTACATGGGAATATAAACGAGAATGTTGAGGAATCCTGGGCTCTGGAACATCTGACTGGTGTGACCTTAGTCAAGGTGGCCTCCCCCTCCCCCCACTCCAGGACTCTGCAAAGGACAGGCTGGACGTGCCATAGCCTATGTATTTCTGTGAGCTCTTGGTTTCCGTTGGTGCACCATTGAACTTGCAATGAGCACCCAGGCTGGCAAGAAGGGTGGGAATACGAAGGGTGTGGACCTTCTCGCCTGCTGTCCCTACAGTACTATGTACAGCTGAGTCCTGCTGGTCACTGCCTGACTTTGAAGAAACAACATTTGGTTTGGACTGTGCTAGGGCTGGTGTGTGTGTGTGTGTGTGTGTGTGTGTGTGTGTGTGTTGCCCACAGATGCCACCCCAGTTACCCATCCAATTTTCCTAAGACCTTGCAAAGCTCAAACTTACCTGATGTCCCCCTCTCCCCAGCCTGTACCTGAGGACAGGCATCTGCATCTCGCTGACACTCTTGGCATCTGCATCTCGCTGACACTCTTGGCTGGTGACCCCTCCACCGCCAGTCTCAGCTCTCATCTGCTTAAGTGTCCACACAGCAGCTGGCCCTGGGCCTCACAGGTGTAGATCTGCATTCTAGTGGAAGCCACACCCACCCTCTGGCCCTCCACAGAGTGCTGGCTCTGCTATGAGGCTCCCTACTTCTCCAGACCCCATGACACTGCTACCCACGGCTGGCTGGCGATGGGCCACTTGGAGGGTAGCAGTGAGATCTGACGTGTCCCCAGGAGAAGTCAAGCTGTGCATGTGGTGGCTTTGCCAGGTACAGGAAAAGCCCAGGAAGCAACTCTCTGAAGGACCCTTTCAGTGACACCCAGGCCCTGCCTGCCTTCCCAGGAACCAGCCTCACTGGAACTGCAATCGAGGGAAGCTCTCATCTCTCAGAAGCTTTGTTCTCATGCTGACTCTGCAGGAGCCTCCTTCCCCACAGGGCCTCCCCAAGCGTGGCCTACCTGAAGGGCCAAGGGAGTGGATGCGTTCCAGACCTAGGTGGTGGATGGATGGCAGGACACAGGTGCCACCCTCTGAGGCATCCACATCCTTGTGCACTCTGCAGAGGTGACAGGAATGGGCATTTTTCCAGTGTGGGGCCATCTGAGATGAGGAGACTAGGACAAGAGGCCCCCAGGCTCTCTTCCTCATGGGAAGTCAGACAACAGACAACTGAACCAACGTGAAAATGTGTGAAGGAAAAGATTGCTCTGATTTCCTGTATCACCAGGCCATCAACACACAGAAACACAGTCATGCACATAGCACAAACACACAATACACACACAATAGAGAGACAGATGTGAACAAAGCACACACAGATGAGCACACACACACACATACAGATGATCACACAGATATACGCATAGTCAAGCAAATATGCACACAAATAGACTCAGACGTGCAGACACATACCCATCCTCCACTGCTCCAGTCCATTCCCCAGCCAGTCCTCACGGGCAACCCCCCTGTGCTGCATCCTTTTGCTCTGGGCCTGGAGATCCTATGGAACACATCCAGCACCAGGATGCCCATGGTGTGACGACAGGGTCAGCTCCTGCCTTTTTTTTCCACGTCCTCCACTGCCCGGGTCTCTGAGTCCCACTGTCTCGTGCTGCTCTGCAGGGCAGGCCGGCTCACTGACAGCTAGCTGCAATGTGCCATGCCAACCAGATCAGGAGAACTGGGGAAGCAGTTCCTTGGCATTCCCCCTCCTCCTTCCCGTCCCAGGGTGACTGACTGGTGGAGTCACACAGGTCAGCAGAGCCCAACAACTTCCAAAGCTGCTCTCCAAAGCTGCTCTCCAAAGCGAGCAGAAGCCTGCACTGGTTACGTTACCAGGAGTGATTACAGATTGGATCCACTCCCCATCGAATTCCAGTGATGTTCTTCACTGAACTAGAGAAAACAACCAAAAAGTCATATGGAAATAGAACAATAACAAAAAGCCCTATAAATAGCCAAAACAATCTAAGGAGAAAGAACAGAACTGCAGGTGTCATAACACCTGACCTCAGATTACTGTACAGAGCCCGAATGACAACCAGCATGAGCCAGCTCAAAGTCAGACAGGTAGACCACAGGGACAGAACGGAGGACATAGAAATAAGCCCATGTGACCACGGCATTAAAATTTGACCAAAATGTCAGCTATTCAACAAATGGTGCTTGCAAAACTGGCTATCCCCTTAGATCCATTCCTCTCTCCTTTCACAAAAATCAATTCAAAGTGGATTAAAGACCTTCATTCAAAACCCGAAGCAGTGGAACTGCCAGAGGAAAGTGTAGGGAATATATTTCAAGATGTCAGTATAGGCGAATCCCTTCTGAACATTAATGGCCCAGGAAACAGTCCCAATATTTAACAAATGGGACTGCATGGAATTAAAAAGTTTCTGAGCAGCAAAGGAAATTACTGGTAAAGCAAGCAGACAGCCCACAGAATGAGAGAAATTGACAGATATACTTCAGACAGGGGCTCACATGAAGAACTTATAAAAAACTGCCAAAATTTAACCCCTCAAACCCACAGAAACCAAAGTGCCAGTCAATAAATGAGCTATTGAAATGAACAGGAATTTCTCAAGAGAAGAAAGACCAGTGGCGTTTGTGATTTAGACAGGACTGGACATGTCCAGGGTGCTGGCCATAGACCCATAAGTCCTTTAAAAGGTGCTCAGCATCTTCAGCCACAAGGAAAGTGCAAATTAAAACTACTTTGAGAATCTACCTCATCTCAGTTAGAACAATTGTCAAGCTGGGCGTGGTGGCGCATGCCTTTAATCCTAGCACTTGGGAGGCAGAGGCAGGCGGATCTTTGTGAGTTCAAGGCCAGCCTGGTCTACAGAGCGAGTTCCAGGACAGCTGGGGCTACAGGGAGACCCTGTCTCGAAAAGACAAAAAAGAAAAAAAAAAAAAGAACAATTGTCATAAAAAATAAAACCTGATACCAAATTCTGGCAGTCCGGGAAAAGAGAAACCTTATTGATTTGGGTAGTAGTTTCAATCTGTGCAGCCATTATGGAAATCGGTGTGGAAATTTTTCAAAATTTAAAATAGAATTACCACATGGCCCAGTTATGGAACTCCTTGGCATATACTCAAAGGACTTTATATCCTTCTACAGAGATACCTGCTCGTCCATGTTATTGCTGATCTATTCACAATAGCCAGGAAGTATAATCATCCCAGATACTTGCTGACAGATGAATGGATAACGAAGATGTGGTACACACACAATGGAATTTTGTTCAGCTATGGAAAGTGAGTTTATGAAATCTGCAAGAATGTGTATGAATCTGGAAAGATTATATTAAACAAGGTGGCCCAGACTCAGAAAGCCACATATTCACTCTCATATGTGGATCTCACTTTTATTTATTTATTTATTTATTTATTTATTTAATATTTTAGTTTTTATTTTTGTTTTATGTGTATGAGTGTATTGCCTACATATGTGTAAGTGCACCTATGTTGTGCAATGCCCATGGAAGTCAGAAGAGGGAGTTGTATCTCCTGGAAGTGGAGTCATGGATGGTTGTTAGCTGCCATATGGGTGCTGGGAATGGAACCTGGCTCCTGTAAGAGCAGCCAGGTCTCTTAAGTTCCAAGTTCTCTCCTGCCCTGATCCTAAACTTTAATCTCTATATGTATGCATATAAATGGGTGTGAGTTTGGCTATATGATGTGAAAGTAGAAAGGAGATCATGGGAGGCAGAAGGGGCATTCAGGAGGGGGAGGGGAAAGGGCTCACAAACAGAAGGGCAATTAGGCGGGGTGGGGAGATGAGGGGAGAAAGTGACAAAAAACAAATTTTGTTTGAAAATGTCATAGTGAAACTTAAAACATTTCATGTGTATTAAAAATACATTTTAAGGCCGGGCATGGTGGCGCACACCTTTAATCCTAGCATGCGGCAGAGGCAGGCGGATCTTTGTGAGTTCAAGGCCAGGCTGGTATACAGAGTGAGCTCCAGGACAGCTGGGGCTACAGGGAGACCTTGTCTTGAAAAGACCAAACAAACAAACAAACAAACAAACAAAAAACCGAATACTTTTTAAGAAAAGAAGCCTGGACAGAGGGCCAGAGGAAAGTCTTGGACACTTCACAGGCCACTGAGAAATTTTCTGATTTGTTGACAGGGAGATGTCATTCCTCATCCACAAAGTGGTACCCAGAAAACACAGGCACTCTCCTACCTGTTGCTGCCCTTCCTCTCCTGTCCTCCTTGCTGGGACCAGGGCCTGCATCCTGTGGCTACCTAGATGCATTCTAGGCAGAAGGATGTCACCTTGCAGAAGTGCCACTGAGTCTGCACATGTTGGGTGGTGTCCTGACTCTGCTACAAGAGGCAGAAGTGTGTTCTTTGACTCCCCTCTTCCCCTGAGGGGGTCATGTCATCTTTCTTATAATAAACTAAAAATCTACATAGCAAGTTCCAGGCCAGCTAGGGCTACAGGGAGACCTGTCTCAAAAACACCAAATATATATATATATATAAGTAACCAGTGGAGGAGACAGTTATATCTGTAAAAAACAAAGGCATTTCTCTGTGTGCTTGTGTGTGTGTGTGTGTGTGTGTGTGTACACACATGCACAGCAGGAAGCCCAGACATCATCAACCTTGGTGGTCATTGCTCAGGCATTGTCCACCTTGCTGTTTGGAGGAGACAGGGTTTCTGGGGCCTGGGTAGCCTATTCCAGACCTCTTGTGTTCCTGTCCTTTGGGGACAGCAGCTCTTTCCCAGGTCTCTCTTGGCTGCATGAAGTCAGATCCACACTCTAGATCTATGATGCTGCTCTGCACTGAGGACCTGCCACTGTCCCCCCACATGCAGGGATCTGCTGCTTCTGCCTCAGGTCCTCAGGTGTGTGCCCATTCTACTGCCTGTCAGCTTTAGGCTCCCTCCCTTGACATCCCTGGAATATGTTGGTGAGGGAGCTGACCGTGCACAGAGGACAGTGATTCAGAGGCTGTTCAGACTTGAGGAGGAGTCACTGGTACATGACGCTTTGTGGATAGGAAACACTGAGACGTGGACCTTTGTTCAGACACCATCCTCGAGAGCTGAGTTTCTGGGTAACAGGGTTGGCTGATACCAGGACAGGAAGGACACTGCTCCAGTAACCACAGTGCCTGCTGACGCCATCCTCTGGGCTGGGTCAGCTCTGTGGGTTGGATTCCAGCTCCTCCCATAGGAAGAGCCAGCTGGCAGCCTGGGCTGGGTAGGGGACATTGCCAGGAATCATGGGCAGGGGCCACTGCCCTGCAATGGCCACCAGGGCTGGGGAAGGGGAGGACAAGAGCCTACAGATTGCCTCATCTTGGGCATGGGATCTTCCCACCACATCGCTCTCCCAAAGTCCCACCCTGGAGAAGGGGATGCTTGATTGCCAGGAGCAGCTCACAGACTCTTTCTGTCTCAGCACCTCTTCTGTGTTAGGACATTCTAACCAAAGCTGCGTAAGGGAGAAAAGGTTGATTTTGGTTTCTAATTCCATCATCATGGTTGGGAAGGCATGGTGGCAGGAGCGGAAGCCAGCTCTTCACCCTGCATTGGCAGTGAGGGGAGAGAGAGAGAGAGAGAGAGAGAGAGAGAGAGAGAGAGAGAGAGAGAGAGAGAGAGAGAGAGAGAGAGAACAGAAGACAGGAAGTGGGGCTGGAAAATAAAACATCAATGCCCACCCCCGGTGCTTTCCTGCAGCAAGGGTCTACCTTCTAAGGGTCTACAGCCTTCACTAACCGTACCACCAGCTGGGGACTGAGTGTTCAAACCCAAATGTATGGGGGACTCTTCACATGCAAGCCATGCTTTCTGACTTCTCTCCTCCACCCTCAGTGCCAAGCCAGCCATCTTCCTCTTGGGACTTCTGAGTCTTCTCACTTTGAGCCACCAAGTTAAAATGATTTGAATGAGAATGTCCCCCATAGGCTCCAGGTAGTTGTAGATTTTGTTCCAGTTGGTGGTGCCATTTGGGGAGGTTTGAGGAGGTGTGGCCTTGCTGTAGGATACAACATGGATGTACTCACATACATGCAAGCCTAATACTCATACACATAAAATAAAAATTGAAATAAATAAATCAAAAGAATAAAGAAAAAGGGCACTAGGAAGTCATGCTGGAGCCAGGCATGGGCTGAAGGAGAGGCTCTCTTTGATAAGGAGAGTAGAGCCATGGAAAGGGGGGCTGGAGAGATGGCTCAGCAGTTAAGAGCACTGGCTGTTCTTGCTGAAGACCCAGGTTTGAATCTCAGCACCCACATGGTGGCTAACAACTGTCCATAACTCCAGTTCTAGGGGATCTGATGCCCTCTTCTGTCCTCCATGGGCACTACACAATCTGGGTGCAGTCACATGCAAACATAACACTCATACACATAAAAAACAAACAAGCAAAAAACAATGGAAAGACTAGCGTATTCAGGGCAGGACCACACCCAGCTAAGACTCCCACTTGTGAAGGAAAATATGGGAGGAGTTTTCTGCTCCTAGAAAACCATAGCATAGAAAATCTGCTAAGTGGATGAAGCAGGCCAGGCTCCATCCCAGGCTCCATCCCAGGCTCCACCCCAGGCTGGCAGCTGCACTAGGCAGTGTTCTTCACATGGTGCTGACTTTAGAAGCATGAAAGACGCAAGTGTGACCAAGTCATTGGCTCTTCCCACGGAGGTCAGGCAGTGAACAGCAGTGATGTCCCTGCATGAAGAAGGTCCTGACGGGCCGCTGCAGGAAGCTGAAGCCTAGTTGGCAGTGGAGACCAGAAAATATTCAAGATGCCAGAGCCATGAGATGTCTTTCAAGGGGGAACTGTTTATGGTGGTACCAGCCCAAGAGAGAGATGTATGTTACATGCGGCAAAGCTGGAGGGGCCGAGCCATCTAAGCCCTTTGAAAGTAAAGTCCCAGAACTGGGACACGGAGCTGCTGGATTTGGTGTTTGCCCTGCTGGTTTTTGGTATTGTTTTGGTTCAGTATTTTCTCATTATGCCTTTTGGAGTGGGAATGTATATTCAGTTCCATTGTATGTTGGAAGTACATAGCTTGTCTTTGAATTTTACAGGGGCATACAATTAAGAGATTGCCTCGAGTTTCAGAAGAGACTTTGGACTCTGGACTTTGAATAGTATTGAGACTGGTAAAGACGATGGGACTTTTGAAGGGGAACTAAATACATTTTGTATTTTACATGGTCCTGAGCCTCTGGGGCCAGGGAGTGGAATGTGGGTTTGAATGAGAATGTCCCCCATAGGCTCCGAGTATTTGGACACTTTGTCCCCATTTGGTGGAACTGTTTTGGCAGGTCTTAGGAGGCGGAGCTTTGCTGGGGGGGGCACGTCACTGGGGGGAGGGCTTTGAGAGCCTTTCAGCCTTGCCAGATTTCCAGTCACACTCTATTTCCTGTGCCTGCTTAAAGATGTGTTTGTTTGGCTTTCTGCTCAGGCTGTCTCCTTCTGCCACACCCCCCTTGCCATTATGTACTCTAATCTCTCTGAAATTGCAAGCCAAATAATTCTTCCTTCTATAAGTTTCCTTGGTCATGGTGTTTTATCACGGCAACAGAGAAGCATGGAAGCTCTAGCCTCCCCGGCCCAAATTTGAGGCTGGATATCTTTATGGACTTGACAGGTGTCTTGAATGATGGGCTCTCTGTCTTAGGGGGTGAAGTTAGGCTGTGGGGTGCTGAATTGGAGCCCCTCAGATCTGGATGCTAGGCATCTTAGGGATTTGTGCCTGCCATTCCCAGAAGCTGTGGAGGGTATTCAGGTACAGCACAGAGCTTAGTTTACTCAAATTCCTACGCTGGTCTAGGTTGGAACCCTTCAGATCCTGGGAGGACGACAGTGGTACTAAGGTTGCCCTGGAAGAAATAGAATAGTTCCCAGCACTGATGACTGCAGGGGGAACAGGCTGTGTACATAGGACAGGTGGGGGCCGGGCCTCTGGGACTTCTGCCCACAGCGGCTGACATCACATGACAGGTGCAGGGGATCGGCTCACACATCTGCGGGGCAAATGCTGCATTTTGATCTGCAGAAAGAACCACAGCTGGACAGTGCAGGGGTCACAGGAATGCGGAAGGTGGGGGCCAAGTTGGGAGAGGAGACTTTTTCTTGTGTTTTCCTCTCTGTCAATGTTGGTATCTCAGGAGCATCCAAAGTTTTCACTTAGGTGGGTCCATCCCTGGGACAGTATGTGTCCCAGCGGAGCACTACAGAGAATGTGTGGAGATGCAGGATGCGGGTGGCTTAGCTCCTCATTGGATGCTTCTTTCTAGCAGCCCCTTGGATGGCCAAGGTCCAGCCACCTACAAAGAGGGGCACAGATGCCTATACTTGCTGAGTATGAGGGTGGACTGTTGGGGCTGCAGTTTGGGGAGCCCCCAGTTGCCTGTAAGCATGTATTAATCTCTCTGTGTGTGTTTATTTACTTTTAATAAGATTTGTTCTCTGCTATATCTGAGATTCTTCTTTTTTCTTTCTTTTTCTTCTTTCTTTCTTTCTCTTTCTTTCTTTCTTTCTTTCTTTCTTTCTTTCTTTCTTTCTTTCTTTCTTTCTTTCTTTCATCTATCTTTCTTTCTCTCTCTCTCTCTCTTTCTCCCTTTCTCTCTCCTTCCTTCCTTCCTTCCTTTCTTTCTTTCTTTCTTTCTTTCTTTCTTTCTTTCTTTCTTTCTTTTCTTCTTTTGGTCTTTTTGAAACAGGGTCTCCCTGTAGCCCCAACTGTCCTGGAACTCACTATGTAGATCAGGCTGACCTTGAATTCACAGAGATCCTCCTGCCTTTGCCCCCCAAGTGCTGGGATTAAAGGCATGTGCCACCACACCAAACTGCCTTTTATTTCTTTAACTAGTGGAAAAAATGAATTTGATCAAGACCCCTAGACAGTAATATTTTCACAAAAAGCAGACAAAGGCAGGGGCTTCTTGCAGCAACAGCAACGAGAAAACAGCTAAAAGGGTTCAGAGTCCTCAGGAGCTGAGGGCCCTGTGCTGGACCCCGAGATGCAGCACCGGAAGGCAGCTCGAGCTTCAGAGAATGCTTCCAGACAGTGGATGCATTGTAAAGGAGACAGTGGAGAAGTAGAGGTGACAGCATGAGAGGCCATGGCCACCAGAAACAGGAGTGAGACTGCAGGATGCTTCCAGAAGAGCTCAGGAGAGATGCCCAGGAAATGAGGGTCTACTGATAACCACAGTTCAGAGCTGTAAGTGGCACTAGGTGTTGGCGCTATAAGCTCTGGGCAGTGGCTTTGGCCTTGAGCCCCAGCTCTGAAAGCTTGGAGTCCTGAGCTGCTGGTTCTTGGAGCTAAAAGCCTCTTTGGAAACTTAGCTCATGTCTCCGAAATACAGAGCTGTCTCCTCACCTCTCGGCAACTTCTATCCAGATAGAGCAAACCACCTTTAGTGAGCTATCTGTGACACCACCAAGTGGCCTTCTGTGGTGGCTCAGCTGGTGAGTTGCTGGGCACTTGCTATGAGTCTACCTAGAGTCTAAAACAGTGCTCAGAGGCATCTGATGCTGGGTGGACACACCAGTTATCACCCTGTAGAATACGGGATGCCCCATTCACTGTGACAGGAGTCACTCAAGCATATGTGGGATTCTCATCAGTCCATGGATGCTCCACCAGAACACTGGGACCCTGTCTGTCCCATCTGTGGTGAGGGAACACTACTACCTTTGTGGAGGTTCTGGGGTCCCCACCACAAGGCCAGTATGCATGAACCCAGACGCCAGCCTTACACTGGGCAGATCAAACTAAAGTGACTTCTTGCCTCCATCTCTTCATCTTCCAGACACAGGTATGTGCTTCATTTGTGTATGATAAATGTGTTATGTGTGAATGTGCATCATGTGTATGCCATGTGTGTTGTGTTCACGTACACTGTTTGCCATGTGTGGTCTGTGTGAGTCATGTGGATGACATGTGCATACAGCATGTTGTGTGCATGCATGTACTGTAATGTGTGTTCATGTGCATCATATATATGTATACTTATTTGTCATGTGTTCATGTACAACTCGTGTGT
Organism: Rhizomys pruinosus; assembly: GCA_009823505.1. Classification (NCBI taxonomy): domain Eukaryota; kingdom Metazoa; phylum Chordata; class Mammalia; order Rodentia; family Spalacidae; genus Rhizomys; species Rhizomys pruinosus. The sequence continues at coordinate 4,775,295 of VZQC01004693.1, forward strand.
TGTGTGTGTACATCCTGTGTGTACATGTCTGTCATGTGTATGATATGTGTGTGAACACTGTGTGGGGTATTTGTGTGTGTGTGTGTGTGTGTGTGTGTGTGTGCAGACTCCCTGAGGGTCACAGAGACATGTGTCCACATTGCACAGAAACCCAGGTGATCCCAACACTAACTGCTGGAAAAATCTCTATCCTGATCCTTTGATGTTTCAAAAAACAGAAACAATAAAAACCACACCCTCCCAAACAAAAAGTCTAAACAAAACAAGACCTCTGTCTTGGAGAGGACAGCAGATGGTCACAGATGCCGAGGCCTTCATATGCTGAGAACAGACACTCTGGGTTCTGAGGCCACCTTTGAAAGACTCACAGCTGAGGAGAAGCTGCACTGGGCTGGGACAAAGGGCTGCAGGTTCTTGCTGAGATGGCTTTGCCATTGTTTGCAGCACTGAGCAGGCAGTGGCTGAGACACTAAAGGAAGACTCACAGACAGGGCCCAGCATCCAGGTGATCTGCTTTAAATGATGGTGCCTTCTGCCCAGCTGAGAAGGCTGCCCGTCAGCTAGAAGCCAGCGACGAGCACTTGACCCAGAACAGAGGGCTGAGAACTTTTCGGACATCCCAGACCCTCTGGAATCTCTCTGCAGTCCTGTCTTCAGCTCTGGCTGCAGTCCCTCGGCGGCCCTGTGTGCAGGATTCCTGTAGCGTCTGTCTCACATGCCTTCCTCGCCGGCTGATTCCTGTTCCCATCAGAGTGGTTCTTTTGCCTTTGGCCCTGAAGAGACCCCCAGTTCCTTCCCAGGGTGCTGTCTGCTCTGTCAGGTCATCTGGCAGCCAGCTGTGCTGGGAAGTCCACACTCTCCTTAAGCATTTACAACAAGAGGGGAAACTCCCAGGAAATAAAAGGCTCTCCTGAAGAGCCAGGCAGGCTCGGTTACTAATCGCCTGAGCCCAACCTTTCATCAGTGATAAGGCCTGTCTGAATTTAACAGCCCCAGAGCCACACAGACTGGAGGCCTGGGAAAGACATGCCCTCAGACTGAATTTGCTGCAAATCCTTCTCGCTTCCCTCATTGCTGGCACTTCAAAGGAACCCAGGCTCCTGGTGGCAGAGTGGCTGCCACCTCCCACCTCCTCAAGGCCAGCCCTGTGGTGGCCACATCCTGCTTGTAATGCCTGCCCCTTGGCTCCCTGTCCTGGACAGGGACACTTCCACCACTGGCCAGCACATTCGGCTATCTCATGTAACCAAGCCACAAGACCATGCTAGACATTTGGAGACACAGTTGGGCAGAGGAGGAGCTGATTCCAGTGAGAGACACAGCCTACACAAAACAGAAAACAGACTCAACCAGACACAGCTTGTCCTCATCAAGAGCTTCGCACAGAGAAATCTAAACCAGGATTGGATTTTAACAAGATGCAAACCATTTGCACGTGATGGGCAACGAGAGGCACTTGACATAACGTCTTACAAATGGTGGCCTGTGATGACAGGGTCTGTCTACAGAAGGGCTAAGGGAGAATCACGCCTGCGCGCATGGCTTCCGCCAACCATCCTTGCTACTACAGTTCATTTTTTCCGAAGTGGCTGAATTAACAGAAATGGTCGCAGTCCAAAGCTACTATTAACATGCCATAGCCTCTAATTTTTTTTTCAACCATGGTAATTTGAAACAAATGCATCTGACCAGGAACACATGAGAACACTTGCCTATTCTGGTGTTGGAAGCCAGTAGAAGTTTCCCACATCATCCTGTCTGTTGTTTAGACAGCCCGTGGGGTGCACTCTAACCAGGCTGTACAGTCACCTATGCCACATGGCCAGGGCAGGTGACCCCACAGACATATCCCTCTGTACCAGCTTCCTATTGCTGCTGGAAAAAAATCACCATGCCATGAAATCAGTGGCCCAAATAGCACAAATATTGTCATGTAAGCATGTGATCAATTAAAAAAATGACACAGAGAGGAGACATTTTTACCAGATCTTCAAAGTCAGGTGTGTTTTGCTTTCAGCTCGTCTGGATAGACAAGCTATGTTTCAAGTGCCTGGTCACCACTAAAGCCAGTGCAATTGGGTTGGATAGCGCCACTGTCATGGCATGGGTCAGGGTCTGAGGGATGACTTTGCATGTTAGAACAAAGCTGTCGCAGACCTGCAATGGAACTGAGGGAACATCTCCAGGCCAGAGCCTTCACCAGCAGCTCATGGCATGTGTGGGAGTTCCAGCCCTGAGAGTCAGTCACTTCTTAATTGGCTCAACCAGTCAGCTGGCATCTTCTGCTGTGCCTACCCTCCTGTCACTGGCTGTCAGCATCATTTGCATCTGGGATTGGCGAGGGTCTCAAGGAAGTGATTCCTTAAGTGACTGGAGGTGTTTGAGTATTCCCAAGCTAAATTTGAGGATCCTGTTATAGAAAAGCCCAAAGCGACAGGTAATGAGGGCAAGGGTGTCCCAAAGCGTCCGTGCAAATGATGCCATGGGCTTGAATCTTTTCTGCACTTGGCAGGTCCTCTGGGTTTAGGTGTCGGTGCCAAATACGGGAGTGCTAAACCACCCGAGCTGGCTTTCCATCACTGCCGAGCATTCTGTGTGGCTTTCTTATTGGTATAGTTGGGTTTATGCTTTCTATAAAATTATATGACCTGTTTTTATCTCTTCCTTATACTTCTCCCTTTATTACAAACACTTTAGAAACATATTTCTTATGATGGAAGAATACAATACAAACAACTCAGACATCGAGTCTCTCATTTTGGTGGGCTGGGCTAACCCCAACAGGAGGGTGTGCCAGGTGGGGGTATCACCAAGGGCAGGTGATGCTCAGCGGTGCAGTGCAGGGTCCGCAGTCATGACCAGATCTGTTGGCCTGGGAGCCAGAAGACCAGAAAGAGACCCAGGGTCTTGGTGATGTGGTTGGGAGCACGGCAGGCAGGGCTGGGGCAGAATTCAGGCCCAAGGAAAGTAGAAGCAGAAGCTGCCCCTCACTGAGATGCTAGAAGCCCAGTGTGCCAGGATGCTCCTGTGCTCCCCGCAGCCAATGCCAAGGATGTGCTCTGCAGTCTGGAGCCCTCATCCAGTGCTGCTGGCACACCCAAGCTGCTCCCCCTAGCCTCCCTTCTAGAGCCCTAGGATGCAAGGAAGAGCTCTCCATCGCTGGACCCCATGGAAGGGTCTTGTCTTTGCACCTCCATAACAAAATACCCGAGGCTGGGAGCTCCAAGGTCAGGGCACTGGCACGGCTGGTGTCTGGTGAGGGCAGCTGCATCCCAGGAGACATTTCATTGCTACACTCTCTTGATCCTGGAGGGTGGGATGTTGTGACGTAGAGCAGAGCAGAAAGGAGACCAGGCCACACCTATGAGCAAACAGGCTCCATTATCCGGACTTCAGTCCCAGCGGGCTGACTTCAGGTCGGGTGAAGGGAGGTTCATCAATGGAGAGGGACTGGGCTGCACTCGTGGAACAAAGAGAGCAGAGGCTTTGATTGAATTCCTGGGGTGGGCTAAACTTGGCAGCTGTCCATCAGTCATGGGCACGATTTCAAAAGATGTTTTCTTCTCATGAACAGGCATTCTGGCCTTGAGGTTTGCAGGCTGATGAGCGGGGACTTAACCCAGGAACTGCTGAGTTACTCATCTCATGTAAACGCCCTGACCTGTGGTTTGGTCTGAGCGTCATGGTCAGGCTGAAGGACTCGCAGTGTTTGAGCAACTAAGAAAGCACACAGGAGGTGAGGAGTGGAAGAAACACACACTGGATCCAGTGGGCGACAGGCCAAGTACGCCCTGCATCAGAGTCTTGGACAAAGCATTTCTCTGTGAGCAACAGGACTCTGTACAGAACTAAATGGAGTCTGACGCAAAGGTAGTGGCAGCAAAGGGGCAGCAGATAAAGTATGAAGAGAGGCCAAAACTTTGACCCATCACAGTCACCCCTCAGATGTCTGCGGGCTCCAGTGAAGAGTCAGTCAGTGGTGTAGCTAAAGTACCATCAGGTTTCTGCAAAGTCACCTGGGTGACTATTACCACAGCCTCCAAGTGTATGTGTTGCCTGCAGCAAAGCGAGAGGAAACCTATGGGGCATGTCTAGCTGTGTGGCTAGAAACCAGAGGTTAAGTCAGTTAAGGCCAAATGCTTGGACTCTGGGCTGACGGGCCATCTACACCTGAGTTCGGTCTAGGGTTTGCCAAGGTCAGATTAGGGAATGAGGTTCTGTCATTTGTCATCAGTGTGGCCGTTTCAAACCCCACCAGACTTAGCTGGGTTGAGCCACAGGGGATCCTAGTCTGTGAACATCCTGGCCTTGTGGTCTAATCTGGTTTGTGACAAAGCCGTCGAGAGCACAGTACAATAGGTGAGAACTCAAGGCCTTCGCATCCATTTGTCCACTTGTGGTGGTGGCCTTTCTCTCTCTTACTCTAGAGGGACTAAATGCCGTGATGTCTCGGGAGGCCCTGGGCGAGGGAGCTAATTCACTACCCAAGCACTTCCTGAATGCCACACAGTGCAAGGTGGAGCTACAGAATGTGGTCCTTGGAACAAGACTGCTGTCATTTTTGTCAGGTCAGCTATGCCAAATGGCAAGAGTTCATCATAGCCAGGCCTGTGGACTGTGGACATTCCCCTTGGAAGTGGCTGGAGAGGGTCATTGGGCCCTCACCTGAGGATCTAATGGCTCCTCCTGGCCCGTTGCCTGCAATTCTGCCCTAACTGCTCAGAAGGTGCTAGAGTGTATAGGTTAACTGGGAAGGAGGTCCTTCTGCGCAGCTATGGGGGAGCCGCCATCCATGTAGCACGAGGACTTTCCACACAGCTGTTTTGAGGTTGCCGTGCTCCGTAAGTAAGCCCAGTAGAACCGTGCTTTGGTGTGTTACTGGGAACTCATTAGGACAGGTGAGATGTTCACATCTTCCCAGGGAAGGATTTTCACAATACCATCACTTTGACCATTAAATTTCTACTGGAGTCTTTGGGACCCTTTGCCCCTGGCCTGCAACTATATGTTCTGGGAACAAGTGAGAGAGAGGTAGCAGTTGGGGGCAACTCTCCATGTGTCCTTTCATGGCGTGTGGGGCTGGCCAGACACCACGCTGGCATGTATGCAGCCGTCCTGGGGGCCCACAGCAGGACAGTGTCTACCTAATGGCTTCCTGTGATTTTCTCCTTTCAGTCTTCACCATAGACAAACCCCCTTCCCCCCTTCCCTAGATGTTGGGGACCTGGTACACAGTCCCAGGGAAACAGGAGTCATCATGCTGGGGCTGTTGCTCTGGCTACACACAAGTGAGGTAGCCCTGATGGGGAAGAGGAGTCTTACACATACCAGGAAGACTTTGAGGATCTGCACAGCTACACGGAGGCCCAGGGAGAGCCCAGAAGAGGAGCTCCAGCTAGAAAATCCCAGGTAGCTCTGTGCGTGCAGCCTGGGATCCGAGGCCCGCAGCCCAAGGTTGGGAACAAGGGCTTCAGAAGATAGGAGCCTGACCTCTCTTCCCATGTCCTTCCTAAGCACAGACTCTGGCCGGTGTTCCCTTAAGACCTAAACAGGGGGCTGGAGAGATGGTTCAGTGGTTAAGAGCACTGACTGCTCTCACAGAGGACCTGGGTTCGATTCCCAGCACCCACATGGCGACTAAGAACTGTCTTTAAGCTGGGCGTGGTGGCACATGCCTTTATTTTTTAAAATTTTTTATTAATTTTATTTATTTCTGTATGTGTATGAATGTACTGTCTGCATGCAAGTTTGTGCACCCGTGTCGTGCAATGCCGTGGAGGTCAGAAGAGGGTGTCGGATTCCCCTGGAACTGGAGTTCTCCTGGAATTGGAGTTTCAGACGGTTCTCAGCCGCCATGTGGGTGCTGGGGATCGAACCCGGGTCCTCTGCAAGAGCGGTCAGCGCTCTTAACCACTAGGCCATCTCTCCAGCCCCGGCACATGCCTTTAATCCTAGCACTTGGGAGGCAGAGGCAGGTGGATCTCTGTGAGTTCAAGGCCAGCCTGTTCTACAGAGTGAGAAAAAAAAAGACCTAGACAGACACAGGAACTTTTAGAAATGTGGCTCTGGGGAAGGCCGGTGCCCCAGGAGGGTTGTGAAGTCCGAGAATGACAGGGTCAGTGATGGTTCTTTTTTTTTTATTTATTATTTTTTATGTGTATGAGTATACTGTCTGCATGTAGGTTGGCGCACCCATGTCGTGCAATGCCGCGGAGGTCAGAAGAGGGCGTTGGATTCCCCTGGAACTGGAGTTAAAGATGGTTCTTGGGTGCTGGGAATCGAACCCGGGTCCTCTGCAAGAGCAGTTGGCACTCTTAACCACTGAGCCATCTCTCCAGCCCCAGTGATTTTTCAATAATCAAAAACTACAACCAATAACAAGGTATCTCCTAGAGGGGACAAGGCTGCCCAACTGGGTAGGGCCTGAGCGCAGCAGCTTCTGTTTAGGGTCATGGTGGCACACAGGGAAGACTTGTGCAGTGATGGTTGGGGGCTGTTGACCTGCCCCGCTTGCCTAGGAGGGAGCAAAACCATATTCAGGGGTTGGACAGCCCGGCACCAGGACTGGCCTCGCCTGGGGCCTGTCTACCTCCCTCTACCTGAACGCTGGCCTCTACCCTGTGGGCTCTGGACCTCTGCTTGCCTGTCTGTCTTGGGAGATTCCAAGTCCTTTCCTTGTGTCCACCGGGCATGGCTTCCTTGCAGTGCTGAGGACTTGTGGGGCAGTCGGGAGAGGCATGGCCTGGAAGCGCCCATTCTGTAGCCCCGCCCCCGACCTGGTGGCAGAAAGTCCTTCCTTCTGGTGCTGGCCTGCATGCGGTGCGAATTGAGGCAGGCTTGTCATGAACGACCAGCTGTGGTGGTAGGCACGGTCGGTCCACAGCTTCCTGGGCTTCCCAGCACCATGGCCCCTTTCCCAGGCCCCATCTCACTTGCTGGGAGGCCTGGGGTGGGACTGTGGTGAACACTGTCTCTCTATGCCTCAGCTTGATTCTCCATCCTTGGGTCAGACAGCTCTGAAAGGCCACATTTGCCTTGCAGCCACGGAAGGGGGAGGAAGCTGGGTCTGCTGCAGTGTGCGGCTCTCCCTGGGTCTCCACCTCACACACTGCCTCTCATTCATCACAAGGCAGCCCAGGGCAGTGTTCCTCTCTGACACAGCTGGGCCCCCACCCAGGAAGGGCACTGAATGACAACACCCAGCCTGCCAGCAGTGATAGCAGAAAGGCCCCTAAAACAGACAGGGGACCATGGTGGGTGGGAGCTGGGGTCTAGCCACCACCCACCTGCTTTTGGTGGTTGGACCTGGTTGTCTCCCAACTCCTGGTACCAGAGCTGGGTGGACTAGAGGGAAAGAGAAAGGATGGGCGCCGGCGTCTGTTGTCCCATTGATAGTTAGCTCTTGCCCCAGAAGCACCCCAGACCACAGCGAAGGAGCCTGGGCTCTGCCTTGGGCTCAGAACTCAGGCTAGGTGCCTCTGCCCATGCATACACACCCTGTCTATTCAGCTCCTGACGTCTGCTCTGTGTTCCACCAGTGTAAGCTAGAACACACGTGTACACATCCTCCTCCATGGAGGCTCCTTGGATTAGTTACCTTTCTGTTACTGTGCTCAAACACTGTGGCCAAGGCAACGGTTCCAGAGGGATGAGCCCATCACGGTGGGGAGGCACGGTGACAGGGGCGGCCTGAACTCACGGCTTACACATTCACAGGAAACAGACAGAACAAAGCTGGAAGTGGGGCCTGCCCCCAGTGACACACTTCCTCTAGACAGGCTCCACCCCCTAAGTGCCCCATGACCCTCCCCCAAGAGTGCTACCAAACCAACCACGGATGAAGTGTGCACATACTTGGAGCCCAAATGGATGCTTCTCATTCAAACTACCACACACTTCCTTTTCCAGGGAGGATTCTGTGGCAGAGGCTCTGTGCCAGGCCCAGGGAATCCCCTGAGAAGAGGGTTGTGGAGCCCTCTGCCAACTGGCTTGACCTTGACCTTCTGGAGGAGACTCAGGAAGCAACAGCTCTTCTTCCTGTCACAGCCTGTCCTCAGGCTCCCTGGGCAGATGATGATGGAGATAGAGCCATGTGTTCACACCACCTGCTGCAGCTGGGTTTTCACCTCTGACACCATCCCCGCCCCCCAGTCAAACTGTGCTTTACAGGTGAGGAAACTGAGGCTATAGAGCCCGTCTTTGTGGCTGTGTGTGATGGCAGTTCTGGTGAGGTGTGCCCATCCTAAATACAAACAATTGGATCTCCAAGACCTTCCCTTGATTATTATTAGACCTTCATTCCAAGCAAGGTCTCCTTCCAGGCTGAGGTGTGAACACTCACATGTATTTGAGGTACCATTCACCCTACCTGCAGTCCACAGACTTCACCCCCTGCCCCCACCTGGCCCTCTCTAGGTGTTTGGGTCCTCTCACCCCTTTGCTCCAAGCTCCAGTCCCGACAGCCTCTGCCAGCTGAATTCTGAGCACGGCGCCTGGTTCTACATCATGACAATGGATGCTGCTCGGTAGCAGGGTGCATGGCTCTTGCCTTAGTTCTGAATTGTTCTCTTTAGTGTCCCTAGTTGGCTAAGGCAGTTCCAAGATTTTGAGCATGGTGATTGAACAATGTCTTAACGGAGAGTGCTGGGAGCGAGCTCGGGGGAGGGCAGTACCGAGCATTCCAGCCATGGCGAACCGCTGTGCAGGGAACAGGTGCAGCCCACACCTGCTAGCCCTCCCAGGCCCAGGGTAAGTGGCAGGCTGGTTTCTGCTTTACTGCTGAGTCAGGGATAACTAGGGCATGGATGGTGAAGGTCAGGTATTACTAGTATATGTAGATGTTGTTTGTGATTTCTAGGAAACATCATTTACCAAACATGTCTGCTTTCAGCATGATGCTCAGCTGGGCTGCATGCTGGCTCTGCAGAGGAACTTTTCTGACCCCCTCTGGCTGGCATTTATAGATAGCAGGTCCTTGGCCTGCAGCGGGGCAGTGAGGGAGGACAGAGGATGGGTTGGGGAGAGCAGGATTCTCTGCACACAAGCCGACTCTCTTCCACCCTGGACCCGTCTGCTGCCCTAAAACAGCTTGTTGTCAAGCTCTGCTCTGAGCTCCTGCCTGACACTCACTGCAAATTCGTTCTCAGGTTTTCTGTCTTCTGAGGTGTCTGGGCTTCCTCTACACTGTAGTTCCCATTCTGTCTGTGGCGTCTCCACTCGCCCTTGATCCTTACCTTCACTGTCACCCTCCTGGAGTTTCCTCAGTGACCACAGATAAACACACTCTCTACACTGAATAGGAGATTTTGCAGTGTTTTTCTCGGGTTGCCTGAACACAGGGGGTGGCCTGCACCAGCGTTTGACCAACAGGGGAATCCTAGGCCACCTGCCACACTGTGAGATGAGACGGCAAGAACAACGTGTCACATTCCTAATGCCAAACAGCATCTAGAGAGCAAAGTCCTGGCAGGCAGTGTGACACGCAGATAGATGTGGGTGGCAAATCCCCCAGAGAGAAAGCACTGAGGGCTGCATGATGGGGTGACAGTGTGAGGAGGGAGTGGCAGAAGGCGGCTCCACTGAGCCAGAATGTGCTGAACTTGCCACAGATCCCACGGCAGCTGCCCTGGGTCTCCTCATACCAGAGGGCAAAGCACTCACTCTAGGCTGCTGTAAGATGCCCTGCAGATGGGGACTGAAATAGGGTGGGCTATGCCCCCAGCCCCTCGTGTATCTCATGAAGTCGGGTCCACAGCAGCATCCTATGGCCTACCTTGAAGACTGAGAGTGAGGAGAGATGAGGACAGGCCCAGTCTCAGGCCCCCAGAAGGCCATCCTGTACCACACAGCTTCCTTGGCCAATGAGACATGGCCTTTTCTGTGAGTTGTTTAAGAGCCGAGGCTAGGCTATCCAAGCTACTTCTCTCCTCCCGTCCCTAGGCTGGTACCCAGGGATCACAAAGGAGACCAAATCTTGGCCGACTCGTGGTGGTGGGTGTGTGGGCTGGAGATGGCTATACCGAAGAGCACCAGTAGCCACTTGGGTCTGGGGGTTGGGCTGCAGCGTAATTCTGCAGCCCCAGCTTACGAGCACTGCACTGGGGTCTCTCATGTCTGAGTGTGTGTGTTTTACAGAGTGGATGGCAGGAGATGAGGGCAAGCTAGGATGGCGCCTCACATCAGAAAAGCACTTGCACATTTAAGGCCTTTGCCAACCCTTCCAAGGTGACTAGACGACAGCTAACCACCATGAACAGCCACTGGTCATCTGACTGTGGATCTGCAGCGTTGGATGGCAGCCCGGTGATGGGAGTGACCTGCACTGTGGGGGTTCACAGTCACAATAACCTGTGTTATTCAAAGCATACTGGCTTTGAAGGGATTTCACTGTTAGATACATGTATAAACTAGACTCAGTCATACTCTATTGTGATTGTTCTGCAAATACAATCTCCACCCCAAAGAAATGGCTGGAAATGAGAAAACCTCATTGCAAACCACAGCGAAACCAAGAGGTGTCCATCTCTCCCCACTCGATGCGCTCCGGAGCCTCTCTGATACTTGATTCCATTTTCACCCTGAGATATCGAAGATGCCCAGCTGTCCCAGGCTTGCCTAAGTCATCCTGACATGGACATGCAGACTGTAGGAGAGTGCTGGGGTTTTGTCTGCACAGGAGCACCATTCTGAATGTCTGCAAGTAGAGTTTCAGTGGAGACAATTGACGCTATGTGCTGTCAACTCGATTTTCAGACATCCTGTGTTACCTTTCCCCACAGTGCCAACCTGTCGCCTTGTCTCACCAGCCTCGAGCTTCATTTCCATGGGGCTTGGCCGACTTCACAGACAGGGCCAGCTCCTTCACTCTTTTCTTTGTTCTCCACTAATGAATTTAACGCTGGATTTAAATACGTTAAAGCAATAAGGACCATTTATATTTTGTTCTTCATGATTTTATTTGTGTATTTCTTTCTGTTAAAGCCCTGCTGTCGGGGTGGCAAGGTGGCCACGAGGTGAAGGCATTTGCTAAGGACCAGAGTTCGAAATGTGGACATATATGGTAGAAGGAGAGGACTGACTCCTGTAAGTTGTTGTCTAACCTCCACATGTGCACTGTGGCACATGTGTATGTAAGCACACGAGCGCACATATACACACATATTATGCACGTGATAAATACATATAAAATATTTTAAAGCCTGACAATTTAAAAAGAAAATTTATGACATTTCATGGGGCTGGAGATAAGGTTTGGCAGTTAAGAACACTTGCTGTTCTTCCAGAGGACCTGGGTTTGATTCCCAGCACCCACAAGGGGCCTAACAACCATCTGTAACTCCAGTTCCAGGGGCTCTGAAACCCTCTTCTGGTCTAAGCAGGTTTTGCAAAACACAGGTACCCTTACACACACGTAGGTAAAACTCTCATACAGATAGAAAACACTCAGTGGCTGGTGCACGTTAAGCCGACGTGCCAGCAGCACTAACGCGCAGGTCAGGAGCAGAGCTTCCCTTGTCTTTGGTGCTCTTTCTGCTTTTCGACTTTGAATGGCATTTTCTGGTTCTGGCCCGTCAGGCGAGGACTTCTGGGTTTCCCTGTAAGTTTGGAAAGGCACGCACACTGCAGGTCCGTCGGCTGCACTCTGCTGCGATGACCAGCTCTGTGGCTGCGGTGTCCCTGCCCTCGTACTCTGCAGCCGGGGCCCCATGCTCAGGGCCTGCCTGAACTGCCTCCACTCTGAGCTTTCTTCAGTCACCCTTGCTGTATGCTGGGACAAAGACCCTTCCCTGGCCTGTGCCTCTCTGCATGTTCCTTTTCCTGGCTTCCACCCCCCTCCACCTCCAACCCCCACTGGGCACCCTCCTTGTCAGGTGGTTGGTGTGTGCTTCTGCCTTAAAACCAGACTCCAGTCTACCCCTGTTTAAACATGGGTATTTTAAAACTGTTAGTCACTTTGCCACATTGGGACAAAATACCTGATATAAACAACTTACAAGTAGAAAAGAATTATGTCCGTCCTTGGTTTCAAAACTTTCTGTCCCTGAGCCTGAACCCACGAGCAGGAGGAGTGTGAGGATGGGAGGGGGTGGGACAGCTCACCTCATGGTGACCAGGAAGCAAAAGAAAAGAAAAAGAAAAAGAGGCCAGTGACAAGACAGCATTTTCAAAGGCATGTTCCGGTGATGCCAAGAACCCCTGCTGTCCCTGCCTCCAGACCTCCAGACCTCCAACAGTCTACTCAAACAGGACCGGCCAGTGGACCAGTGGACGGGAACACTGAGGAGCCATATCTAGTCACCTCTCAGTACTCAGCTACTGTGACTGTGAACACTACCCAGAGTACTCAGTTACTGTGACTATGTGAACACTACCCAGGGTGCTTAGTTACTGTGACTGTGTGAACACTACCCAGAGAGCTCAGCTACTGTGACTGTGAACACTACCCAGAGTGCTCAGTTACTGTGACTGTGTGAATACTACCCAGGGTGCTCAGCTACTGTGACTATGTGAACACTACCCAGAGTGCTCAGTTACTGTGACTATGTGAACACTACCCAGAGTGCTCAGTTACTGTGACTGTGTGAACACTACCCAGAGTGCTCAGTTACTGTGACTGTGTGAACAGTACCCAGGGTGCTCAGCTACTGTGACTAGGTGAATTTTGTTTATGTGAGATAAAAACTTTCATCTTCTTTGGTTGTTGCTTTAGCACACTCCGGTCCTGCAGCATGATGTAACTTCCTCTAGGGTTTGGTCAGTTGCTTTCCTACGGTGTTAATTACCTGTTATCTCCTCCCTCCTTCCCCTTCTCTGCCCTCTCTACCCCACCTGCAGCCTGATCTGTGAAACAGCATGGGCCTTACTGGTTCCTCCTGTGGCCTGGGCCCTCAGCTGCAGCCTGGATTCTGCAGCAATTCAGCTTAGCCTGGCTTCTCCCCTGGGCTGTGGCCTGGCTCTTGTCTCTTTCTCTTCTACTTTACTCTGTCATTGTACAAGAACACATCCTCAACACAAACAAACAGTAGATGCCTAAACTCTCATCACCCAACAGTAAAAGGACACAACTGAATTTGAAGCTGGGCAAGGATCCAAGCCATTTCCCCCAGAAAGTGACTTCAATAGCCAGTGATCAGAGGAAAGATACTGGACACCCTTAGGGAAATGCAAATTAAAACCACAAGGAGATTCCATCCTGAAGGAAAACGAGTGTGAACAAAGACAGGGCAGCTGGGGCCTCTGCTCCACTTGCAGGATGTGAAATGGTAAGACCTCTGCGATAACAGTCTGGAAGTTCCTAAAACCCAGGAGCACAGGATGATCCTATAACCCGTGAGTAGGTCTGAAAGAATTAGAAAACATTCTCACTTGTGGAGAACAGTAATCACAAGTTGTCCCCTGCAAAAATGTTCAAAGCAGCATTATTAACCCAATCAGTGGGGCTCACTGAAATGTTCACCCATGGATGAGTGGAGACCAGTGGAATACTATACAGGCATAGAAGGGAAGGAACAGGTGTGTGTACAATGCAGGGAACTCTGAAAATAGTATGCAAAATGAAAGAAGCCAGATAGGAAGCAGGATGTGTGAACGATGCCATTTATTCCGAAAGCTCCTCCAGCCAAATTGGTAGTGACAGGAAGCGGCTTAGAAGCTGTCACCACCTAGGGAGGAGAAGTGAGGAGCGACTTTTAATGGGGGCCTTTTCTTTTTCTTTTGAAGAAGATGAGCAAGGGTGGTGTTGGAGAAGGCAGCGTCTTTACCGCATGAAGATGCTGACCTGGAACAAATGGAAAGAGGAGAGACTCTCTAGTTAACTGGGTCACTAAAAACCCACATTCTCATGGCTCTGTACTCTAACGGTGCCCAGATAGAACACACACCCCGAGACTTCATATGTCTACAACTGTCTTCATTTCCACTCAGTTCTCTTAATTCACAGACAGAGGAGTCGCTCCCAGGCATACCCCACAGCCAAGCTCTGTGGTTAGTGTTTTCCTGGCCTCTTCAGCCTTGACAAATTGTTGGAACACATGAGTCTCTTGATTCAGTGTTTTAGCTGATGTCTGTTTCCATAGGAAAAGGTACAGGACTCTGCTCAAAATGCAATTTGATATTGTGAAGTCTTGTGAAGTGAAAGTCTTGGATTGTACTCCAAACACACAAGGTAGAATGTCACAGCGTCAGCAAAGGACAGCGATGGGGTCCTGGAGCTGGAGGCGGGCACACAGGGCCATCCAGTCTGGTGTCCAACCATCTCAGACTCAGAGGATACCAATGTGGAGGTGTTTTCACATACTTTATTCCATCTTAGGAAATCAGTGGGGATTCGAGGCTGACAACTATTATTTTTTTATTTTTATTTTTTTATTTTTTTATTTTTAATTTAATTTTTAAAATTTATTTCTGTATGTGTATGAATGTACTATATGCATGTAGGTTTGTGCACCCGTGTAGTGCAATGCCGCAGAGGTCAGAAGAGGGTGTCGGATTCCCCTGGAACTGGAGTTCTCCTAGAATTGGAGTTTCAGACGGTTCTCAGCCGCCATGTGGGTGCTGGGGATCGAACCCGGGTCCTCTGTAAGAGCGGTCGGTGCTCTTAACCGCTAGGCCATTTCTCCAGCCCCTGACAACTATTATTTTTAAAACAATGAATAGTCAGTTTCCAGGCCAGCTTCATGGCAGAATGGCTGACTTTCAGGGTTGAGTTGAAAGCCCCCTGTGCAGGGTCTGAAGATCGGCCAGGTATGAATTCTGGATTCAAGGAGATTTTCCTTTGACACACACCAGGAGTCATTTTATTATTTTCTCCACTCTAGGATTAAAATAGAAATGAGGTGCTCACAGGGACAGGTGATGACAGGTCCTCAGACCCCAGATCCCCAGGCCTGCTGCCCACCACAACCACAGCAGGGCCCTCTCCTTGGTTAGAAGCATATGGAATGTCTTTCTCCTATCACCAGAAAAAAAACAGCCAATGTCCCCAGGGGACACTGGACACTGATCTATATCTGTATCCTCTTAAGCCAGGAGGAAGAGATTTTAAAAGTGCCACCGTGGTGACTAACGCACCTGAGCTCACACAAACCTGTTGAGTAGCTCTGTCTCTACCGGAATCTCCCTGGGTGATGGCCTGTTTGCCTCAAGCCCTCTTCCTTCTGCTGAGTTCCTCTGTCTGAGATTTTCTGCGGAGGCTCTGATGTTATTTCTGTAATCTAGAGGACAAGAATTCCTGACAGGAAGTTTGATGGCAGTGGTGTGTGTGTGTGTGTGTGTGTGTGTGTGTGTGTGTGTGTTTTCTCTCTGGAAACTTCTGGACTCTCTGGCATGTGCCACCTGGCCCTGGCCACTGCTGTGATCCCCTGCTGGCTTCCTGCTCCCATGAGTTTCCCATGCTCACAGACCCCACAGGAATGGGAATCCCAGCCTTTTCCTGGCCTCAGGGCTCTGGCCTGGCAGATCTGGGACCAAGTCCTGCTCAAGCATTTCTGACCTTCTGGTAAGTCACATGTCTCCCGGATCCAGCTCTTGGGGTAAAGCCCACAGCCGTGGCCTCCCATGCTGGGAAGCCAGGGCTCCAGCAGCAGCTCTTCCAGATGCCTGGCTTGCTTGCAGAGTTGCCCAGTTCCACGCTTTGAGTCTGCCTGACAGTGGCCACGTCAGCCCAGGGAGGACAAGGGACAGAGTCAGAAAGAGGTGCAGTGGGTTCTCCTGTGTCCTCTGTACCAGCCACCAGCTGGTCTCCACCTCTGTGGCTGCGGTGCCCCAGGGCTCCGTGACATGTCCCCTCTGGCCCCCACTGTTCACCATGCCCTCCTTCAAATCACATCCGCTCTGGACCTCTGTGACACAGACTGAGTCTTACAGGAATCCGTCCCCAAGGGTGATCCCAGGGGGCTCACTAAACACCATCAGGCTGAGTAGTCCTTGCATTGGCATCCTCCCAAAGGAAGTCATAATCCCTAGTATTGTGGCAGTGTGGCTCCATTTAGAAATAAGGTCTTTACAGGGACCGGGCGGAACATGTCTCCTGCCGCGGGAAGACAAGGCAGCCCCGGAGGCTGCGGGCGTAGAGTGGCCAGTGCTGCGCACCATGCTCCCTTCCCCGCAGGCAGAGAAGGTCAAGTGGGGGGCCAGGTGACGAGAACAGGAAGAGGGAGCTAAGGAGGAAGAGGAAGAAGCACGCGCGCCCCCGAGTCCGGCGCGACCCCCGTGGCCCACGTGCGACCCTCAGGGATGCGCCCGTCAACCCTTTTTGTCGCCGGGGTTCCCCTAGGGTGGTGGGCAGCAAGGTGCAGCCCGGTTGCAAGCTCCCCGCCCAGCAGGGCTGTTTCTGGAGCTGGGGTGCACACCCCAATTCCTGAGCCTGTTGCCGTGACCAGAGGATGGACCAGTCTCAGAGAATGGCACCTGTGGGCTCTGACGAGTGACCTGTTAGATTTCAGTATGATGTTCCTCTGCCTGTGGCTAATGGAAAGGGACGGCCCACCTCCTTGGCTGGAACCCAGTTTGGAGGCTCAGGCCTAGAGGACAGGTCCAGCTCTGGCTCCTGGAGTGTCAGTGACCAGAATAGCTCCGCCTTCGAACCCGGCCGGACCTACAGCGAAGGTACCCACTTTAGTGAGTCACACAACAACCTGTCCTCATCCACGTTCCTGGGACCGGGTCTTGGAGGCAAGGGCAGTGAGCAGAGCACCTACCACACCTTTGGAAGAGACACTGTTATCAGTGGGCTGGGTCAGGCTGCCTTCCTGCCTGGCAAGCTGGGTCTCAGTAGTCCCGGGCCTCTGTCCTCATCGGGTGTGAAGAGTGGCTCCCAGTATTACCCCTCGCTCCCCAGCAACCCTCAGCAAAGAGCTGCAGATAGTGGCCTGGCAGATGCCCAGCTCAAGAAGGTCCAGAAGGTCCCTCCTGGTCTGCCCTCCTCGGTGTACCCACCCAGCTCAAGTGATAACTATGGCAGAGACACTTCAGCCTACCCCTCTGCCAAGACCCCCAGCTACACCTACCCACTCCCTTTTATATGGCAGATGGCAGCCTGCACCCCTTCTCGGAGTTCTGGAGTCCCCCTGGCCAGGCTGGCTTTGGGCCCATGTTGGGTGATGGCACGTCCCCTCTGCCCCTCGTGCCAGGATGGTAGTGGGTGGTAGTGGAAACGGCACCTTTGGGGACCCCACCAACAGGAACACCTGCCTGGTGGGTAACAGGAGCTACCAGCTGCAGGGAGCTGAGGTTAATGGAGCGCTAGCAGCTGTGTCCAGCTTTGCAGCCACCCCTGGAACCTACGATGGGACTTCAGGTCACACGCCACCTGTGAGTGGAGCAGACAGTGTCATGGGTACCCGAGGGTCCACAGCCAGCAGCTCAGGAGATGTCCTAGGGAAGGCACTGGCCTCGATCTACTTCTCGAAAACTCCCACAATAACTTCTCGCCTAGCCCCTCGACGCCTGTGGGCTCACCACAGGGCCTGCCAGAGACATCGCCATGGCCCCGAGCAGGAGCACCCAGTGCCTTATCACCCACCTATGATGGGGGTCTCCATGGCCTGCAGAGCAAGACGGAGTACCGCCTGGATGAGGCCATCCATATCCTCTGAAGCCATGCCGTGGGCACCGCCAGTGATATCCATGGACTCCTACCTGGCCATGGAGCACTGGCCACCAGCTTCACAGGCCCCATGCCACTAGGTGGGCGGCATGCCAGCTTTGTTGGTGGCAGCCACCCAGAGGATAGCCTCGCAGGCATTGCCAGTCTTCTGCACAAACTTGCAGCCCTCCCCAGCCAGCCCAGTGCCCTCCCTGACCTCGTGCAGAGACCACCCGACTCCTACAGTGGACTTGGGAGGGCAGGCACCACAGGAGGTGCAAGCGAGAGCACGCTAGAGGAGAAGGAGGGTGAGGAAAACACTGTGGTGGCCTACACATCTGAAGAAGACAAGAAGGAATTGAAGGTCCCTCCAGCGAGGACCAGCCCAGATGAGGACGAGGACGACCTTCTCCCCCTAGAGCAGAAGGCTGAGCAGGAGAAGGAGCGCCAAGTGGCCAATAATGCCCGGGAGCAGCTGCGGGTCCGAGACATCAATGAGGCCTTTAAGGAGCTCAGCCAAATGTGCCAGCTGCACCTGAGCTGCGAGAAGCCGAAGACCAAACTGCTCATCCTGCACCAGGCCGTGGCCGTCATCCTCAGCCTGGAGCAGTAGGTGCGAGAACGCAACCTAAACCCCAAAGCAGCCTGCCTGAAACACAGGGAGGAGGAGAAAGTGGCCAGTGTTGTCAGGGCCTCCCAACTGGTGCTGTCGGCTGCCCACCTTGGTCTGGGCGATGCCCACAACCCAGCTGGGCACCTGTGAGCATGGTGAGAGCAGGAATCATCACACTCCATGCCACACTGCACCAGGACAGGCCTTGGCATGGTTGAGGGTTGGTACGTCACCTTGGCAGCACCACAGCAGTGCATGAGGCCACTGCACAGGGATGTCACCCCAGCTTGTAGCCCTCCAACCACCGCGCAGCTCACGCCATACCAGGGAGCTGCCGCTGTGTCTTGGCTCCAGTTGCCAGATGGACGGAGCTGGTTCTTGCCCTTTGGTTAAAACTGAGGACTGTAAAAACCCCAACATACTCACTTTTCAGAAGAAAAAAACATGCCTTAAGTGTGTAGGATGGAGAAATTGAAACTGTTGCCCCGTGATGAAGGGAGGGGCCAAGACTGGCTTCAACTTCAGAGCCACCAGCAAATCGTGCCTAAGCATATTTTTTTAAAAGAATTAAAAAAAACAGTAGTTATGGGATTTTTTTTATGTAGATGAAAATTAGCAAGAATGTGGACTTCAGTGTCTTTTTTTTTTTTTAGCTTTATTTTGCCTATATTTTGTAAGCAACAAATTTTTGTATAAAAGTCTCCTGTCTCTTGCTGTTTCTAAAAAAAAAAAAAAAAAAAAGAAAGAAGGTCTTTACAGATGTAAGCCACATGGGTTAGGGACAAGTGTCCTTACAAGGTGGGATTTGAAGGCTTACAGACACACCAGAAGAAGTGGCTAGGATGGATTGGATAAATTCCACCTGCTATACAAAAATGCCTTAGGCTGGGAAACTGAGGACAGTCACTACAATTCTGCAGGCTTCCAAATCCAAGTTCAAGACAGTGCCAGATTTAGTGTACAGTGAACTCCTGATCCTCATGGGGCAGGGGATCCTCTCATTGAGCCCCCGCATGCTGGAAGCGGCCATGGAGACATGGAGACCCCCCTCCCCCAGCTGGACGGGGCCATGGAGACTGCCCCTGGCTGAAAGGGGCCACAGGGACACCCAGACCTCTTATGTAAAGGCTATAATCTCACCTATGGCCCAATCCCCACTGCAGAAATCAGGCTGTGCCTTGCTCTACGTTGGAGCAGAGGCTTCCAGGCTGTGCCTTGCCCAGATTTTATAATTTTTATAAAACAGGAGTTGGCTTCATTGTGAGTGTAAATGGTAAGACTCTGCATCTTGTCTGTGTGAATCAACAATAACCTGTCCAGCATGGACCTCTAGGCACAGACTGACAACTTATATAAATATTACCATCCATGAACTCACCAAATTAAATTTAAAAACCCTATGGACACATGGATGTGTCAAATCATGTCACAAAAACAAGGCCTGAGAGTTTACCAAACAGGTATACCAATTCACAAGATATCCCCACCTCTTGATCACAGAAAAGGTGGGACACCTAACTCTGGGGCACCCACTAATCTGTTACCAGAGTTGTCAGAGGCACTCATCCCAGGATCCACGGGCAATGGGCTCCCTGTCAGTCCCCATGGCTTGCTCAACACCACCCCCTCCCAGCGGAGCCACTGGAATTTAGCACATATCTCAAGCCACAGAGGGCAGGGAGTCCTGGAAGCATCAGAAGCTGAGAGAGCAAAGGATTGCTCTCCTCAGAGCTGCTGGTAGAGCCGGGCGATGGGAACCTGGGGTTCAGACTCACAGCCTTTAGGACGTGGCAGAAGCCCCCAGTTTGGAGTACTGAGCTGGGGCTGCCTGCGATCCCGATATCCAGAATGAAATGTCAACCCTCCTCTAAAGACGGGAGTGCTATAGAGACAGCGAAAAGTACTAGAACGGGGAAAGTAGCCATTGGACCACGAAGTGCTACTTATTAAGTTCAGCCACTGCTCCAATGTAGAGCAAGGCACAGCCTGGCTTCTGCAGTGAGGATCCGGCCACAGGTCAACAGGCATAGCCTTCAGTATCCCTTGTCTCTCATCTCCAGGCTCCAGGCCAAGTTGCTGGCAGAGATCCGGTGTGGCAGGCGGACTTGCCAGAGGGCGAGAGCTGTTCTTTTTGCCGTATCTATGATTTCTGATTTTCCTCAGTATAGAACAGGAGATCTTTGGGAGTGAGAAAAAGGCCTTGTCTTTGCTTTTAAATTGAAAGGTAAAACTTAAGAATGCCCTGTCCTGGCGACCTCTGCCTTTCCTCTGTCACGTGACAGATACTGTGGAGGGGCTGAGAAAGCCGCGTGCTGCTGTGCGTCAGCCACTTGCCTACTCTCACTGCTGGCTTTCACGGGGTTAAATTCACACCCAAACTTTTGCTTTCACCCTGGGAATGATGAACAGAAATGTCATAGTGTTAAGAGAGACATCAAAAGTGCAGACTTGGGAACACGATAGGCCTCGCCGTCCCCTGAGATACCACCTGTCACCACCATTGCATGAGCACGGGAGCTTTGCCCCTGAGCTCTGAGCCGGAGCCCATGTGAGGGCTGACCAGACCCTCGCATGGCCGTCCCACAGGGAACTCTGGCTCATCCTCTGCATCAGGCTTCTCTGAAATGATCTCAAAATGAGCAAAGCTTTCTGCAGGAAATCGGCTGCCACTGTCACCCGAGGTCGAGACACCTGGGCTGTGTCTAGAAAATGCCATGACTTCTGTCATTGGAGGGAGGGAGGTGGGGCAGTAGAGGGGCATCATGCCACCTCATGGAAGCCAAGTGGTTAGGATGGTGATGCCCCACGGTGGGGCCGGAAGTCTGACCGCTATGCCCTGAAACACCCCTGGGTACCAGCACCATGCCACATGGCAGCCTTTCATACCTGGCGGATTATTTCCTGCTGCCTGTGGAAGGGTTAGGGTTAAAACCTCAGTGCAGGATGGGCCTGCAGACGACATACGGGACTCAGCCAGCCTGGGCCAATCCAGGTGTGGTGACAGATACTGAGGACAATGTCTGCAAACTTACCTGAGCACAGGGCCTTCCCCTGCCTCACCTGGACCAGAGCTCCTGCAGGGTCACCTGCCCTGCTCCTGTCTGTTCACACAGGGCAGGGAGCTGGTCTGGGGTAGCATTCCTTCTCACTGTTCTTGTGGGGAGGTTCAGGAGCTTGGCTGCTTTGAGGTATTTCGACAATATCAGCTTCATGGTCAGATGTCAGGACCCTGCCAGAGCACAATGGAGGCAGCGAGGGGCGCAGGTGTCCAGGAAACCCACACTCATGTATTCATGATAGCAGCGCTGGGTTGAGGGGAGGCGTGTGAAGACAGGCTGATGGGTTAAGGCGGGACTGAGTTGCCAACTGACAGACATCCTGAGGGCTGTTTAGTCTAGAAATGAAGGCAGCGCCTACGTGGGCATCTAACTGTGACTGAGGCGTGCCTGGTGAGTGGAAGGGACACCCAGAAATAAGTCCCTTTGCAGCCAAGCATGAGACACAACTGACATTCTGCCAAAATGTGGACAGGGTGTGGAGGGACACTGGCATGGCCACGCCCAGAGGGCCTTTCCCGGAAGGTCTGTCCCAGGCCTCCGCAGTGGAGCAATGCCAGGGCCGTTCCCGGAAGCTCTGTCCCAGGCTTCCGCAGTGGAGCAATGCCAGGGCCACGTGCCCTTCCACGTGATCACACTCTTCCCTGGCAATCTGCATCACTGCGGAGGTGGGACAGGGTGCTGTCTTTGCCTTGTTTCACTGGTGGAGAGTCACGGGTAGGTAGGGGAAGAGAAGAGCAGTTTGCCCTGGACACAGACTATGCTGGGTCTGTGGCCTTTGCTCAGTGGTGGGACAGATAGGACAAAGGGTAGACATCTCCCTCATTTGCGATCAGGGCTTCCCTTCCTGTAGATCTAAGCTTCTTGGTTCTGAAGGTCCTGGGTCTGGGGGATTCCAGCTTCCATAGGGACACGAAGACTCTGTGGACTTTGGAGGGTAGGCTTAAGTCTTCTCCAGCTGTGATGGACACCACGATGTAGATCCTGGGAAGAGAATCTCAATCAGGGATGGTCTAGATTAGGTCGCCATTCGGGTGTCTGTGGGGGATTGTCTTGATTACATTAATTGATGTGGGAAGACCCAGCCTAAAAATGGGTGGTACCATTCCCTGGATTGTACAAGAGCTGAGAGAGCCAGCCAGCAGGAGGCACACACGCATCTCTCTCTGCTCCTGAGTGTGGACGTGACGGGCCACATGACTTTTATACAATGATGGACTGTAACCTGGAATTGTGAGCTACGATCAACCCTTTCCCCTTTAAGTGCTTTGTCATAACAGAAATGAAGCCAGGATACAAGAGACCGACCAGTGAAGGGTCGCCACAGTAGCAGGGGCTGCTCGCCATCAGGAGCAGGCAGGGGACGGGGGGGGGGGGCACATGCCTTGAGCTTTGAAGCATTAGTAGTGGTCACCAGGGGCTCCAGGTAGCCTACCTTCCCAACAGAGGTGTTGTTGGAGGATGGCAGGGTCCCCAGTGTGTGCACACACATGCAGAGATGGCTCCACTACCCTTTTCTCTCTGTGCCTTTCCCCAAGAGCAGAGACCAACAGGCCCCAGTGAGCTGCTCCCAGGAGGCTCAGCTTGCCAGGTCACACTGTGCCAAGCAGGCTGTAACGTCAAAAGGCTGAGGCAGAAGGGGTAAGTGTTGGTGGCAGATGGCTTGAAGCTGGGTCCTTCCAGGGAATTTCCTAGGCCCTAAAGTAGCTGTCCACACATGTATACACCCACCCCACCTTGCTCACACCCAACGGCTCTGTGTGTCGACCCCTACCCAGCCTCTGCCATCCCCACACAGGGTTCTCTTGGGATCCAGCAGCAGGTTTTAGCTTCTCCTTGGCTCAGCAGCCTCCATTTCCTTATACCCATGGGTCTTGAGAGTCCAAGTTCCCCAAAGAGGAAGGTTCACTGGTGAGCCTGTTTCCCATGACCAACCTACGTCTTACCGTCATCTCGTGAGGCTCAGCCCATCACAGGGGAGGGCTCTGCCCACCTGTCACCCTCCTGCCAACCCCTTCCTTTCCTTCCAGTGTAATTAGAGCAGGCTTTCCTCTCAGCCTTTGTCACAGCAAGCACTTCACACAGGGAGCACCTCACATGGCTAGCATCTCACATAGGGAACATTTTCCACTGGGAGCACTTTTCACTGGGAGCACTTCACATGGGGAGCACTTCACATAGGGAGCACTTAACGTGGGACCATCTCACATAGGGAGTACTTTACACTGAGAGCACTTCACATGGGGATCAATTCATAGAGAGCACTTCACATGGATAGCATCTTACACAGGGAGAACTTTACACTGGGAGCACTTCACATGGGAGTATCTCTCATGGAATATCTCACAAAGGGAGCACCTCATACAGGAAGCACCTCACACAGGGCACATCTCCTACAGGGAGTTTCTCACTCAGCAGGCACCTCACATGGGAGTACCTCACACGAGGAGGAGCACTTCTTACAGGGAGTACCTCACACCAAGAGCATTTCACTCACTGAGTATCCCATACAATGAGCACCTTACACAGCAGACGCTTCACACAGGGAGGACTTCATATAGCAAGCATCTCACACAGCATTATACCTCATATAGGGAGCACCCCACACAGTGCGAACCTCACACATTGGGCCCCCCCATACAGTGAGCATCCTACACAGTGAGTACTTCACACAATGAGGACCTCACAGAGCAGGCACCTCACACAGGGAGCACCTTAAACAGGGAGTACTTTACACAGGGAGCACCTCACATAGAGAGCACCTCACACAGGGAGTACCTTGTCCATGTGTCTTTGTCGCTTCCACCATCCATTGAGACAATGACTAGCTTTCTGTGGTCGGCGGTGGCTTTGTCATCCCGGGATCCTCGCCTTCTCCTCGCGGTTGGTGTTTCTGTCGTTCACTGAAGCCTGCAAGGTGATGGAGTTTCCTCCTCTCCTGAGATCCGGCCCTATTTACACACAGACCATCCTAACTTTGAAGGTAAATTGTTTGGCTTCTGGGGACCCAGCTGAGATGGGCAAGCAGAATCCAGGATGATTTTCTTAGTTCCTGCATCTCATTCGCACTCCGGGCTTTCCGCTTTGTCTCTGCTAGGTTTTTGCCATGTCCTGCTTCTTTTTGAACTTCCCCTGCGGCCCAGGGCTTCTTCAGCACATTTTAGAAAAAGCCTCCTTCTGGGGCATCAGCGCTGTGGTGCAGCCAGGCCTGCTGGTGGAGCCCTGGCTTCCTCATGCCTGTGCTGCCCACAGGGGGACGGAGCAGGCCTGGTCCCTGGCAGCCCCCTCCTGCCCAGTTCCCACTTCCCCGAAGCCAGTTTTGTTTTCAGGCAGTCGTGGATTCTCCAAGCCTCTGCTCCCTGGCATGAGGCAGCACAGAGGCTGTGTGGGCTTTTTGGCTCGAATGGTTTTTCTTCAGCTCTGAGGCAGATCCTTGGGTGTTGGAAGTCGCCAAGGCCCCATGGCTGGGCTGTCAGCACCTCACCCCAGCCTGGGAACAGTTCTGCATCACAGCTCTCAGGGGCTCTCGTGGGTGATGCTCTGAAGATTTTCCTTTGATGTGGCCCACTACCACCTCATCATCTGTACTCTGACTACTACAACGTGAAGCTGTGAAGGCTCCCCTCTCTCTTCACGGACACAGGTCTGCTTTGTGTAGTCTCTCCTGCCTGGCTTAAGGGGTCTGGATGAAGCTCAGGGATCACTGGCCGTGCCTAGCCTGCAGTGGGTTCTCACGGCTGTCCAGGAAAATGAGCCAAGGGCTAGGCCACACGCCTTGCAGGTACAGTCTCCAAGTTCCCACACCTCCTTTCATTCCCATACCAGAATGTAATCACAGTCACTGACACATAAGCATCACAAAGCAGGGCTGGTATCAGAGGGTCTAGGCTGATGCGACAGCTCCTCAGAAACTCAACAGATGGCTCCAGAGACTTGCTAGAACCCTGCAGATACACGTGGAATCCCCGTTCTTTCCCTGCAGATACACGTGGAATCCCTGTTCTTTCCCCTGGGCTAAGGGCTTTCCCTTGTTCCTCCTCCTCAGTGCCCAGCCACAGACTAAGCATTTGCAAATGCCAGTGTCTGGGGTCAGTAGACACAGACCTGGGAGCAGTGAGCTCTCACAGAGGGCTGGGGTGTCGCTCTGCCCACGGCTCCCTGCTGCTGTGTGAGTCTCTGTACACTGCTGACCTGCAGTCATGTAGCCTTGAATGATCCTGGACGCTGGCTCCTGCTGCCACTGATCTGTAACTGGTTTCAAAGAAGCAGAGACTGCGGAGTGAAGGCTTTGGGCCTGGAGCAGCTGCAGTTTTCGTCGGCTGCTGGAGGTGCAGCAGGTGTGACTCTGCCCACCTGGGTCTCTGTCTGCACTCCTGCACACACATGCTTATTGCACATATAAGGTACACATCTGTTTCACAGGAAACTACGCCAATATCTGCTGTCCATGTGACAATCTTCCTGCCCTCCCCAGAGAGTGACAGTGGCTCTTCTCCATCCTCCTTGAGCCTCCTGGGCAGGTGGGTTTGTGACTGGACAAGCTAGCTTGCACTTGGCATTATTTCTTGTGAGCAGTCACGTGGAAGCATTCTTACAGTTTGGTCTTGTCACCCCCAGTGCTTTTGGTTTCCCCACTTACTGAAGAGCACCGGGCTCTTTCCACCACTTTCATGATTGCCTACAATGCTGCAGTGTACGTTTGATGGTGGGCTTCCTTCAGCACGTGGGAGTTGGTCAGGCAGAAAGATTTTACATAGGAATTTCTGCGATTAACCATATCCTCCCAGTTACCCTTCACTTGCAAGGTTTGTTGAAGAAAGGCCTTACAGCAGGCGCACAGCTCGGAGACCGCTCCCCGGCAGTGCAGAGGATAGACAATGGAGGGACATTACTATTCTGTGTTCCACATGTCAATCTGAGATTAAGACAGGCTGTGACCACGTAAATGACCACCATGTGGGATTCTGCTGCTGTCCCCATGTTCTAGGCCTGTGCCCTCCTGGGGATGTTCATGCCAAATGGGGGGCAGACATGAGCATGCCATAACCCCAGACCTTGCACATTAGACCGTGCTCTCTGCCGAAGCACCCTGCACTGAGGAGGAATGTCCCAAGCACACAGACTGCCAGGAGAAAATGGAAAATCCATGGGGGCAGCCCTCAAGTCTCAGTCAGTTGATGGCTCTCTGGATGGGAGGAAGGAGGCTGTAATGCCCTCACTCTGTAATGTGGCTAGAACACCATTGAATCCCCAGAGGACCGAGGGCCCGTGGCAGCCATGTTGGCATGCCATCTCAGCCTTGAGCATGTCACAATGGCTGCTGACCGCAGGAATTTCTGCTTTCCTCTTGCTGGGAACAAAGGATCCTGACACAGGTGGAGGGAGGAAAGGGCGACTGGAAAGCACACGGGCTTCAACCACTAAGTCTCTTCAAGCCTCAGAGCCAGTCCTGTTTCCCACCTCAACTCCAAGGTGAGATGTAGCTACTGGAGACACTGGGAAGGAGTGGAGGGAAGGGTCCTCTTCCCTAGGATGGAGCATGCATGGTGCAGGCCTGAGGGACACCCTACCGTGGGCCATGTAGAATCCTCTACGATGGCCCAGAATGCTGTGCAGCTGAGGGGGAGGAGTGTGCAGAAGAGCTCGCTGTCCATGTGACAAGGACACGTGCAGAGCTGCGCATAGCTTCTGGCTGCCTCCCTCTAACCATCAGCACCTGCTCCACTGGCTGTGGGAAGGTTGATACAAAACTGCGAACAGGTGGGTCCTGGATCCAGAGGGAACCGTCCATGGTTGGATTTGATCATAAGCATTGTGATAAGATTAGAGGCTTTATTAGTTTCTCTTTCTAGGTGCTTTGGTATGGTTGCTCCTCTCTTCTGTCCTTTGAATTGCTTCAAGTATTTTCTAAAGGGTTGGTTTTCCAGACATGTATTCTATCATCTTGTTTATGTCATGGAAGATTTTTCTCTCTCCTTCAACTATAATCGACATTTTTGCTGGGTATATTAACCTGGGTTGGCATCCATAGTCCTTTAACACTGGGAATGCTTTGCTCCATGTTCTTGCTTTCATGGTTTATGCCGAGAAGTCAGTCGTAATTCTGATATGTTTCCCCTTATATGTGACTTGTTTTTCTCTTGCGGCTTTCAGAATTTTGTCTTTGTTTTAGGCATCTAGCATTTTCACTATGCTATGGCATGGGGAGTTTCTTTTTTTTATCTTGTCTGTTTGGAATTCTATGTGCTTCTTGTATTTGTGTGGGTTTGTCTTTTTTTTAGTTTGGGGAAATTTTCATCTATTATTCTGTTGAAGATCTGATCAGTACTATTCTCTTGGCAGTCTTCTCCTTCCTTTATTCCTATGATGCTGAGGTTTGATCTTTTCATAGTGTCCCATATTTCCTGGTTGTTCCACTTTTGTGTATTTTTAAATTTTTCATAATCTTTATTTGAGCTTTTTAGTTGCTCTGTGTTATCTTCCAGGTCTGATATTCTTTGTTCTGCTTCCTCCATTCTATTTCTAAGGCTTTTTCCATTCCTTTCCTCTTGATTGGATGAGTGTTCTATTTCCTTTTTCATTTCATCCTGTGATTTCTTTAGTATTTCTGCTTCTTTTTGGAGCTTCTCAACTCTTCTTGATGCTCCTTACTTTGCTGGTTGGCTTCCTTTTTCAGTGTTTCCACTTCCTCCCAGAGTTTGTCATTTTCTCCCTCTAGTTCTTTCTGGAGTTTGTCATTCTCTCCCTTTAGTTGTTTCCGAAGTTTGTCATTGTCTCCCTCTAGGTCCTTCTTGAGTTTTTCATTCTCTTTCCTTAGTTCTCTAACTTGTTCTTTATATTCTTTAATTTCTCTGAATAGGTCTTCAATTGTACCTCTGAGATCTGTTTCTTGGGTTACCGTCAGGGGGATCCCACTATAGCAATCTCCTACAGGGTTGGTAGAGCTTGGTATGGAATTATCCTGCACCTTTCCCATGTTGTCTCTTCATTGTGTCCCTGGTATGTGGATTCCCCCCCTTTTTTTGCCTGTATTCCGATGCGAATCACAAATGCCTTTTCACTGTGTTGAAGGCTTTCTTTGTTTGCCTCCTTCAGATGCCTTTTTTTTTGTTTTTTCCTCCTTGTTTATGGAGCGTTGACTTGTCTAGGTTTCCGGCTTTCAATTTTGTTTATATATTGGGAGTCTAATTCACTCTTCCCATTCTGTTCTGAAGGTTCTCCAGAAAATCCACTTGGACACTCTTTCAGCAATTCCAGTTGGCAGCAGGGGGGAATATGCCTGACTTAGCTGGCTCTGTGTTTCAGGTGGTCCTGGCAGGTCCCTGATCTAGCCACTGCGCACTCAAGTCTCACAGTGGCAACAGGCCCACTTTTAATACCAGCTACAAGGGTAACTCCATCCCGACAGCCACACCAGACAAGGATTTAACAGGCCCACCTTTAATCCCAGCTAGCAGGGTGACTCTACCCCGCCAGCCTCACAAAGACAAAGATTTAGCTATCCAACCAATGAATCAATCCACCAACAACCCAGGAGTAGATCTATCCTAAAATCTGCCTGGCTGAAGCGCCCAGCTCCTACCTGTGCTTCAGGTGGTCCTGGCAGGTCCCTGATCTAACCACTGCACACTCAAGGCTCGGTTTAAGAAGTGACAGGTCCACCATGGTGGGAAAGCACAGTCATGCGTGAGGGGCTAGTCACATCCCACCGGCACTCAGCAGACAGAAGGACGAGGGCCAGTGCTCAGCTCTCTTTCCCCTCTTAACCTTTTGGTCAGCCACATTCAGAGCAGGTCTCTCCTCTTCCCATAAACCTCTCTGGGAACTCCATCAAAGATGCACCCAGAGGTGCATCACCTAGGAGATTCCAAATCTAGGCACATCGAAAGTAAAACCTGACCACCACAATGGTCTGTTTCCTCTCTGCTTTAAAATGCATTTTAATGTGTATACACAGTGTGTGTGTGTGTGTGTGTGTGTGTGTGTGTGTGTGTGTGTACAGCTGTATCATGCCATGATGTCTGTTCACCACAGGCCCAGAGCAATAGAGCGGACATGGCTGGGACCCTCTGAAACCCATGGGGCTGGGTTTTTTTCCCCCAAGTATTTAGTCAGAGTAACATATCTGGTACATCCCTTCACTTAGAGAAGCATTGGCTTGGCTTCTGAAAGAATACTTCAGTACATTCTGGGGTCAGCACACTAGAAGATGGCTTCAGTCTTTGGAAGCACTGGCATGCTTTGCTCTGGGCACCCAGACCTCTAGAGCAGCCAGCTCAAACCCCAGATCCCACTGTACCCTGTCTCTGTTCTTCCTCATGAGGGAGAAGCAGCTTTCCTTCCCTGGGAGCTCTGCTCACAGCCTGAGCTCAGCATTAGTGCTCTAAGAGGAAGGTCCTTCTGAGCTTCTCCTCCCAGTGGTCCTGGTCCCTCACTTGCAGTTCTCTGTTCACAGGGCAGACTGTCTAGTAGTTTTCAGGAGTATGTTTAGCCTGTGAACATAAAGTAGTCCCCTGTTTCCAGAAGTGAGGGCATCAGTTACCTTTACTGTAGCCATCACACACATGCCTTTCCTTTGGGATTTGTTGTTGCTGCTGTTTTTCAGGAAATTCTTCACTATCCTAATCCTAAGTGTCCTAAGCACACTCTCTTCCACTGTGTTCAACAGTATTGGTGGTTTTAATTCCTCTAAGCTGATTGTCAGTGTGCTGTTGGGTGGGACTGTGGTAACTCAACCGCGTAGGGTTCCAAGGACAGAGATGCTGTCACCCAACCACATAGGGTTCCAAGGACAGAGATGCTGTCACCCAACCACGTAGGGTTCCAAGGACAGAGATGCTGTCACCCAACCACGTAGGGTTCCAAGGACAGAGATGCTGTCACCCAACCATGTAGGGTTCCAAGGACAGAGATGCTGCCACTCACGCTGAGCTGTGCAGTTCTTGTTGCCAAACCGTTTGTTTTAAAAATGGTAATTTTCATACAATTCCAGTCTGGATTAAAGGCCTTTTGTTGTTCTTTCTGGCATTTGTGACAAGACAGTTTCTAGAGCCCTGTCACCCTTGCCTGTCTGACTCATTGGAAAGTGTCACTCAGCCCAGGGGCTGGGAGAATAATGGCAGGAGCCTGTGGCAGGAAAAATCCACTTATATCACTAGCTAGGACATGAAAAAGAGAAAGAAGATGCCAGGGTCCCACAGTCCCCTCCAGGAAGCACACTCAGGACCCCAAACTCTCCCACCAGGCTCCACCCCCTCAATTGTTTCACCCTCTTCCAGTAGTTCCACTCTGAGGACTGAGCCTTCAGTCTGGGAACCTTTGCGGGGCGTTCATCAAAACCACAGCAGCTTCCCTTCACCCTTCCTGGTCATCAGGCTGCTGTGGTCCTACATTACAGATTGTGCTTGAAGAGCTGGGACCAGCAGCCTTGGCGTGTGGAATGGGAAACAATGTGAACAATCCAAGCGCTGAGAGAGGGTGATTAAAGCCACTGTGTGAATCTAGGGGACCCTGCTCTGGGGTGCCAAGTTCTCCATCTCCAGGCAACTGGTAATGACAGCTAACCCAGAACGATCCCTTCTGCTAAGTGAGGGCAGCTGGAATCTCTGGAGCCTGAATCTTGCCATCCCCTCATGTGGGCTGCGAACCAAGCA
Organism: Rhizomys pruinosus; assembly: GCA_009823505.1. Taxonomy (NCBI): domain Eukaryota; kingdom Metazoa; phylum Chordata; class Mammalia; order Rodentia; family Spalacidae; genus Rhizomys; species Rhizomys pruinosus. The sequence continues at coordinate 4,806,201 of VZQC01004693.1, forward strand.
GAGAAGGGGGGAGGAGGAGAGAACAGGGAACAGAGAGGGCGGCTCCTGGGGCTGCTGTCCAATCCCAGGGTGGGAAATTAGACAATTAGCTTGGGATGGGGAGAGTTCCTTCCCAAAATGGCCTGAGTAGAGCACTCCAATTTGTGTCCGTCTGAACTGAGCATGGACTTATTTGGGATATCTCCAAATGAGCATGGACTTATTTGGGATAGTATATTGGCAGGCGTCATTATTTATAGTGAGAAGTCCCACTGAACAAGCAGGCCCTAATCCCGTGACTGGTGTCCTTAAGAAAAAGAAAACAGACTCCAGACACAGGCACAGAGGAGAGGCTGAGTGAGGCGGGGACGGGTTGCGCAGCCCTCCACAGCCGGGTGCGCTGGTTACGTTTGTATTTCTCAAAGGGTTGTGTCTTGGATTTTCAGTTCACCAGAGAGAGAGAGGCATGGAGCGTCTCTGTCCACGGTGGCAGGAGTGTGTGGCTCCTTAAACTGACTAAGGAGTGAGGGCTACATAGCAATGGGGGGAGGTGCACAGGGGAGGTACACCCTCCAAAGACTTTGCCTCAAGCGACTTCTTATACCAGCCAGACACCCCACCGAAGATCCCACAGCCTTCCCCAAACCTGGGAGACCATCATCTAGGAACATGCAAGGCATGACGGGGGGAGAAATTTCAGATTAAAAACCTAATATTCTACCCCTGGTCCCCAAGGGCACATGACCATCTTACAATACAAAATGCAGGCATTCAACTTCAAAATTCCCATCTTAACAGTCTCAACACTCTCTTCTGAGACTCAAGACAATCTCTTAACTGTGAGTCCATGTAAAATCAAAAAGCAACTTCCAAACTTTTACTGTTCAATGGCACAGAGTACACATTCTGTTCTACAAGGGAGGACCAGGAGTATAGCTAGGACAGATTGGACAAAATCAGGCCCAAATAGCAGCGGGGCAAACACGGAGACCGGTAGCATGTGGGCATCACCTGGGCTTCAGCAGACAGGGCATAGCAGCAGGGCAAACACGGAGACCGGTAGCACGTGGACATCACCCAGGCTTCAGCAGACAGGGCATAGCAGCAGGGCAAACACAGAGACTGGTAGCATGTGGGCATCACCTGGGCTTCAGCAGAAAGGGGCATCTGTTCTTGCTTCACTCTGTTGCTGTGACAAACACAGTGACCAAGAACAATTCAGGGAGGAAAGAGCTCATTTCTTTTTGTAGGTCACAGTCTACCATGAAGGGGAGTCAGGGGAGGGCCCAGAGGTGGAGCTTGAAGGCAGGCCTGCTTGCTATTCATACAGAATTACCTCTACACAGAGAACTCACTCATAGCCAAGGAAGCACAGCAGAAACCAGGGCTGGGATCCTGATTAATGACCACAGCCCACTAATGACCCACTCAGTGAGCTTTCTTCCACAGCCGAGGCCCACCTTCCTGTGTGGTGGTGTTGCCCCCAGTCAGCTGCTCCCTCCTACATCAATTGACAAGCACACCAATCCCCCAATCATGTTCATCAAATCTGACCTGAACAATCTTCAGAGATTCTGGTCTGCGTCAAGTTGACAGGTAAAGCTGACTAGGGCAAACTGAGCAACATTAATGTTATATTCCTCGTGATCTGAAAACAAATATGCTCGTATATTGTGAATCCCTATACAGGTTCTAGAACTAACCTACCATTTATTTTCAGACTGGACTTTTGGTATATGATGGTGGGCATGTATACATATTTTAGAGTAACATGTTGTTAAAATGGAAAAATGTTAATTAAGAAATATGATATGGAACTATCACAGTTTGTTTTCAGAAGATACAATTTTAGTATAGGTGTGATATATCAGGCTAGTGTAACTTAGCCTTTCTGGTGCTTAATGACCATACTTAATGCCCATACCAATTTGGCCAAAGGTCTTAAGGAATAACTTTGTTCTTTGCCCTCAGAGGTCAACTAAGTCTCCGGGGACTATGCATGGGGATATCTCTTGAAATGTCCTGCAAATGTAGGTCACCAGTCTTCCCATGTAGGGAGGTCTTGGAAACACACTATAAAGAGGGAAGGGAAAGGGATATATGCCTGAACTGAATTGGAAAATGATGTATGAAATACAGAAAGCATCAATAAAAAATGAAAATTGAAAAAAAAAATAGAGGAAAGTCTGCTCGTGCTCCTAAAAGGGAAGCCTGGTCTAGCAAGACCTGATTTTGTCCTCGAGTGGATGGAACTGGTAAATGAAAAGCTGAAAGGAGCCAGGGACTCCCCTCCCCCACCAAAAAAACCCCCGAGTGATTGAGAAACGATGTGTGATGTATGGAAATAGTTTAATAACAATAATAAATTTTTTAAAAGCTGACTAGGATGGCATTCTTGCCGTCACAGAGCTGCTGCTTGCTGCACACAGGCATGGCCTCTCTCTGGTCAGCTCTACTTGCTGTCTAGAGCTCTCCTTGATGGACAGTCCATGTTCCTGGAATCTCCAACTTTCTGGGATCTCCATTGCCAATTAGACTTCACACACCACCCCCCTTGTTGCATATTGCTCTGTCAGAGGCTCCCTGTAGGAAATGCAACACTGCTGCATGTTGCCTGAGCTCCTGGGCTTTTCTCAAAAAGCTGGTCACAGGTCTCCAGGATACAGTGACTCTTGAATTCTCCATGGCTGCAAAACCAGTGCCATGTGGATGAGGCTGTGATTGGCTGCCAGCAGGAGAGGCAGTGTTGTGGACTACAGCTGCAGTGGCTGTGATTGGCTGCCTGCAGGAGAGGCAGCGTCCTGGACTACAGCTGCAGTGGCTGTGATTGGCTGCCTGCAGGAGAGGCAGTGTCCTGGACTACAGCTGCAGTGGCTGTGATTGGCTGCCTGCAGGAGAGGCAGTGTCCTGGACTACAGCTGCAGTGGCTGTGATTGGCGGCCTGCAGGAGAGGCAGTGTCCTGGACTATAGCTGCAGTGGCTGTGATTGGCTGCCTGCAGGAGAGGCAGTGTCCTGGACTACAGCTGCAGTGGCTTCTCTTTGCTGGGTGACCTCTTTAGTAACTGTGGCCCTTTGCACTTGCTTCACAGCAGTTTTAAAAGATTTCATACACCTTTGCTGAACGAATTGTGTGTTTCTCACAACTTTCTGCTTTAGAGACTTGCTGAAGACCTGTCTAAAATCAGCCAGCAATAACCATGTCACAGGCCAATAGCAATGCTGTCTTGATATTTCTTTTGTAGAATTAATTGATTGCTTTCAAATTCTGCCTCACTCAAAAATTTCAGAACACAGGTAAAAAAAGTAGCCAGATTCTTTGTCAGAATGTAAAAATGGTCTAGCTACCAATTGGTTCTTTTTTTTTTTTTTTTTTTTTTTTTTTTGAGACAGGGTCTCCCTGTAGCTCCAGCTGTCCTGGAACTCACTCTGTAGACCAGGCTGGCCTTGAACTCACAGAGATCTGCCTGCCTCTGCCTCCCAAGTGCTAGGATTAAAGGTGTGCGCCACCACACCTGGCTACCAATAGGTTCTTTATGCCCATCTGATGTTCTCTGGGCACATTTCTGTCAGCATTCTAGCTTAAACTCCCATCAGAACCCTATTAAGCCTAGCTTCTAGCATCCTCAGACATGTCTAGGCAGTCTCCAAACTCTTCCACATTCTTCCTGCAGATCATTCTCAAAGTCCTCAGAACTGTGTGGTGAGGTATCGGCTCATGGTTTTGGTGGCAGCAGAGGACACTCTCGGTGGCTCTGTACCTTCTGCAGCAGCAGGAGTGAGCCAGAAGCAGACACTGGGCTGCTACCTTCAAAGGCCCTTGTCACTGGCTTTTACCAGCTAGATGTTGCTGCCCCTGATAGGTCCACTAGCCCAGAGCAAACATTCAAACCATGAGCCTGTGGGGACAAGTGTGATTCAAACCATGCCACCAAAGGTGCCCAGGTTGGCCAACAACCGCAGCAGGTAGAGAAGGGCTGGCACAAGCTCTCCCTGACAGGCTTAGGAGGCTTTGCTGGCCCTCAAGCTCCAGATGTGGGTGGAAAGGGCGTGTCTCTGCTGTTAGAAGCCACAATTTGTGGCTATCTGTCCCATAGTTCTCTTTGACTTGGCCCTTGTAATTCCTGGAAAAGGATCAGGGCAGTGGTCTGTGTGTTGCCAGAATCCCCGTGTCAGCTGAGGAGCCCACATGTCGGGTAACCTGGGACATCAGGACTCCCCAGCTGGTACAAAGGATCCTGAGGAAAGATTCCCAGCCTCTGTGCTTACAGCATGAAGAGACAGCCACTGCCTTACGTGGCCAGTTTCCAGGAGGGACGTCATTTATACTTCAGAGAGCTCTTCTTTTTTTTTTTTTTTTTTTTTTTTGAGACAGGGTCTCCGTGTAGCTCTGGCTGTCCTGGAACTCACTCTGTAGACCAGGCTGGCCTCGAACTCACAGAGATCCTCCTACCTCTGCCTCCCAAGTGCTAGGATTAAAGGCGTGCGCCACCACGCCCGGCATTTATTTATTTCTGTATGTGTATCAATGTACTGTCTGCATGCAAGTCTGTGCACCCGTGTCGTGCAATGCTGCGGAGGTCAGAAGAGGGTGTCAGATTCCCCTGGAACTGGAGTTCTCCTGGAATTGGAGTCTCAGACGGCTCTTGGCCGCCATGTGGGTGCTGGGGATCGAACCCGGGTCCTTTGTAAGAGCGGTCGGCACTCTTAACCGCTAGGCCATCTCTTGAGCTCTTCTGAATTAGCCCAGCCTCAAACCTCCAGTGAAAGGGGTGGACAAGGCTTTGAGGTATGGACTCCCAGGCCCTGGGAGAGGGTGGGATTGGGGGTGGGAGCAGGGGCAGGTCCTACAGTACACACATCGCTCTGAGATGAGGACGGCACCCCACTAACCATGGACGTTCACAAAGCAGTGTGAGAGCAACAGCAAGCTAACCGAATAAGAGCTGATCAGGATGTGCCGACACAGTCATCCTGGGTAATAGATTTTGTCTGTTTGTGTGTGTTTCTGTATTTACTAAATTCCCTGTAATGGTGATATATTCCTTCAATAGTGAAAAATCTTTTCCTTTAAAGGGCCCTGATTTAGAGGTGAATACTGACGCTTATAGGCCACAAGCATCCACGGCTATAGGCCAAGACTGTTTCTGGCTACGTGCCCATGTGGGTGACTTCCTGGCAACTGCCTGACAGGACAGAGCAGACTGTGGGTGAGGCAATTATCTGCTGGCTTCCAACCAGTGATTCATAGTTTTAGAGAGTTCTCCAAACAGCGCTCAGCTCAGCGATTCTCCTCTGAACACTGCCAGGCCCTAGCTTGTGTGTACATGGAGGATACCAAGCTATGGTGCTAGAAACTAGAGAAAAATTGACTTACGTTTTGTCAATTCATTAAAAGTTAACCTTAACAAGCTGGGTGTGGTAGCACATGCCTTCAATACTAGTACTTGGGAGGCAGAGGCACGTGGTTCTCTGTGAGTTCAAGGCCACCTGGTCTACAGAGTGAGTTCCAGGACAGCCAGAGCTATGGGGAGATCCTGTCTCAAAAAGCCCAAAAATCCCCCAAAAGTTAACCTTAACGAAGCCACTACATCACTACATTTCAACATAGATAACATACTTTGATGAAAATGATATTTTCATCAAAATAAAAAGGGAGAAAAAAGCACTACTTTGTTTCTTTAGTGTTTCTTATGTGTGTGTGTGTGTGTGTGTGTGTGTGTGTGTACCATACATAGCATTGTAGTTTGTCTTCCATTGCTGTGACAAAAGACTCTGACCGACACCAACTTGGGGAGGAAAGGGTTTATTCAGCTCACATATCCTGGGTTACAGTTCTCACTCAGGGAGCCCAAGGCAAGGACTCAGGGCAGGAACCTGGAGGCAGGAGCTGAAGCACAGGCCATGGAGGAATGCTGTTCACTGGCTTGCTTCCCTGGCCCATGCCCAGCCTGCCCTCTTATATGGTACACAACAACCTGCCCAGGGTGGCACCACCCATAGTGGGCTGGGCCCTCCCACACTGCCCAACAGTCAAGACAATACTCCACAGTCATGGCCACAGGCCAATCCAATGGAGCCAATTCCCCAGTTGAGGCTCCCTCAACCCAGGTGTGTCAAGTTGACACTAAAGCTATCCAGCACACATAGTGTGTGTATGGAGTTCAGAGGACAACCTGAGGTAGTCAATAGTCAGTTTCCTCCTTCCATCATGTGAGTCCTGGGGATTGAACTTGGATTGTCAGACTTACAGGCATCTCCGTAGCTTTATTGTTTTTCCTTAAAAGTGGTCTAGTGCCTGGCTTGATGAAGACAGCTGGACTTCCCAGCTGCTTCTGCTTCTACCTGTGGTCACGAGCGTCTTCACAAGTGTGGCTTTACACAGACTGTAGCTGGAGAATTGAGTCTTCAGTTGAATTTAGGTCATTGTGCATGCTGTTCTTTGTACATTAAGTGTCTTAATCAATTCAGAGAAGATTATGGAGGCATATTTTTTAAAAAGAACATTTCTTCATTTGTTACCTGAAAATCCACAGGTCTGTCTTGACCCGTCTGACTGATTTTACAGACTTACCATTGGTCTTTGGGAAAGTGCTGGTGTGTTTCCTTGTGTGGTCTGCCCAGTGTGGGGTCATCTTTTCACGTCAGCACTGTTTGAGCTACCTGGTGGGGCCGTACCAAACTCGCCATGCAAGCTGTCCACAGTTCTAGTTTCTGTTTGCGAGTTTGACTCTTATATCATTGGCACTGTTCTGCCTACGGGCTTTTTTTAAAAGTCAAAGTTTCATTTTGTTCATTCTTAAGACAATGTCTGCTGAATACCAAGTTTGATTAACCACAGTTTGAACCCCATGAGCTTTTTCAAGTTCAAATGCTGCTGTATAGGAAAGGTGGCTTATTTTAGATAAAGGCTGAAACATCCCATGGGCTCTATTCCAGTCCGAGGTGCACAGAGAGGCATTCTTATGTATACCTTCCACCAAAAAGATGCCTCCCCAAGGGCTGTGGATTTTAAACATTAGCCAATTCGGACTGCTTCACCCAGGAGGCCTCACAGGGGGCTTGCGTTCTGCTCCCCGCAGGTGTGTGCTGAGTGTCACGATGGGTCCTGAAACTTCTGCTGCCACCACCATGTTTCAGGTTCAGACACCAGTACCGGCAACTGGTTTGGTATCATCAAAGTAGAGATCTACACCGTGGCATTTCCCTCAGTAGTGGGGTCAGTGTGGCTGGGGAGGTCATGGGTGTCAAGAGCTATGTGTATTGATACATGTAGAGTGGGGGAGTCCATGGATATTTTCAGTGTTTCTTTGCCTGGAGAGGATTTTGCTGGTCTGAGATCTGCAGAGCTATTCCACACCACCCTGACCCATTCCGACACAAGAGGCATTCAAGGATGACAACTCTGAAGTGGTGGTATGCCTGCTTTCTCCAAGGAGCTATGGTCTGCCAGAGACAGGGTTGTTCTTCTAAGACCCTGCCCAGCCCAGCTTCTGGACTGATTCTCTCTGGCTCTGGAAAGGGTTGCAGTGAGGTCCCATTTCTCAGCAGGTTCTTTTCAGGCACAAAGGTGGCTTTGTTTCCTTTTCAAACAGCCACGTGGAAGAGCCAGTGCCCAGCCTCTGCGCACACCCGCACCGTGGCTTCTGCAGAGGCGGGGGCAGTGGGAAGGACCTGCGTGTCCATTTGTAACAGATGTTGAGAAGTGACCTCAGAGCCCCAAATGGTTCCTTAGAACTTGGTCACAGCCGCCTATCGATCAGCCTCTGTAGCAATGTTTGAATTGAGGAAGATCTATGAGGGGTGTCGACCTGACATCTACATCTGTCACTCTCTTGGACCAAGTGAAACTCTTTTTTTTTAAATTAATTTATTTGTTTTGTATGTGTATGAATGTACTGTCTGCATGTAGGTTTTTGCACCCGTGTCGTGCAATGCCGCAGAGGTCAGAAGAGGGTGTTGGATTCCCCTGGAACTGGAGTTAAAGATGGTTCTCGGCCGCCATGTGGGTGTTGGGGAATCCAACTACGGCCCTCTACAAGAGCAGTTGGCGCTCTTAACCGCGAGGTCATCTCTCCAGCCCCCCAAGTGAACTTTTAGCTTTTACCAGGTATGTCCTGAAGATCTGGGTAAATGGTCCATTGTTTTTAGAAGCTTATAGTCTGAGGAAGACTCTAGGTTGGAGCCAGTGCCTCAGAGAGGACCCAGCAATGGGCAGAAACTTCCATAAGCATTTAACAGTGGAGAAGGGTAGAGTCAACAGCTGGGTAGGGTCTGGGCCAGGTCCCAGGATTGACATGCATAAAGTTAGACTTCCAGGCCATGAAGTGAGCTAGGGTATGGTCAGAGTCTCTGGTGCCAAACCTCAGGGCTTCCCCAAATCCATGACCACGCAGGACGGGTGAAGTCCTCTCTGACTTCACCTCTATGAAAGAAGGAACCACAATGCCAGCACACATGTCCTTTCTCTTTGAAGTCCTTAATCAGCCATGACCATAGTACTATTGCATATCAGATCACCCCAAACTCTGGGGTGTGAAACTTCAAGTGCTCGTGTCAAGAGGCTTCAGGTCTGAATGACCCAAGCTGTCAGGAGCTTCTGCTGCACCTGCGGGGTGGCTGGACTTGGCTTCTTGCTGAGGGAGGAATCGAATCTGCTCTATGTAGGTGTATCTGCGGACCAGGCTGAAGAGCAGAAGCTACTATGGAATGTTTGTTTCACAGCAGCTGACACCAGAGCATGGAAAACATAACCACAAAGGTGTATCTTCTGTGTGCAAATTCTCCACGGACCCAAACAAGTTACACGGCCAAGACTCAAATCAACGAGCCATGGGGAAGAGAAATAATTAAATGCTGAATCATAATTCAAACTCCATCGCCAAGTTCCACCTACTGTGCTTTGAAAGGAGGTCAAGATGGCCAGATCCTGAGTCTAGATAGATCCTGAAAGTGTGCCAGTGCCACCCGCCGGCCTGCAGCCTGCTCTAAGTGGGTGAAAAGAAGACTCTATAATGAGCCCGGGCTAGAGCAGGTGGACGAGAATGAGGGGAACATGCCCGAGCCTCAGGTACAAAAACCATGGCTTTGTCTAGGAGGACAAAGACATGGTTCATCTGGAGTCGGAGCATGAGATACTGCCCTTTGATGGAACAAAGAGATGGGACTGGTCCTTGGGATGGTAAATTCTGCTTGTGGAAGGCAATGGAACTGGCCCATGGAGCTGGAGCAGGGACGATGGAACTGGTCCATACCATGCTGTCCTCTGGTGGAGCAAAGACGTTATAACTGGTTCATGGAGTGCTGTCCTCTGCTGGAGCAGGGACGATAGAACTGGTCCATGGAGTGCTGCCTTTTGGAGGCACAAGGACAGTGGAATTGACCGAGGGACAATCGAAACACCTGGCCATTCTCATGAACATCAGGCTGTGCACTTGAATACATGATGAGGCACTGAGCAGTTAAGCGGCAAGGGCACCCTGGACTGTGGAGCTGGCTCCAGATTAGTGTGAAAAGGCTACTTCAGTTTTCAGACATGGGTTCTAGCAGGGATTTCCTCCTGGGCTTGGCTCCCCATTGCCCACCACGCCTCATGGTCAGGCCTGCTTCATCCCTTGCCAACACTTGCCCTCCTTCCCAGGCATAGGGAAGCATGGGACCCCTGAAGCTCTATGTCCTGCAAGGTTCTGTGCCTTTGTGATTGGCAGGCCCTTGGCCTCCAGCCTCCTTGGTCAGCAGACTTTGCTACTGTCCCTAGGAACTGGATACACTGTACTCAGGAGCCCTTTGGAAGGAGGGTTCTGGAGAGCAGCCTGCATGTCGAGTTCATCTTTATACTTCTGGCCTGCCTTCCATGCCAGACTCTGAGGGTCCTGAATGAAGACACGAATTACATAATGTGATGGCAAGATGGGACATTTACCTCATTGGTTGCTGCTAGTGCTTAAAAATTAATCTTCAAATTAAAAAAACCCAAATCTAAATTTCTAGTGCTTGCTAATCCCTGCGGTATAAATCTCCATCCTGGTACAGCTCAGGCATCCAGCACTGTGGTGCTCAGGAGCAGGCACCAGAAAGTCCAGCCTGTGCCAGTCAGTTCTCAGCCTCCCAACTCCCTCCACAGTGGGGATTTTGGAGCTGTGGGATGAGGGTCAGGCACATGCCTTGCTAATTCACAAGGTCCAGAAGGGGAGAGTACCATGACTTCCATGCCAGCTTCCAGGTTCTGGAGAAATGACTAAGAGTGAGACAGCCTGTGGCCGCCAAGTCTGCCTGTGCAGAATAGAGCTCTCCACATTCATTCCACTGTAACTCGTGGCCTCATTTCAGCATCTGGCTCACCAGTTTCCTTCTGTGCTCAGGATGAACCCAAGTGGAACCCCCTGTGCTGAGTAGTTCCCTCAGCCTGAGCTGGGGGGCTGCAAGGAGGCTGCGGGTTCTCTGACAGTGCAGGGCCCTTAGTTTCCTGCCGCTTGGGTCCCTGTGATTGGAGTATCTTCTCTCTCTGTCCTTTATGCTACCCCAAGAGCCCAGACTAGCCATGTTTGAGCCTTCTTGCAAAGTTGGGGTGAGTAGGGGGACTTATTCTGCGTCTGGGTCACCCCTCGGCTTCCTCCATGCCTTCCTCTGAAGTGCAGGCATACCACCATTCTCCGCAGTTTGCCAGCTCCAGCACAGCATCCTGTCCTGGACCGAGGACACTTCAGATGGGCCCTGGGCCTCGGGAGCAGGGCGAGGCCAAGGAAAGGTGGACCCCCACTCCAGGCCAGCCATCGAAGGTTGCTGGTGGGTCAGTGGCTTCCCAACAGCCTCCATGCTGTTTGACAGGTGGGTGCAGAACTGTACCGTCCTATAGGAGTGGCCTTTGCTGTGTCTTCCTGTCAGTCCCTCACCTTGACAAGGGAGCTGTCGACAGCCAGGTAGGCCTGGGGAAGGGCTGCAGGGAGAAGTGTGGCCTGGCAGTCTCCAGGGAATTTCACAGACAGACCTCTGTGACACTGAGACAAGGCCTTAGGAAGGAACCAGAGTTGAGATTCTCCTCTCAAGTCTGTTCTTGCTTTGCGGTAGGGCCCAACCTAGGTCTCAGTTGCTTCCCAAGGGACTCTGGCCTGAGGGTTCTTAGGAGCCACTGACATCCTCTCCCTGGCTTGCATTGGTTCTTGTTTTATCAAGCCAGCCATGTACCTGTCAAAAAGGAGAGGTGGGGAGGAGGGAGAGGGAGGGAACAGGGAGGAGGGAAGGAAGGAAGGAAGGAAGGAAGGAAGGAAGGAAGGAAGGAAAGAAGGGAGGGGAGGAGGAAGGGGGCTGGTGGGATGGGAGAAAGGGGCTGGGCAGGGAGAGGTGGAGGTGGGTGTGCTCGGCCTGGGAGCCCAGCTTCTCCAGCCTGTCACTGCCATCCAGGTTCTCTGCAGCCTTCAGAACATCATGGGTTTTTCCACACCAGTGCTTTGTTTAAAGCTTTCCTCTGAGCTCTGTCTCCTGGACGTGCTTACCTTCTTGGACCGGTCTCAAGGCCTTGCCATCTTTCCTTTGGCGAGCAGGTCACCGGCTCAGGACATCCTCGCTTTTGCCCACATCTTTGTAGGAGTCTGTGGTGGCTGCTCACGGGCTGAGTCATCAAATCCTCCCTTTGCTGTGAGGGCGAATGGCTGCCCTTAATGAGTTCCTTCAATTCTGGGGAAAGTTGAGCACTTCCCGTACTGACTCCAGCCAGGCTGGATTTTAATTCTCTCCCTGCCCCCATGAGGCTCTGCCACAGGAGTGGGACAAGTTAATTAAGTTAAGTAGAGCATCCCAGGGACACAGCTTTCTGGGGTGAAGGGCTAGGAGGCAGATTTGGTAGGAATTTGGACCCAACTGGGTAATTAGTTTATCTGCAATAAAGGTCTTTAGGGTCAAAGGTTGGGACATCTGGGCCTCCTTTACTGACCCAGCAGTGCCCCCTTCTCTGGGGCATAGTGACCCTACTCAGTCACCCTGGGGATCCCTCCCTAACAGGCTGTCCACAGAGCCTTCTAGACTGTCCACAGCCAAGTCCCCCAGGCTACTCTGCCCTGAAGGGGAGCCCTTGTTGGTGTCCTATGTCCTGTTTAACCACCCACCAGGCCACATGACCGACATACCTGCTGCCTTCCACATGGGTGAAAGTGGCCTCCTTGTGGAGTGCACAGTTGCATGTTTCCTGGTCCCAATGTCACATGGGACCCTGTGTGCCCTTCCCAGGGAAGAAAGAAGCTAGCAGGGATCACCAGAGTCACCCGGCAGTCTCCCATGCTCCCACAGGTCTCTGCTTCAGCCAATTTCTGTAGTTACTAGTGGTCCTTGGAGCCACCGGCCTTGCTGCCTCCCTCACCGCTGCTAGAGCATTCTTCAAAGCACAGCCAACTTACCTGAGGGCTTGGGGGACCACTGTGGACCAGGGACATTCAGACCCGGGGAGACACATCCTGGCTCCGCAGCAATCTGGCTCCATGAACGGCAGGAGGGCCCTGCAGCTCGGCTGGGTCCCCTCTACTCCCAGAGCCTCTTCAGGGCAGAGTGGCCCCTGGGGGAATTTGGCTATGGACAGTCTAGAAGGCTTTGTGGATGTCCTGTAGGGAGGGACCCCTGAGGTGACCAAGGAGGGTCGCTGTGCCCCAGAGAATGGAGAGGGCACTGCCCCTGCACTTGACCAACCCTTCCTCCCTCCCTCCCACTTAGGGTAGACAGTCCCTATCACACCCATCACTGCCCCCCCCCACCTTGCCTGCTCCACTTCCATCCCTGCTCTCAAAAGTTCCCCCAGCTGCTTCAGACCTGGACTTGCGGGACCCAGCCCCGTGATCACCCTTCCCTCTCCTGACAGTCTATGATCCTTCTGTCCCCTGAAGTCCCCCCAGGAGAACTTAACATCTGTGTGGGAAGAACAGCGCAATACCTGCTCTGTGGCTCGTGTGCCTGGCACTTAGGCTCCACTGATGGAGTTTGTCAACTGACTTGGAACAGCTGCAGAAGTAGGAAGTGGCATGTGCAAGCCTGGGAGTCAGGGCTGCTCAGATAAACACTGATCCCAATGGATCTGTTTACAGGTGGGGAAGCCAATCACAGAGGAGCACGGGAAGCAAGGTGAGATGGAGTCACAGGGCTGAGAACAGAGCCTTCCTGCCTGGAGCCCTGCTGAGACTCTGCAGAGATAGCAGAGTGGCCAGAGGTGCCTGGGACACATGAAGAAGAAAGCGTCCAGCCCGGAGCACCGACAACCAGGCCAGCAGGGGAGGGGCGTTCCCCTTCCAGGTAACTCCCCTCCTTGTGGAAAAGCACCCTCAGGCTGGTCTGTGGAGACAGCCTGGACAGGAAGCCCATTAGCAATGCAGTCTCTTGAGCTCTCTGCTCTGAGAGGCAGAGAATGTCCTGTGCTGGCCTGGAGAAGTACACTCCTCCGGAGTCTACTCCAGCCCTCTACCATCCACCTAGCCAGGAGGAGCCAAGTCCTGAAAACCAGGGAAAGGGGACCTTGCTGGGACTGGTAGCACAGCCTGCCATGAATATGCATGAGTGGTGCCCCTCTGGGGCCATTCCCACCCCGCCAAGGCACTCATTTCTGGTGGTGAATAGGGTGCTATTGTGGGCAGGGCTGCAGAATTTTAATGACTTGCAAAATATAGTTAATTATGTAAAAAGACATCTTCTGCACTTTTTCATGTAAATGAGACAAATTAATTGGCGCTCAGTAGTTTTGAGAGCTGCCTGGTCCCAGGGGGGAGGGGGAAGTCCTTGATGGCACTGAAGTAGGTGCTTGCCAGAAAGCAAGGTGAAAAGCAGACACCGAGAAGGGCAATTTCTGATCCATTTAATTAATCCCATCACTAAACCCGCCTGGGGTTTGTAACTCAAACCGTGAGAAAGCACAGCCTGCGGGTTCTCGCGCCACTGCCAGTCAATGGATAGTTCAGGAACCCTGGGGGCTACAGGGAAAGGCTGGGGGGCAGGGCCCTGGGGCATCCAGCTCCCCATTCCCCTGGTCGTTAGCCAAGTTCTCAACAGTGGCTCTGAGGATGACACTGGGGTGGGGGTGCTGTCTACACTGGCTCCAGGTAAGAACTTTCAAATGGCAGAATGCCACTTTCAAGGGTTTGTGGGGGACATTTCTCCAAAGAAAGTGCGCAACTGGCCAGTGAGCACAGGAAGTCACTGGGCGCTGTTAATCACTGGGAAACGCAAGTTCAAACATCGGGGAGATACCACCCCTCACCTATCATGACAGCCATAATCTAAACCACAGAAACTATTGTCTGTGAAGATATGGAGAAATGGGAGCTGCGCAGCTGCTGGTGGGCGTGTGAAGGGCCACAGCCACCATAGAGGGCAGTCTGGTATCTTTTCGAAAGGTTAGAGCTGGAGTCAGTCACCGTGTCCCAGCAAGATTCCTGGGTGTAGACTCAGAAGAACTGAGAACAGGTTCTCAAAGAGGTGTTTGTGTACAGCAGCCGCGTTATTCAAAAGCGGAAAATAGCCCAGATGTCATCAGAAGATGAGATAGCCATGTGGTCCGCCCACACAACAGAGTATTATCCAGCCATGAAAAGGAAGAAAATTCTGACATGGGAGAACCTCAAGGACACTGCTCGGGTGTCCTTGAAGCTGGTCACGGAAGGACGAACACCACACAAGCTGCCTTGTATGAGGTCCCGGCAGAGGCACACCCAGAGACAGTGGTGGGGTAGTGCTGGGGCCAGGGAATCTGAGTTTTGCTGGGAACATGGAGGTTTCTGGCATGGTGAGGATGGATGCTCTTTGTGCCACTGGACTGTCCACTTAGGAATGTGGTCATTGTTTTTCGCCAGCAGTGGCTTCTGCCCTTGTCTAAGACTCATGTCTGGTCACATACAGAGGACAGAGAGACCCTGTGATCTTCATGTCTGACCTGCTTGCGCTCAGCTCTGCGGGAGGGCTGGGCTCCACTGGGCAGCACCCTCCACTCTCACGGACCTCCTGTCTGACAGCAGCAGCACCCCGGGGTCACTTTACACAGCTCCAAATCAAACTGCACCTGCCCCACTTGCCTTGTTTTTCTGAAGCTCCTCGGGCCACCCAAGCTGGCAGGGAGACGCCTGGAGGCCTCTGCTCTGTCTGGGAGAGCCGGCAACAATGAGCTTCTATCTCAGGAGAAACCAGAGCCGGCTCAGCTCGCATCCCCTGCCTGTGTTCTCATGGCCAGGCCGCCCAGCCAGGCTGGGGTGGAACCTGAACCACACACTCATACTGCTGCAGTCCTGCTGGCTTTGAAAACGAGAATGGAGACAGTCATGGGTGGACAGCAAGGTCTTGGAGGAAAGCCCCTGGTGTGCCTTCCAGTCAGGCTGCCCCTGCTTCCAGGTGGAACCCCAGAGACAGCATGTATCCCCAAGCCACAGGCCTCCCCGGCACCCAAATGTGCAGAAGCCCCACAGGGGCATCCAATCTGGAGGTGTGCAAGCCAGCCCCACTGCTTAATTCCTGTCACATGCACCCACCTGAGGAGGGTGTTGCCTGCTTCATTGGCTATCGGGGGAGGGTCCCCCCAGGACAGCGGCTGTGGCCTCCGTGGCCTGTGACAAGACCTCCCCATGATCCCGCAACTGCTTCGCCAGGATATCCAGGCCAGACTTACCCAGGAGAGCCTGGCTCCCAGTGTCAGGTGCACAACTCGAGTGGCTGGGACACAGCTGGTCAGAGCCTCCCTAGGCCTACTAGAAGCTCAGGTGGTCAGGACTCTACCTGAGCCACCCCATCCTACAAGCCTGGAGTGCAGAGGCCAGAAGCCTCCTGCAGGTCTGCCAGGCTGGCTCTGCCCTGCCTTTTCTCCCCATTTTACTGTAGTTAGGAGGCAAGGCCACAAGGAGCATCCCTGGTCCTCTGTGTCTCTCAGTGCTGGCCCTGCAGGCCAAAGTGTCAGGGCGGCCTGGCCAGGGGTCACCCTCCTAGCACACAGGCACCATGGCTGGGCAGAGGCTGCTCTGTGCAGCCCAGGGCTGGCCAGTCTAGATGGCCATGGGCTATAATGACTCTTTTCAGCCAATTATTTCCTTTTGTCTATCATTTTTAAGTATGAAGTTGCCAGATCCACAAATTACACAGGGGCCTGATCAAAGAATACTCACAGTGGGGTTGGCGACGTGGCTCAGTGGCTAAGAGCAGTGGCTGCTCTTGCAGAGGACCTGGGTTCCATTCTCAGCACCTACACGGTGGTTAACAGCCATCTGTAACTCCTGTTCCAAAGGAATCTGAACCCCTCCTCTGTCCTCTACCAGAATTTCATGCATGGGTGCACTTACATACATGCAGGCACTACACTCATATACATAAAATAAAAGATAATAAATTTTTTTGGTCCTTTTGAGGCAGAGTCTCTCTCTAGTCCCAGCTGGCCTGAAACTTTCTATGTAGATCAGGCTGGCCTTGAACTCACAGAGATCCACCTGCCTCTGCCTCCTAAGTGGTATGATTAAAAGGGTGCACCACAATACCTGGCATAATAAATATCTTTTTTAAAGGAACACTTACACATATAGCAGATACTAGAAGAAAAGGCAGCTTTCGGAGTCTGTGGAGTAGAAACACAGTGAGAATTGGTTTGGAGCCTGCAATGCAGTCTCTCACCTTGGATCTCCCTGATCTGCCCTCAGGCCTTGTGCCAGTGCCAGTCACTACAGACAAATCAGGTGGAGCCAAACAGTGGCCAATGGCACACAGTCTCCACCAGGAACTAGAGACTTCCTCCATATTGGTCAAATGACAAAGCAAGGTAGTGGAGTTTAAAAACTAAGGCAGGGCTTGGAGAGATGGCCTAGTGGTTAAGAGTGCCGACTGCTCTCACAGAGGACCCAGGTTTGATTCCCCAGCACCCACATGGCAGCTGAGAACCATCTTTAACTCCAGTTCCAGGGAAATCTGACTCCCTCTTCTGACATCCACGGCATTGCACCACACGGGTGCACAGACCTGCATGCAGACAGTACATTCATACACATACAAGAATAAATAAAAATTTTAAAAAATTTTAAAAAAGGCGTGGGCCACCACGCCCAGCTAATTAAAAAAAAAACAAACCAAAAACAAAAAAACCAAGGCAATGAAACCAGTACTGGCTAGAACTGGACCTCCTCCCCCTCCCCTCTAGGGGCCAAAGGTGCCCACTGCCAGCCCATTCTGGCTACAACTGGACCTCCTCCCCCTCCCCTCCAGGGGCCAAAGGTGCCCACTTCCAGCCCGTTCTGGCTAGAACTGGACCTCCTCCCTCTCTCTCTAGGGGCCAAAGGTGCCCACTGCCATCCCACCCAACTCGGTGGCCTTTTTAGCCCTCTGTCCTGGGGGCTGAGTGAAAGTGCTCTCTCCCCAGGCCAACCCTAGGGCTGAGGGGTGAGGTCCCTTTGCTGACCTGGGGCCCCTGAGGCTGGGGCCTGTTCACCTCGGTGTCCTTAGGGTTGTTCAGGGCCCAACCCCTGGGGACAGTGAGAAGATGAGAGCAGGATAGGAAGGAGAGATGAAGAAGGATAAGGAGGTAGAGGAGAGGAGGTGAGTGGGCAGGGGCCTCTGTGCAGGACAGGATCAGCAGTCCAGGCTGAGCACTGGCTGAGGATCAGGGAGCACACAGGGCAGCACAGAACCTCTCTGCCCTTCCAGGTCCCACTAACAACACAGTGTTTGGTTGCGTAGACACAGGTTGATAGGGATGCACATGCTCGTATTGTAACAGGTTGGTTGACCTTCTTTGTAATGATGTTTGGAGTCCTAGGTATGTCAGAATAGGTGAACTCATTCCCCCTCCCCCAGTGTCCTGCAGAAGGGCTGCAGTGTATCTTTGAGTGTATTCAAAGAGCTGGCTGTTATTGAGCTACCAGTTTCCAGCTGTCTGTTCTCTTTGAGTCTCTTGTGGTTTGTTACCAGCTGTGTGTCTGTGCACCACTGACCCATGGCACACACTGGATAAATACGCCTGCCGTCTCTGTACAGAACCCACAGCACATGCTGCTGGGGTGGGGCAGGCACATGACTGACTTGGACAGACATCATCTAGTGCTTCTGCCTGTACTGTCCCACCCCACCAGCCTCCAAAGTCCATCTGATGTTGGCTCCCAGTTCTCATCAATGTTTTCCTGGTCCCCAAGCAGTGTCTTTTGGATCTGGTCCTTCCTCACCAATGGTGGGGCGGGGTGAGTGGGACCTTGGTTCGGGACATCAACTCCACAGGTGGGAATTTAGCTATGTGCCTGGGGTCACGCTGTGACAGACCCAGAGCAGAGGAGGACTGGAAGGAGCCCAGGTCCATCTTTGCTCCAGGGCTGAGGAGGCAGTGCGGAGGAACTCCAGAGAAATCGGTGCCCTCGTGACCACAGGGAAGTGGGAGGCAGGAGGGGAGAGCTGCCATGGCTGGCTGGAGCTCTCAAAGCTGCCACTGAGCCCAGGGCCTTCCGGAGCTGGCTCCGGGGAGCCGTGCGTGAAGCTGGCAGCTGCTGCTGCCCATTGCCTCCTTTTCTTCTGGGCTGTCTGTCTTCCCTGTGACAGGCGGGAGGCCATGTATTCTGGATGCGGCTGATCTTTTGTGTTTAATCTGTCATGAATGTTTCTTCACCCACTGGCACTTGTCTTTTCTCTTGAAATACTCACTGAAGATATTTTTCAGTCCCTGAGAGTCATTAATATTCA
Organism: Rhizomys pruinosus; assembly: GCA_009823505.1. Taxonomy (NCBI): domain Eukaryota; kingdom Metazoa; phylum Chordata; class Mammalia; order Rodentia; family Spalacidae; genus Rhizomys; species Rhizomys pruinosus. The sequence continues at coordinate 4,824,841 of VZQC01004693.1, forward strand.
TGAGCAAAAAATGTCTGTCAATATTTCCCTTAGTGTATCTGGGCTTGTGGCCCGCATCTTCAAGGTACCTCCCAAGGTTGTAGTATGTGCCACGCAGGGGTCATGGGCTCTGACAGCCCTGTGCCTGGGGAGGTTTCTGAGCTCAGTGGCTGTTTGGCAGCCCCGGTTAGCCAGGGACTCTTGGCCCATCTGCCTTTTGCTTTCTGCCTCTCCATTTCTCTACGGGCAAGCGGTTACCCATTCCTCTGTCTCTCAGCGCTGCCTCTGCCCTGGGTCATTCTGAGAGGAACTCCCACCTCTGGTCTTTATGTCCAGGGGCTGCGCTCTGAGCCTCGAGGGTGGGAAGTGGCTGCACAGCAAGGCGGAAGTCTTTCCATCTGCTCTGGGAAGAGTTGGACCCTGACCCTGGGGAGGAGGATCCTGACACATCCTGGGGTGGTAGCCAAGAAGGTTCCTGGGCCAGTTTGAAACTGCAGCAGCAGAGGGTGACCATCTGGAAGATCCGGGTCAGGGACATGCTCCCCACTGGTGTTGGCGGGAGCTGCCCTTCCCCTCTCTGGGCTCCTGGTGAGGGAGACGGGCAGGCCAGGTCTTAGTCCTCAGCCTGGTTCCCCTGACTGCTGATTCCATGGGAGAAGGGGCTACGCTTTCTGCAGCACATAGCTATGGGCAGTGATCCACAGAGCTCACGACCCAGGACGTTGGTTTAGGATCCATGGCTGGGTCCCTCCATAACACCAGCCTCTTCTAAGGTACCCCAGAGGCAGAACCTGGGCTAAGTCTTGTGTCCACAAGCTTCAGCTTGCAAGGGATGGGTGGGTGTGTGGACAGGGTGGGTCTGAGCACCCCTCTACTCAGACCCTGGTCTCGTGGTATGAGACCCAGTTGCTCCAGGCCAAACTTCCCAGTGTCCTGGTATCTGCAAGGCTGCTGATAATGTCAATGGCCAGGGCTGCAGGCAGCAGACTCCATGTAAGAGATTATAGGTCCAGGCTGGGCTGCATCTCCTCTATCTCAGGTCCCAGCCTCCTCAGGTCCCAGCGTCCTCGAGTCCCTGAACCTGCCCAGCTTGGGGAGGAATGCTCAGCCTGGGAGCAGACCCCCATCAGCTCAGGGAGAATAATGCTCTCCTCAACCTGAGTCTACCAGGCCCCTCCCTGCTCTCCTTACCCTGACCGCACCTCGATGACGGCCCTCACCAACAAGTTGGACAGGGCCACTTATTTCCATCTGGGACCCTGGAGGGGAGACCTTCTGTCACCCTGCTGCAGCCTTCCCAGTCTTGGAGCAGGCCTTTGCCTAGTCTGGCCCTGGACTGGCCCTTAAGCCCTCTGCTCAGGACACCTTCTACAAAGCCACTCAGAGAATGAAAATGAACTTTAACAAAAGAGCATCAGGGCTGGCAGGCTGGGCTGAGGTGAGACACCAATTAATAAAAGAAGTTAGCTAAATTATACATGCTTAATAGAATTATTACAGGTCCCAAGGACAGACATACTGTTGGTTTCTAGATTCCCCACAAAACTGCTGACCTGCTTTTGTTAGACACAAAAATCAACTCAGGCTCAATTTAAACATCTAGTCGAATAGAAAAAAGATATATGCAATTCCTGGAGCCTGTAAGCCTTGGACAGCTGGGTCAGGAACTACAAGCCAAGGCTTCTCCTGACTCTGCCAGCTTCCGATGGTCCCTCTGCTGCTGCAGCCCACCCGGAGCCAGGGACGCACCAAGCTGGAGAGTGTGGACCACATGTCACAGCTCCCTCAGGTAGCTTAGCAGCCTGGCTCTCCACTGGGTGGGGACAGCCAGGCAGGTTCTGGACATACAGATGGACAGAGCGGTCCTCTGGAGGTAGCGAATGCTGCATGGGGAAGAGGGAGGTGTGAGGTGGAGCCAGGGGTCCACGACTGTCCCGGAGCTCAGGGCTGTTTGAGGTTTTAGAATGTCACATGGGGAAGGTGGTGGCTGGCACAGGGTGTGTCTTCTCTCTGACTTGGCATCCCCAAATGGCAGATACAGACTGTTCCAACGTTCTGGTTCTTGTCTTGGCCAGAGACGCCAGCTACTTTTGAAACCCAGATGAGCTGAGCCTGGCCTGCTGGGGGAGGAATGCTTCGCTGGCTTTTTCTCAGTTCCCTGTTTGACCCCAAATTTCCACCAGAGCTGAGCACCACTGTTCTAAGCTCTGCTGAGCCTGCAGGGTGCTCAGGGCCTGAGCCGGCAGTGGAAGCGGGACCACTGAATGCTCTGTGGATCAGGAAGGCTCTTACTGTGGGATCCTTGTACCCCACCCCTATTGTCCAAGGCCTTGCTTAAACTCTGGGAAGCCAATGTGTCATCTCACCGTCCTCTGTAGCAGAGTCTCCCAGGGAGCTGGTGCTCTGTGCATGGGCACCTTGTGCCTGTGTGTGAGCAGGGACCACTGCTAAGTGGAATGGTTTACCTCCCCTTGACGTCTTTGTCATACGCTGTTACTGGAATGTTCCATGGCCTGTCCATAACTGGGCTTCTTGGTTCTCATGTCCCCTCTGTGCTGGGTTCTGTCTCACTAGATTGGCTCATAGGACAATAGGTCTCTCTGTCTACTCTTTCAACCCTCTTGCATTGGATACACCAGAAAGCTCAAGAGGCCTGGGGCTGTTCAAGGACACCTAAACTAGAACATTCCCTGTTGCCAATGCGAAAGTCCATTTGCTCAGATTAGAACTTTCCTTACAGCAGCATGTCAGGGTGGGTTTTCAATCACTGTACTGCAGCCAAGCCCAAATCATATTTCACTGGTTTTCAATAATGGCGTTGTCAGCCTGCCAATCCACTCCCGTAATTGGGCCAGCAGGAAGCCTGCAGAGGAGTCGCCTCTGTGCTGGCCTGGATGCACAGGGGAGCTGGGAAAGGCAGGAATGCAGCCAGGCATGCTGCGGGCTCCAGCAGCCAGTTAGTGCAGGGATGGGTGGAAGCTTCAGTCTAATGGCAGCAGCCCTGGGCTAGGACTTTGCTGCAGAAGTCCCTAGAGTTTCTCGTCTTCAGAATATTCAGTGAGCTTCATTCTTTCCCTCTGTCCCAAGACAGGCGCTAGGTGCTAGGCGCTGATCACAGCATGAGAAAGCAGCCTGCATTTGTCCCTCTTAAACTTATTTAACTGCCTGCAAGCTTCAGTTGGCTGTTGGGGCCAGTGTGAGTCTAGGCCAGAGACAAACACTAGAGTCTGTAAGGAAAACCATCAGATCCATTACTTCTGTTCTTTCAAATTCAGAAGACTTGGTGGCTCTCCTTTTTCAAGGGGAGAGGTTAAGAGTCTCTGGTTTTGTTGTACTGCCATTGCTCTCAAGTGCAATGCTTTTTTGCTAAGTGTCTCAGATACAGAAGGTCACAGAGTGTATGTCTAGATCCAGTGCCCCAGCGCAGAGGGAATGCTGCCATCTCCTGTCTAGCACCGTGGCAGGGCCAGGAGACATCTCCTCTTTCCTAGAAGCTTCCCTCCCATCACCCTGGCATCTATCATGAAAGCCAGCTGTGCTGGATAGCTTTGGTGTCAACTTGACACACCTGGGTTGAGGGAGCCTCAGTTGGGGAATTGGCTCCATTGGATTGGCCTGTGGCCACATCTGTGGTGTATTGTCTTGATTGTTGAGCAGTGACAGTATAAGAAGGCAGGCTGGGCATGAGCCAGAGAGCAAGCCAGTAGAGAGCAAGCCAGTAGAGAGCAAGCCAGTGAACAGCAGTCCTCCATGGCTTGTGCTTCAGCTCCTGCCTCCAGGTTCCTGCCCTGAGTTACTGCCTTGGGCTCCCTAAGTGATGAACTGTGACCCAGGAGATGTGAGCTGAATAAACCCTTTCCTCCCCAAGTTGGTGTTGGTCAGAGTGTTTTGTCATAGCAATGGAAGACAAACTACAACACCAGCCTTGCCTGCAAACACCTTTTGTAAATGGAATAGCATGAACCACGCCATTCCATGCGAGGCTTCATGGAACATGTGCTGTTGGAGGGATTCTTCTTGTTGGGGCTTGAATGTGAAATGTCTCTCCAGGCTCGTGCTTGGCCCTCAGCTTATGGTGCCATTTTGAGGGCTGGGAAACCTTTAGGATGTGGGGCCTGGCTACCTAGGGATGGGCCTTTGAAGGTCAGACCCACTTCTGGTCCTGACTGTGTTCTTGGCTTCCTTGTCTGTAGCCGTAGTGGGAACAAGCTCGGTGAATACTCCCTCTGAAATGGAGCCATGCCTGCTTCTCTGCCACCATAGACTGAACCCTCTGGACCATGTAAGGGTGAGGGTAGGTGCAACCGTGAGTAGACAGACCTCTTTCCTGTTGTGTGAGAAAATAGCTGACACCAATGACTTATAGGAGAAGGAGGCTTGTGGCTCACAGCTCCAGGTCACAGATTATCACCATGGGAAGCGGCTGAAGGGACTTGATGTATCTGGCCACATCATACCCACAGTCAAGAACAGAGAGATAAATGAAAGAATGAATCCCTGCCGGGACTCAGTTCCCCTTTCTCAGTCTGGGGCTCAGCTCGTGAAGTGGTACTACTTACATTCAGGGCAGATCTTCCCACTACAATTAACCCAGCCAAGAAAATCTCTCACAGACAAGCCTGCAGGCCAACTAATCTAGACAGTTCCTTATTGAGACTCCCATGGAGATTTTTGAGTGTGGACAATTAAAGTCAACCATCACACAGCACAATGAGAGCCAAGGCATGCCAAGGGGCCTCTGCAGGTCTGGACACAGGAAATATCATGATGGAGCTCAGATAATACAGGAGACCATACTGCTGGCCTCTCACAACGTGTCATGTGATTTTGAGAGTCAGCATTCTCACGGGTCCTCAGTTTCCCCTCCTGTATAGGCAGCGAGTTGTTGTAACACATCTCTGAATAGTTTTGGGTCTCCAGCCTGCCATCAGCCCTCTTCTTTAGCCATCTCTCTCATTAGTAGCAGAACTTGGTGATCCCAGGTGTGTGCTGGGCCTGCTACCTGGGGCTGACTCACAGACTTACCTTTTGTGCCCAGCACAGAGGGAGTCTCTAACCTTTCTGCATTTTGGTATTATGGGCCGTAATGTGTATCTGGCAACAATCTACACTTGCAGCCAGGGGCCAAGCCTTTAGAAATCGGGCAACTCCACTCTGACCAGCATCATAGATCCCCAAGGTCCTGCTGTGTGCTCTCCAGCCAACCTCTGTGGACATAGACCCCTTATCTGTGAAATGCAGGTAATGGTCAGGCCTTGATGGTCCTATATGGAAATCTCGGCCCTCACACCTGCGACAGGTGAAACCCCATTCTGCACTCTGTTTTCAAGGGGACCACAGCTCAAAATTTTGTGTGGATATTGAGAAGTTCCCGACAAAGAAAGAAAAGACAAATCAGTCTGAATTAAAAGTAAACAAAGGCAGGCTTTACTCTAGGGAAATGCACTCTCAGGTCAATTTGATGGCCTTTGGGGTAAAATACCAAGGAAAGCTTGTGTCTGGGCTGGACTAGGGATCCTTTTATAGGGCAGGGGAGGGGAGAGGGTGATGTGTTAATCAGGTATTGGAATCTGGCCAATTAGGCCAGGTTGGTGCCCTGAGGGTGGGTCTTAGGTCCAGTGGTCTCTTTGGAATATGGAACTAGGTGCTGGCTTTGTCTGGTGATTTAATTGGCCTTTCTTTGCACACTTTTGCAAGTGAGGGCTCCTGGTCGGAAAAGAAGAGTGGGGATCCTTGGGTCCATGCCATCTTGGCTTTTGTTCAGAACCTCCTAACATTCCAACCTCTTAGAGTATAGGAACATTGATTCAGCTCTGACTACTTCCTGATGAGGAGGGAAGTTGAAGGGCAGGGGGGGATTGGGGGGGTCGGGAGTAGGCAGGGCTGTAGGCACAGGGATGTAGGAGTGTAATGACCACTCTGGAGACCTCCTGGAAGTGTTCCTGCAAGAAGCAGAGGAGGCAAGGTGCTAAAATCAGGAGGAGTCTCTTAGTTGAGATCAGAGGGGCTCCTCTTGTTGTTGGATGGTCTTGGCGGTGTTTGCCAGGCTCTGGAGGACAAGGTCTAGATGTAGCCTCACCAGTTTCATCTGTCCAGGTCTCTCAAACATGGATTCACCAGCCAGCAGTATGTGGGACCTGGCACAGCATTGCCTGGTTGGGTGAAGAATGAGACAAAGGGGTGTCAGAGTGTCTGGCACTTACAGCAGGGGTGTCACAGTGTCTGGCACCTGCAGCAGCAGGGGCAGCAGAAGAAAACAGAAAAAGAAGGAGGTGAGGGTGAAGGTGCAGAGGGTGAAGGAAGAATGGAGGTGTTGCAATGATAAGGAGCCCCTGGGATAGGAGGTGGGTAATGATAGGCTTGAGTCCACAGTGGTGAGTTTTAAAAGTAGGAAACAGAGGCCTTGAAGGAAAAGAGGCGGGGTTCTTGAGGCATACCAGGACCATTGGGTGATGGGAGGTGATTACCGGAGTGGAAATGTTCCAGACCTGAGGGAGGGCAGAGGCTGGACAATCCAGGGTGGTAACCCAGGAAACTATTAAGGATAAAAGTCAATGAGAGTCTGTAAAGAGTGTGACAAACAGAGACACTGTTGTGTTGAAGTGACTAAGGATGTCACAGCCCAAGAGGAGCACTGGACAGGCAGACATGACTGAAAAAGAATGGGTGAAAAAATGACCTGCAAGGACACAGGGGAGAGGTAGAGTCCTTCACAGAAAAGAAGAAATCCTGTCCACTTACATGACAGAAACTGATGAGAGAACTGTTGGGCCTGAGTGTGAGGTGAGTACAGAAAATGTAGCCCCACTGTCCAATAGGAAACAGATGGACTTAGCCACTATCTGGAGCATTAGCCTAGGCTCAAGGAGGGTCAGTGGGGTCCCTGAGTCTGGCCACCATCAGTCCTCCACCAGGCCAAGGAATTCAGAGGCCAGAGGGGTTTGGGGTGCCTGGAGTAATGGGGCTGGACCTCCGTGGCATGCCACAGAGGACAAGCCTGCACCTGGGCACTCAGATGTCCAATGGCCAGGTTGCCCACTGAGGAGGGATGGCTTGGGGAGTGGTCTGGGGTTTGGCAGTTTTTAGCCCAGTGACTTCCTTGGCCATACTTGAAGCAGGCTCCTGGTGGGATGGACTTAGGCTGGGCCCCTGCAGGATGGGGCTTGATGGAGCCCTTCATGTCCCTCTGCAGGAATGTTGTTGGCCTTGAGGCAGCTACCAGTGCTTGGGCATGGAGCATAGCCTTTTGTTGTAGCTGAGCCTATCAGGAGGACTCAGCTGCCTCCTCTGGGCCATTCTCATCAAATCCTGTATGGGAGTCTGGGGACTGTCCTTGGCCTTTTTAATTTTTTCCCCTGATATTTGGAAAAAACGGATAAATAAAGTGAGAAGCCAAGACTGTGTGGCTGCTGCCCGGGAGGTGGAGTCAAGGCGAGTGTACTGGGTCATGACCTCCTGAAGCCAGTTTGAAAAAACAGCTGGATTTTCATTAGGCTGTTGGGTAACCTCGTGAAACTTGTCATAATTAACTATTTTGTTGGAAACTGCTTCCATACCCCATAAGAGGCAGGTAACCATTAAGTATCACATCCAGTGCCTGGCTTGGCCAGCCTGATAATCCCAGCCAGGTTCCTGGGCAGGTACTGCCTCGATCCCTGTAGGGGCTGAAGGATCCATCACATGGGTGTCATCTGCATACTGTCTAGCTGCTCCCTGAATCTTTATACATCCCTCGGGGGTCAAAGTGGTAGATTGGATTACATAGAGACATGCCACGTCAGGCCGTATGCCTGGGTAAGGTAGTGGAACTCTTTAGTGAAAGCAGAGGGATTAGCAGGGAAGGGCCCCACCACTTCTCCACCTGGGCAAGGTCCTGCAGAGTAAGCGGGACATGAACCCTAACAATGCCTGAAGGCCCCAGCCACCTCCTGGAGGGAACATAGTAGGTTAGTGGTGCAGTGTAAGCATGTGTGTGAGGCCATAGGAGAAAAATTAGAGGGAGCCGACCAGTATGTGTGGGGAGACCAGGGTGGGGGTTGGGGTGGCAAGAACGGGGGGTGGGGTAGGGGAGGTGGAGGCACAGATGGAACAGGAGGAGTAGGGTACAGGGAGGTTTTGGCTGGACCCAGGGGGATGACTGGGGGCTCAGTATCTGGCAAGGTAGCCAGAGCTGAGTGTCTGTGGAGGATCTGGGTTGCCACCTCCAAAAGGTGGCTTACTATCTTTACAGGCTAGCCAGAGTTTTAATCAGAAGACGGTTACAACCTGGAGGTTCTGGTTTTTCATTTGGAGGCAGGTTGGGGGAAGGGGTGGCCGGTCTGGAAGAGGATGTGAGGTATGGTGGGGAGGTCAGCAGATATTGCTACAGCAGCAGGGGGAGGGGTGGAAGGAGCATGGAGGGAAGGAGGGAGACCCAGTGACTGGTGGCTCAGCCAGGGACTCAGGGACGGCTATTGGCAGAGGAGCAGTCTTAACCAGCAGGACCCGAGTCACTGAGCACTGGGAGCAGGGGAGAGGTGGGAGAGCAAGTCCTGGAAAGCCCCCATGTAGGCCAGCTCTGTCCACTTGCCCATACCTCAGCAAAAGTTCTCTAGATCTCAGAGGATGTTAAAATCAAAAGTGCCTTCTGGGAGCCACCTGGACTGGTTGTCCAACTCATATTGTGTCCATGCCTCGGAGCAGAGGAAAACTAGGCACTTGGGGCAAAGGGACTGGCCAAGGTTCAGTTAAAAAAAATTTTTTTTTGAACAGGCAACCCAGTGGTGTCTGGGGGTGAGGCTTTGAGCTGACCCGGAGTTGCCCATTTTCAAGTCTGGAGATCACACAGGGTGCCAAGGGGCATCCCCCAGAGCGCCTTGAGACCTGGCAGTGGGAAGGCATGAGGGGAACTTGGGACTCCAGCAAGGCCCCTCACTGCAGAGCCTGGCTCTGCAATCCTTCCCAAAACAGAATCAGAAAGAGAGCTTGTCCTGGTGCTGCGATGCCTTTCAGACAGAGACTCTGGACAGCAGAAGTGAGGCAACAGGAAATGGCTTACCCCAGGCCAGGAGACAAATGTGCTGGGAAAGGAAAGGGGTGTTCGGAATTAAAACTAAACAAAGGCAGGCTTTATTCTAGGGAAATGCACTCTCGGGCAAATCCGTTGGCCTCTGGGGTAAAAGACCAAGGAAAACACATGTCCAGGGTGGGCTAGGGATTTTTTTATAGGGCAGGAGAGGGGAGATGGTGACGTGTTAATCAGATATTGGAATCTGGCCAATCAGGCCAGGTCAGGGCCCCGCTTTGGTGGTCTCTTGGAATCCAGAACCAGGTGTTGGCTTTGTCCCGTGGTTTATGTGCACTTCCTTCATGTGCTTTTGCAAGCAAGGGCTTCTGGTTAGAAAAGAAGAGTGGAGACCCTCTGGTCCACACCATCTTGGCTTTTGTTCCAAACCTCCACCCTAACAGATATTAGGCTGTCACTCCACATTTGTAAAACAGTGGTTTTCCAGGCTGTGCCGTGGCTGAAGAGACTCCATTTTTATAAGCAGCTTTTGATCAATTTTGAGTATAAACACAGAGGCTCTGCACCTTGGTGAACAGGTAAAAGCACCATCTGTCCAGTACCACCCAAGGGGCACAGACTTATAAGTAACTTATTCCTAAAGTAAAAGGGTGCCACCTTAGAAATTTATTAAATTTGTCAAAATAATTTGGAAATATATGAGCACAGAGGTCCATTAAAGCCATAACAAGGAAACTGGGCCTGAGAACTTCCTGAAGATACCAGACTGAAGGCAGTTTGCAGCCCCTCCCCTGGACTCCACAAAGACAAGGAACTCTAACCTTGTTACGCCAACAGTCTGACTTCAGGCTGGTATGTGACTTAGGGTAGCTGTCCACTCAGGGAGTCCTGAGATGGATTTTTGAGGTACAGCAGGATTGAGCCCTGGGAAGCAGCATGTGGGCATGTCCTCGAGGGTCCTTCTAGGCCACTACAGGTCCAGGGATATTCCCAGACATGTTGGGTCACGTCCAGGTGTGCTGGGTGTGCCCAAGGGCATTCTGGTCTCTTCAAAGTGCTTCTTTTTTATTTATTTATTTATTTATTTATTTTGTATGTGTATGAATGTACTGTCTGCATGTAGGTTTGTGCACCCGTGTCGTGCAATGCCGCAGAGGTCAGAAGAGGGTCTCGGATTCCCCTGGAACTGGAGTTCTCCTGGAATTGGAGTTTCAGACGGTTCTCAGCCGCCATGTGGGTGCTGGGGATTGAACCCGGGTCCTCTGTAAGAGCGGTTGGTGCTCTTAACCGCTAGGCCATCTCTCCAGCCCTTCAAAGTGCTTCTTACAGGGCTGGAGAGATGGCTCAGCAGTTAAGAGGCATTGACTGCTCTTGCAGAGGACCCGGGTTCAATTCCCAGCACCCACATGGCGGCTAAGAACTGTCTTTGATTCCAGTTCCAGGGGAATCCGACACCCTCTTCTGACCTCTGCAGCATTGCACGATGGGTGCACAAACCTACATGCAGACAGTACATTCATACAAACACACAAAAAGTAAATTTAAAAAAGTGCTTCCGGCATGGATCATGCCCAGGAAGCCAGGGTCTGTCCAGGGCTGTCCAGGGTCTCTGAGCTGAAGTCACCAGGCAGAGCTTCTCTTCTTCAGGGTCTCTGTGGCTCAGTGCTTGGCTCTCCTGTGTGGTTATCATCATGGTGACCTTCAAGATCATGCCCTAGAGCTCCTGGCTCACCTGGTCCTTGATATTATAGTCACTCAGTTTCCCCTAATTTCATGTGGTCTCTGCATCCTGCATGGGCCCAGGATTTGACTGCACATAACAGATAATCAACACTGGCTTACACAACAAAGGGTATTGTTTGGGGCTGGAGAGATGGCTCAGCAGTTCGGAGTACCTACTGCAGAGGACCAGGGTTTGATTCCCAGCACCCATGTAGTGGCTAACAACCATCTGTAACTCCAGTTCCAGGGGAACTTGACACCCTCTTCTGATCTCCATGGCATGACACAAAAGCACTTTCATACATGCAGATAATACACTCATACACTTAAAAGTAATAAAATAGTTTTTAAAAAAGGGTATGTTGAGAGTAAGTACATCCCAGTCTACATAGCAGGTGCCAGGCCAGCTGGGGCTATAGGGAGACCCTGTCTCAAAAAGATCAAAGAAAGGGGTATGCTTGCCTTCTCCCTATAAAATAAGACAAAATGTAAGTATAATATGTGTAATATATATGACCTAATTATTATAATGATATTTAAATATGATTATAAATATGCAAATAAACCAGACAGTGAGATGACAGGAAGCTGCCCAGTTGTCAAACCTTTCCCTCAGCCATGCCTTTGAGGGTCTTGTTCCTTCTGTCTTATGCGTGCACCACTCACATTTTGTATCTCTGTGACAAAATAAGGGAATAAGATCTGCTTTGGCTCACGGCTTCAGGGCTCCACTTAATTGGGGTGGAGCCTCTCACATGGCAACAGGGCCCAGGGTGCAGGTGTAGCCTTCAAAGCATGCCTTCCTGTCTCCCACTTCCTCTAGCTAGGCCCTACCTTCTTATACTTTTACCATGTCCTAAAATAGTCCTGCTAGCTGGGGTCCCAGCATGCAGCACATGAGCCTGTGGGGGACAGTCTGCATTCAAACACAACATTCCAGCTCTGGCCCCAAAGGTTCACGACCATCTCATAAAGCAAAATGCATTTAGTCTAGCACAAGAGTCTCTAAAGTATTTGAAACCCCAAGTCTACAGTCTCTTCCAGGACTGTAGCAATGCTTAGCTGTGGAATCAGACACCAGTGATCAATGGAATATGGTAAACATCCCCACTCCAGAAAAGAAACATGGGAGGAATGGGGCATAGAAAGAAGGATGAGCCAATGTTAGCCTGAAATCCAGCAGGGAGAACATCAAATCCTGTAGCTCCGTGTCCAGCACTTGAGCTGTATGGTGATGTATTGTGAATAGCTCTCCTGGGTAGACATGTCATATGTTGGCATCTCTAACTTCTTGGGGTCTCTACTGAATCTCTGGTATTACCATTAGTTTCATGTAGCCCCTTCCGAGCTGTTGCATGGCTTCTGGCCCTGCAGCAGATCACCTGGCCTTCTATGCCTTCCTCAGCAGATCACCTGGCCTTCTATGCCTTCCTCAGCAGATCACCTGGCCTTCTATGCCTTCCTTCAAAATCTGGGTGGGCTGGGCGTGGTGGCGCATGCCTTTAATCCTAGCATTTGGGAGGCAGAGGCAGGCGGATCTTTGTGAGTTCAAGGCCAGCCTGGTCTACAAAGTGAGTTCTAGGATAGCTGGGACTACAGGGAGACCCTGTCTCGAAAAGACCAAAAACAAACAAACAAACAAAATCTGGGTGGAAGCCTCCATGACCCCAGAGCCTTTGCACTGTGCATGCTTACAAACCCAGCATCCTGTGGAGGACACCAATGTCTGATCCTAGCTTGAGTGGTGGTGGGCAGTGGCCAAGCTGCAGTGGCCTCTGAGTGTCGGGAGGCATGGAAACATTTCCCTAGGTGGCCCTGTGTGAGCAGGGTGTCCCTGATCTCTTTTCTCACAGCAAAGCCTTTCCCATGAGTTCAGACTTTTATACACTTGAACCAGAGATGAGTAGTCTGGCCAATTGCTAAATTGCCCTCAGGACATCTTTTCCTATTGTCCTGATGCAAAGCACTTGGCTTCTTTTTAATGTACTAATCTCTTTAACAGTCTCATCTTCCTGGATCTCAATTTTAAATGTGCTCTTTCCAGCCAAACTGAGCGCTTTCCTAATCCTTCTGCCCTTTTTTCTGGTCATAGTTCTCACCGTGAAACTACATGACAGTACCAAAACCAACAGCGCACAACCAGGCATGGTGGCTCATGCCTGTGGCCCAGCCTCAGGAGGCTGAAGCAGTAGGATTATCAGGAGTTCAAGACCACCCTAGACTGTGTAGCAAAGACCTCCCTCAAGCCTCACCCATAAAAATTGTGCTGTAGCCTGAATGCTGGCTGTGTCCCAGGGCACGGACAAAATGAAGACACAGTCTTCTTCCAATATAAAATGTTCTAGTCCACATGCCACTGGCATCCTGGGTTTCTAAGCCCCACCAGATCCCCCTTTTGACAGTACTGTCCCTTTCTAAGCTCTCCCCAGCCCGCTGCCCAGATGACCCCACATTCCCTCCACAAACCAGTTGGAAGGCTTAAGAACCACAAGGTCAGGTTTGGCCACAGGAACAACCCCACTTCTCTGGCACGAATTTTCTTAGATTCTTCAGTGTTGTGAGAAACAGCTGAGGCAAAGAGTGAATGGGACGGGGGGA
>VZQC01004696.1:6374-19367 GCA_009823505.1 Rhizomys pruinosus
GGTCTACAGAGTGAGTTCCAGGACAGCTGGGGCTACAGGGAGACCCTGTCTCGAAAAGACAAAAAAAAAAAAAAAATTACTGATGCAGCAAAAAATTTTAAATCCATTCCTATGGCTTGCACTGAACACCTTGTTACAGTTTCAGATGAAATGGACACATACAGACACTGAGTTACCCATACCTACTAAAAATGTTTTTATATATCTCTGTTATACTTTGCATGTGCAACTTTTGATATTTTATCTTGCCCATAACTAAATAATTTGACTCAAGACAAACTAGTTTTACCTCCTGGACAGTCCAAAAAAACCATTTTGGTAAGTTTGATTTAAATCAACTTAATTCTTGTCTACGGGTATGTTAATATGACCCACTCCCTTCCTTCTCAAAACTATAACTCAGAGTCTAGGGGGTAGAAAAAAACAAACTACATCTGTTTATATAAAACAGACTTCATTTGAGATAGACCTAAAAGGATTTATTTATTTATTCATTTATTTATTTATTATGGTATTTTTTGAACAGAGTTTCCCTTTAGTCTCAGCAGGCCTGGAGCTCGCTATGTACATCAGGCTGGGCCTTGAACTCACAGAGCTCTGCCTGCCTCTGCCTCCCCAGTGCTGGGATTAAAGAAGTGCGGCACAACGTCTGGCACTAAAGACGGTTCTTAGCTGGCATGTGGGTGCTGGGAATCAAACCCTGGTCCTCTGCAAGAGCAGTCAGCGCTCTCAACCGCTGAGCCATCTCTCCAGCCCCATTAAGCTTTTTTTTTTTTAAGTTTCTTTCCTGAGCTATGTCTACTTAACTTAAAATGTTAAATTTCTCCTTTGGTGAATTAAGTCCATTCTACCCAGATTACCTTTATAGACCTAAACCCCAAAGAACCAAATATATACCGTCCTGGATAGCTTTACTGCCAACTTGGCACACCTGGGCTTGGGGAAACCTCAGTTGGAGAAGTGCTTCCATTGCAATCGCCTGTGGCCATGTCTATGGGATATTTTCTTGCTTGTTAAATGATATGGGATGGCCCAGCCCACTGTGGGCTGAGATGGAGACCAGATCTTGATTTAACAGCCTGAGACCCCCACCCCTCATCCCCCACCCCTATTACCAGGAAGCAGTTAAAGCAAGAAAATGATGCCCCTTGTCTATTATAACCAAAAGGCTGGACTGTTAGGCCTGGCTCTCCCCAAGGTCTGGAATTTATGGCCGGCAATTGCAAAGCACATAAGGATGTTCTGCTCCCTCAAGAAACTGTCAATCAGTGACCTCATCTCCTCTTTACCTGCTTTCCCACTGAAGATGCCTTCAAAGGCCTGGCCGGACGCCATTTTGGTGCTGGCTACTCTTCTCCAACTTAGAGCTCAGTCCCAGCTATGCCAGAAGTAAACTTTCCCAGGAGTACCTAGGCCTGGTGTATTCCTTTCGTTTGGGGGCCATGCCGACCTAAACCTAACAAAAACCTCCTTCAAGGACAAACTCACTGTTTTTCGTTTGTTCGTTTGTTTTTTATTTTATTTTTTTTTTATTTCTGTATGTGTATGAATGTACTGTCTGCATGCAAGTCTGTGCACCCGTGTCGTGCAACGCCGCGGAGGTCAGAAGAGGGTCTCGGATTCCCCTGGAACTGGAGTTCTCCTGGAATTGGAGTTTCAGACGGTTCTCGGCCGCCATGTGGGTGCTGGGGGTCGAACCCGGGTCCTCTGTAAGAGCGGTCGGCGCTGTTAACTGCTAGGCCATCTCTCCAGCCCCAAACTCACTGTTTTTACTTCAAAGTATTTGATTAAAATTATCTAGCCTCCACAAAAGGAAACCTCATTCTAATTCTTTAGAGTTCCAATGATCACAGGTTCAAATTCAACAAATTAAACAATCCTGTTCTGACTGTTAATCTATGGGTGTCATCATCTGGAAAGTGTTAGGTCTAGGCTTCCCAGAATCCCAAGGGGCACACAGGTGCCCACTTCCTCCAGAAGCTGTCAATCTTCTGACCTCTTCCCTTGTACCTGAGGTCCCACCCCATGGAGATAAATGGGTGGACCCCAGCCTCCATCTATCTCTCTGCCTCTCTGCCCCCCCCCGTCCTGCCCCTCTTTCTGCCCCTGCCCCCCACCATGTGTCTACAGGCGACTCACACTGGCAGTCCCACATGGAAGTAAAGCATGTTCCTGGAATGATCTAAGCCTCGTATGCCTTTTATTGGGGTTCATGCCTTTTTATAACCTACCAGAAAGAAGTCAAACTCCAGATGTTTTTCTCTCAATGAACTTTGGCAAATGAAAGTAACTTTAAAAAATTCCCTCTGTCTTTTTTAATTGGCTCATAAATGTGTTAATGCTTTTCAGATTTTATTTTACCACCGCTCCAACACAATCAGCTATTCCAGCTGTTTGAAGTACGAGTTAAAACAGTGACCTGCTGGGGCTAGAGAGATGGCCTCTCGGTTAAGAGCATCGACTGCTCTTGCAGAGGACCCGGGTTCCATCCCCAGCACCCACATGGCGGCTATGAACCGTCTGTAACTCCAATTCCAGGAGAACTCCAGTTCCAGGAGAACTCCAGTTCCAGGAGAGCTCCAGTTCCAGGGGAATCCGATGCCCTCTTCTGACCTCTGCAGCATTGCACAACACAGGAGCACCAACCTACATGCAGACAGTACACTCATACATATAAAAAATAATAAATAAATAAAAGATATGGGTGGTTCCAAACCAGTACTTCCCCAATTGAAGCTGGAGAAACCATTTTGAATAAAATCATGGGTGAGGTGCCTCCTATTCACTTTGGTAATAATCAATAAAGAATATCCCCAGAACCTCCAATTCTCATGGTATTTTCAAACAGTCACCGTATTTGACGCTCATAGTCCTGTTCGGGCCCAGGCCATCATTTCATTTTGCGTGAAGGGGAACCTGATGCTCAGAGAGGACGTCATCTGAGAACAGTCTCGCTGCTTTTAGATGGTAAAGCCCAGAAAAGGAATTGTGAGCAGAGTGTTTGGGGCTGTAAATGTCCTGAAGATAGCACTAGCAATGGCACGGGTCTCTGAAGGAATTTAACTGCCCACTTGTGGCAACTTGTGAAGAGTCTCAGTTGAGGAACTTCCTAGACCACATGGGCCTGTGGGCCTGTCTGGGATAGTGTTGGCTGTGAAATGACGTAGGAAGGCTCTGCTGGTTTGAGGAAGAAATGTTCCCCATAGCCCAGCGTGGTGGTGCACGCCTTTGAACTTCTGCCTTCCCAGTGATGTACCTCCTCCAGTAAAGCTTTGAACATTGCCACCAATTGAGCCAAGTATTTTAATACTTGGAGCCTATGGGGGACATTTCTTTCTTTCTCTCTTTTTTTGTCTTTATTTTATTAGGCAGGGCCTATCTGTAGCCCCAGGTGGCCTAGAACCTACCGTGTAGTCCAGGCTGGCCTTGAACTCACAGAAATCTGCCTGCCTCTGCCTCCTGAGTGCTAGGATTAAAGGCATGCGCCACCATGCCTGGCCATGAAGGACTCTTTTTTTTTTTTTGTCTTTTCGAGACAGGGTCTCCCTGTAGCCCCAGCTGTCCTGGAACTCACTCTGTAGACCAGGCTGGCCTTGTTAAAGGCGTGTGCCACCATGTTTTTTTTTTTTTGTCTTTTCGAGACAGGGTCTCCCTGTAGCCCCAGCTGTCCTGGAACTCACTCTGTAGACCAGGCTGGCCTTGAACTCACAAAAATCCACCTGCCTCTGCCTCCCAAGTGCTAGGATTAAAGGCATGTGCCACCACGCCCGGACATGATGGACTCTTAACCCCCTGGAACAGTAAGCTAAATAATCTCTTCCTTCTCTAAATGAGCTTGGTCACGGTGTTTACACAACAGAAGAGTAATTAATGCGAAGTGGAGCCCCACCGTGGGCAATACCATCTCTAGGCAGGTGGTCCTTCTGGCTGAACTTCTTTGACTATGAATGGAGCCCTTCAATTAGAGGTAAGGCTGTGTGGAATAGCACACAGGCCTTTTTCCAAGGCCTTGACTTCCCTCAGTGATGGATTGTGACCTGCAGTTCCAAACTAAAATAAACCTTTCTTCCCCTACGTTGCTTTGGGTCAGAGGCTTTTAGCACAGCAGCAGTGTGGAGTTGCCAAACCACTTTACAGCTATACCTCAATGAACAGCCTGAAACACTCAGAGTAGTAAGTAACTTGGCAAGGCAGACTTTACTTTTGCAAAAGGGCGCTTTGCACAGTCAGATCCAGCAAGCACTCATAGGACCCAGAAGCTTGGTGGGCTTTTATCTAAAACACAAGACGACTCAGTCGTCTCCCCATTGGCTGCAGTCTGACCTCACAGTCTTTCCTGGCTGGCCATTTCAAAAGCATCAGCATGAAGGGAGAAGAGCAACTCTAACCCAGGCCAACAGGCTCAGGAACACATCAGGGCCTTTCCTGAAACAAAAGTCCTATAGGGTATGGTGGGATTAAAAGACTATAATTCTGTGTCATAAACCAGGTTCCAAGTTTTATAGGGTTTGAAAAAAAAGACTAATATTTAATGTTTCTTACAACCCAAACTTGGACGGCACACATTCCTTCAGATGTTTCCTGGAACACTGTGGGGCTGTTGACCCCAAGGTTGGACAGGCTGGAGAGGTCACATGTGTGAGGCTGATGTCCCTGGGGCAAAACGTGCAGCTGCAGGATTGATGGTCCCGCAGCCAAACACACAGCTGTGGGACTGATAGTTGCGGATCTGCTGGCTCCTGTGCCCAAACATGCTGAAGAGCCAGCTGTAGTTGATGGACCCAGAACCGAGCACTCGCTCAGTAACAGCCCAGGGACCGCGTCAGATGGTGCAAATCCACAAAAATCCATGTGTTCTATGTAAGGGGTAGCTTATATAGGTTTGGGGCGAGCAGCCACTACATCGAGTTACATCACTTCATGGCCAATCTTAGACGTCCACGCCATCTCCCGTCACCCCAGTTCATGGCGCATAGCTGACAAGCAAGCCAACTTGTGACTCCTGAGCTCATGCTAGCTCCAAACAGAGCGTTCCCTGCATCCCTTGCACAGCCTAGGGTGCTAAGCATTTTGGTAGCCTGTACATGCTCAAGATTCGTCTGAGTCCAGGATTGCTGTCCCACAGAACCGTGCTTCGGAGTCAGGTGTCACTTTATTAAAAACAGCTTCAATAAAATTTGAGCTCTTGGGCTGGAGAGATGGCCTAGTGGTTAAGAGCGCTGACTGCTCTTGCAGAGGACCCGGGTTCGATCCCCAGCACCCACATGGCGGCTGAGAACCGTCTGAAGCTCCAATTCCAGGAGAACTCCAGTTCCAGGGGAATCCGAGACCCTCTTCTGACCTCCGCGGCATTGCACGACACGGGTGCACAGACTTGCACGCAGACAGTACATTCATACACATACAGAAATAAATAAAATTAATTAAAAAAAAATTTGAGCTCTTACGCCAGGCGTGGTGGCGCACACCTTTAATCCTAGCACTTGGGAGGCAGAGGCAGGCGGATCTTTGTGAGTTCAAGGCCAGCCTGGTCTACAGAGTGAGTTCCAGGACAGCTGGGGCTACAGGGAGACCCTGTCTTGAAAAGACCAAAAAAAAATAATAATAATAATAATAATAATAAAATAAAATAAAATTTGAGCTCTTAGTTTCAAACATCTCAGGACTAAACACCCTCTATATCGACTCAGGCAACCATGCTGCTTGCTTTTTTTTTTTATTTTATTTATTTTTGTATGTGTATGTGTATGAATGTACTGTCTGCATGCAGGTTTGTGCACCCGTGTCGTGCAATGCCGCGGAGGTCAGAAGAGGGTCTCAGATTCCCCTGGAACTGGAGTTCTCCTGGAATTGGAGTTACAGACGGTTCTCAGTCGCCATGTGGGTGCTGGGGATCGAACCCGGGTCCTCTGCAAGAGCAGTCGGTGCTCTTAACCACTAGGCTATCTCTCCAGCCCGCTGCTTGCTTTATGGCAGGAATGCAAATTGTCAATGACAAACAGCTTCACACAGCAACTTATTTAAACTTTCCTTCTGGGCCAAAGACTATGTCTATGAGGATTCAAGTAGCCCCACCAGGCCTCCAGCAGCAGATTGTGAAGGGCCTAAAGTCTGCCCTTCTTTCCCCGACACAATGTCAGACACATAAAATCTGTCATGTTACATTTACATTTTGGAATATGGAAGAATATTTTAAATACTTTCAAGGCATTTATTTATTAAAACGTTCTCTGTCAAGATTTCACATTAGCTTAAAATTCAATTCAGTTTTTATATGTCACTGAGGTTGCCACCTCAATGCCTCAAAAAATACGTTTTCCATCAGTCAGTGTGACCAGCATCCATATTGAGAGCCCCATGGTCAGCCTCTGTAACCAACTAGATGTTAATACTGATCTGCTACAAGGTAAGAGCTTCTAACTCAAACTCAATGGAAAAGGAGTGAAAGCTCTGCAGAGTGCATTATTAAGAAGAGGGAATGTTTAACAGTTTTAGCTCACATGACAGTTTACTTGATATCAAGTAAATCATTAGTATTAGATGCAAGCCTATTCATTTAAATAGCTCCATGAAACAAATATGTTTAACTAGTTTAACTACAAGCTTGGATCCAGGCTTCTTCTATCAGACAACCTTATCCTTTCATCTCTAGACAAGAAACATTCCATACACACAAGATCAAGCATCCTTCTTAGTGTTCATTGTCTTTAGTGAAAATGTGCATCCCTCGGGGCTGGAGAGATGGCCTAGCAGCTGAGTGCCGACTGCTCTTGCAGAGGACCAGGGTTCGATCCCCAGCACCCACATGACTGTTGAAAACCATCTGTAACTCCAGTTCCAGGGGAATCAAACGCCCTCTTCTGACCTCCGCGGCATTGCACGATACGGGTGCACAAACCTACATGCAGACAGTGCATTCATACACATAAAATAAATAAATAAATAAATAAAAATTAAAAAAAAAAGAACAGCCAATGCTCTTAAAAAAAAAAAAAGAAAAAAGAAAATGTGCATCCTTTCAGCACTGGAATTTGTTAATTCTCAAGCACACCCACTTCCATTCACTATCTTTGGATGTGTTACATTCGAATGGCACAAACCCCTGATAAAAGACAGGCACATTCCCAAAGCCCAGGGAACAAACTTCGGAAGAGGAGGCGTGGTAGATTGTAAGGGCTGTGGAGAGATAGGGGTGAATCATGAGACTACAGAAATATAGTCTGGACCCCTGATTGATCAACATGCCTGTGCATACAAGCTTCTCCAACTGGACTATGGGAACCTTGAGTTGTTCAAAATTTGGACATAGATACTTGCAAAATGCACCAATTACCTAATTGTGTGACATACTGAGTAACATCAATGTTATCTGCAAACAAATGTGTCATTATGTTGGAGAATCCCTTAAAAAAAAAAAAAAAAAGACAGGCACAATGAGGCTTAGTCACTCCGGGAACATTTACTTCAGGAATTGCCAGGGCCGGCTACCTGTTGGCACGTGGTGGGGTAACAGTAGCAACAGTAGCAGCAAGATGGAGACTGAGGCACACCCCTTTATAGCCATGGGGCAGGACCTCAGGTACCCAGTAGGGGTCAGAAGATTGACAGCCTCTGGAGGAAGTGGACATCTGTGTGTCCCTTGGAATTCTGGGAAGCCCAGATCTAACAGGATAGAGCAGCAAAGTGAAGTTCCAAGATCAGGTGCCCAGATCTTAAGACTATGCAGTTCAGTGAATTTGCTTTTCAATAGGTGTTTTGTTTTGTTTTGTTTTGTTTTATTTTGTTTTGTTTTGTTTTGGTTTGGTTTGGTTTGGTTTGGTTTGGTTGGTTTGGTTGAAAGGTTAATTAAAATCACTAGCCCAAATTCTGTCTATTTTATAAAAATCATTTCTTTTACACAATGGAAAGGAAGCTGTGTAGCAAGCCACTTCATGGAGAGCTAATACATCTTGAGACTTGATGGCTTGTGGCAAACTTCCAGAGATAATGATCAATGAAAGCACGGTACCTGAAAGCAAACCTCTGGGGAAAAACCTGTGTTGTTTTTGTTGTTTTGTTTTGTTTTTGTTCTGTTTTGTTTGGGGTTGGTTTGTTTTTTGTTTTGTTTTGTTTTTTTTTTTTTGGTCTTTTTGAGACAGGGTCTCCCTGTAGCCCCAGCTGGCCTGGAACTCTCCATTTAGACTAGGCTGGCCTTGAACTCACAGAGATCCCCCTTGTCTGTCTCCCAAGTGCTAGGATTAAAGGCATGTGCAAGACATGTGTTCTTAAGTTCCGGAAAACACTCTGATTGAGCTGAAGCTAGTCCAAAAGCAGACCTTTCTGATGAACACATGCATTTAGTTTAGAGGCTACTTTGCCTCTGATGCATCTATATACATTGTATTCCTTAAGTTGTTATTCTATGTCTTATGTGTTCTTGGTACAATACTTCCTGAAAACTCAACTCATCCGTTATTTTAGTACTGAATAAAAACTCAAGACTGAGGAGGGTCTGCATCTGCTGACCATGAGTCTCAGATCCTCTGCATAAAACTTTATTTGTGTCTTCCTGTCCTTTCCAGTCTCTGTCTACTTAACTACTACAAAGCTGGATTGGGGCTGTAAATGCACATGGGGGGAAAAAAAGGGAGGATCACATACAAATGCACATATATGTGCACCTAGTATCTATATCTATCTATGTATCTACACACACGCACACACACACACACACACACACACACAGCACTTTCTGTTTAGATGTGTGCCTTTAAAATTTTTTCCCTTGGGGCTGGGGAGCTGACTCAGCAGTTAAGAGCACTGGCCTTTTTTCAGAAGATCTGGGTTAGGTTCCCAACACCTGTATGGCAGCTCACAACCATCTGTAACTCCAGTTCAAGGGGTCCATTGCCCTCTTCTGGCCTCTGTAAGCATCACACAAACATGGTGCACTTACATCCATACAAGCAAGACACTCCTTCCACCATGTGGGTCCTGGAGATTGATCTCAAGTTGTAAGGCTTGGCAGCAAGCTCCTTTGCCCACTGAGCCATCTCATCACCCCTTAGATGTGCATCTTTGATTAATGTCTGGCCCTTGGGTGAACAATAACAGAAGACCTGAGTTTGACATAGAGAAGCAAAGTCCGTATGGCTGGAGATGTAAGCCAGAGCCCAGGCAGTCCCCACAGACTAGATTCAACCACTTACTATGATGATCAGTTAGCAAAGAGAGGGTGGAGGTAAAGCAGGAAAGGAGTTTATATCCTGGTGTCCATGCCAGGAAGACAGCGCTATGATAATAAAAGAAGAAACATGTTTGGTTGCTTGGTAGAGAGGGAAGCTGAGACCTATTACCCTTCAGAATGATTCTTTATGACAGAACACTTCATGGCTCTTGGGCCACGACTGGAGGGATAGAGGATCTTAACAAAGACATGATGGAGCCTTAAAGCAAAAGAGAAACTTCCCTTTAAAACCTGGAGAGATGGCTCAGCTTATAAGAGCACTGCTGGTCTTGCAGAGGACCTGGGTTGGAGCACCCACACAGCAATTCACAACTGCCTGTAACTCCCGCCTGTTCCAGTGGATCTGGTGCCCTCTTCTGGCCTCTGTGGGCACTGCATGTACATGTGCATATACACAGAGAGACACATTAAAATATAGCTTTTTTAAAACCTGGTGAGGCTGGGCATTGTGGCACATGCCTTTAATTCTAGCACTCAGGAGGCAGAGGCAAGTGCATCTTTGTGAGTTCAAGGCCAGCCTGGTCTACAGAGTGAGTTCCAGGACAGCTGTGGATGCAGGGAGACCCTGTCTCAAAAAGACAAAAAATAAATAAAAATAAAAAACCTGGTGAGGACCTTCATTAAGACAGAGTTTGGGGCTGGAGAGATGGCCTAGTGGTCAAGAGCGCTGACTGCTCTTGCAGAGGACCTGGGTTCAATCCCCAGCATCCATATGGCGGCTAAGGACCATCTTTAACTCCAGTTCCAGGGGAATCCGACACCCTCTTCTGACCTCCACGGCATTGCACGACATGGGTGCACCAACCTACATGCAGGCAGTACATTTATACACATAAAAAAAATTAAAATTAAAATAAAAAAAGACAGAGTTTTACCACTGGGCTTTTAGCCCCTTTCTGATTTTTATCTTGAGCTAGGGTCTCACTACATTGTGCAGAGTAGGGCTTAGCTCACTCTATGGCCTGGAAAGGCCTTGGGCTTGGGGTCCTCCTGTATCAGCCTCCCGGGTGGCCAGGATAACAGTCATGATCAGCACATCCAGTGCAGGTCACGGTACTTATGCTCGCAGCCTCCGGACCTCCACATCTAGGTCTGAGCAGCCTGGACAAGTCACCTAACCACTCTAGAATTCTGATCTCAGTTTCCTACTGTGCAGAGGGAGGGGAGAGCCACCCCAACCTCATGAGGCTGCTGAAGGGGTAATGAGACAAACGGATGTGAAATGTGAAGTTTTGTATGCACTGCCCAGCTAGGCATCAGGTTCCTTTTCTAGGGCCAGCGAGATGGCTCAGGAGGTGAAGGTGCTTGTCACCAAGCCCGAGGACCTGAGTTCAATCCCTGGGACCCCCATGGTGGAAAGAGAGAACGGACTCCCACAAGTTGTTCTCTGACCTGCATGCATGCATTGTGGCACTCATGCACAAACACATAATATTAATAATTATTATTATTGTTATTATTATTGTAAATGCCTAACAGAAGCAATGTAATCGATGAAGGATGTATTTGGGGTCATTATTTCAGAGTTGAGGCAAGAGGGGAAACAGTCCCAGTTACGGCAGGCAGGAAGCAGGGAAAAAAACATCCCGAGAGGGTCCAGGGTGACAGACAGCTCTGAGGACACACCACCACCAACCTACTTTCTCCAAGCACCTGACTTTACTACCACCCAACAGTGCCAGCACAAAGCGAAGCCATCAAGGAACCAGTCCTAGAGAAAAGTCGTAGCGATGCATGAAAACCCACCCAGGGACACACCCAGAGGTGTCCTTCCACACAGCCCCAAGCACTGATGAATCAGACAGAGTCAGCCGACAGTGGACAGCCTCATCCCAGGCCCCACAAAGACACATGAACAGCAACAACAACGACAAAACCCATCTATTTTCCTGGCTTTAATCAGTATCTGCTTTGTATATCGAACACTGTCCAGACTTCAGAGGTTTTCATACATTCTTTTTATCTAATTTATTGTTTTAAATATTTTTGTACAAGATTATGTTACAAATTGAATCCAGACTCGTGACCCCCTCCCAACCTCCCCACCCCACCAGATTCACCCTTTGAGTTCTTTGATGCAGTCCCCTCTGTTGGTGGTGGTGGTGTTGTTCTTTCCAATATGCATCACTCCCAACAAGAAATGTTTACAACTAGGTCATTGGCCCTAGCATCCACAGATGAGGGATACCATTCGTCGTTTGTTTTTCTGGGACTGTTACTTCACTTAACATAATATCTTCAAGTTCCATCCATTTACCTGCAAAGCTCATGATGTCATCTTTCTTTACCACTGCATAGAACTCCACTGTGTAGATGTACCACATTTTCTCTATCCACTCATCGGTTGAGGGGCACTTGGGTTGGTTCCAGCTCCTTGCTATTGTGAAGAGAGCTGTGGTCTTGGGAGATCCCAATCTTCATACAACATTCTTTACAATCCTTCCATGGATACACTGGTTTTTTTCATTAAAAAAATTTTAATGTATTATATATTTTTTATTTTATGTGTTTGTTTTACCTGCATGTATGTATATGTATCACATGCATGCAATTCCCATGGAGGTCAGAAGAGGGCATCAGATCCCCAGGAACTAGAGTTATGGATGGTTGTTAGCCACCATGTATGACGGAGCCAGCTGCCAAAGCTGAACAAAACCTGAATGGGGGAGTGGGAATTGAGAAAAAATGAACACACACTACACACACATACATACACACACACACACACACACACACACACACACACACACAAAAGGGATAGAACTGGGAGAGGCGACCAGTTAATACTGGAGCCCTGAAGTTTATTTTCCAAGGCCTTTTATACAAGCAAGATAAAAAGGACTTTTCTGCAAATTTCACATGGGGTAAAGGTACAGTAAAACTTTGTTTACATTTCAAGGACAGTTTCTAAGGTACAGATAAACTTTGTTTTACATGCCAAAGACAGCCTCAAGGACTATTGCCCATCCTGCAAGGACATTCCCTCCTATTGTATCACATCTGCTTGTACAGTATTAACCCATGCATGCCAAGAACTTGCTGAATTATAGAGGTCAATCTGAATTCACCATGGCGTCACTCATGCCAGCTCTCCACATATGTGGGTGCTGGGAACCAAACTCCAGTCCCCTATCAGAGCAACCAGTGTTCATAATGGCTGAGCCATCTCTCCAGACCCAAATTTTTCATTATTAGCTAATATTTTATATAGTACACAAAATAATGATTTCATTATGACATATACATTATTGTATCTTGCTCATAAATTGTTCAACTACCAGCTGTACTTAAAAAAAAATTTTTTTTTAGCCGGACATGGTGGCACACACCTTTCAACCCAGCACTCGGGAGGCAGAGGCAGGCAGACCTCTGTGAGTTCAAGGCCAGCCTGGTGTACAGAGCAAGAGAGACCCTATCTCAAAAAGACAAAAAAAAAAAAAATTTTATTGTTTGTTTGTTTGCAGAGAGGGCAGTGCATGTGTATAGAGTGTACATGTGAGTATCACAAGACATGTTGTGGGACTTGGTTCTCCTGTCATGTGGATCCTGAGTGATAGAAATTACCGAGTGCAGAAAACCAGAAGTCGTCTGGAACTGCTGCTGGCCTTATAAGTCAGCCATTTTCCTCCCTCCTGGGAGGACTGTTTGTGAGTTCAAGGCCAGCATGTCCTACATAGAGAGTTCCAGGACAGGATGAGACTAGAGGGAGATCCTGTCTCCCAAAGATTAAAAAAAAAAAAAAAAAAAAGGACAGTAAAGAAGAGAAG
>VZQC01004696.1:19685-51810 GCA_009823505.1 Rhizomys pruinosus
AGGGGAGGGGAGGGGAGGGGAGGGGAGGGGAGGGGAGGGAAGAGAAAAGTCCTAGTCTGCACATTCGCTCAGCAGCTGTCTTAACCTGGGCACACCTGATCCTTCACCTTTGTTCAGGTTCCTCAGCAGTGCAGCTTCCCACAGCTTGCTGCAAGGCCGCTGTCTCTCTAATCGCAGTCTCCTCTGAGGTCAGGCGTGCTCTCATTCTTTCTCTTCTATTCCTGTATTCTGCACTTCAAAACTTAACACCTGGCATCAAACTCAGGTCGTCAGGCTTGGTGGCAAGTCCATCTGTCCGCTCAGCCATATTTATGATTCATGTGTGTTTTGTTTGTTGTTTGTTTGTTTGTTTGCAACAGGGGCTCTCTGTAGCCCCAGCTACCCTGCAACTTTCTATGTGGACCAGGCTGGCCTCAGTGTTGCAGAGATCCACCCACATCTGCCTCTCAAGGGCTGGAATTACAGCTCTGTCCCACCAGGCACAGCCCGGCCCATGTGCTTTTGTTTATTTGACGTTCTCCACTAAAATATCTCCCCCTGCACCCAGCTGGGTGTAATTACGGTAGGAAAGCACACCCATTGGTTACTAAAAGACCTTGCAATATTATGGTAAGGGACAGAACAGCTGGAGCCTTCCCCTTTGTCCCCTTGGTCACCTAGGACAGCAGCCTTCTTTAACCAGGATGTCACATTCCTGTAGCCTTTGTGATCGCATGTCACCTATAAATCACTTATTTTACCACTTAGGTATTACATGCTTGTTGCTTACATTTGTCACAGGGGTATAAAGGACCCCAGAGACTCGGACAGGGGCTGACTCCTTTAGGGAAAGATACAGGACTGAGCCTGCTCTAGGAAAACTGGCTAGTTACCGTAATAACCTCTTTATAAGCACATCACAGAAGTCCTGGATGAGGTTTTAAGTAAGTTTCTTTATTCTAAAGGAAACTCTTTTTTTTTTGGTCTTTTCGAGATAGGGTCTCCCTGTAGCTCCAGCTGTCCTGGAACTCACTGTGTAGACCAGACTGGCCTTGAACTCACAAAGATCCGCCTGCTTCTGCCTCCCAAGTACTAGGATTAAAGGCATGCGCCACCATGCCTGGCTCTAAGGGAAACTCTTTTTATTTTATTTTATTTATTCTTTATGTGTATGAATGTACTGTCTGTATGTAGGTTGGTGCATCCGTGTCATGCAAAGCCACGGATGTCAGAAGAGAGTATTGGGTTCCCCTGGAACTGGAGTTAAAGACGGTTCTCAGCCACCATGTGGATGCTGGGGATTGAACCTAGGTCCTCTGAAAGAGCAGTCAGCACTCTTAACCACTAGGCCATCTCTCCAGCCCCTCTAAAGGAAACTCTTATACAGCAAAGTTCTTAGGCAAAAATCTCTCTCTCGGGCAAAACTCATTCAGGTTCTTATAGCAAAATCTCTACTTATAGAAAAAGTCTCTACTTACAGCATGATCTCTTCAGGTTCTTATGGCTATAGCTTCTCACAGCAGAATCTCTGCTTATGGCAAAAAGTCTCTAGCTTAAGGTAAAATGGTGTCTTTCTCCTTAAAGCAAAAGGAGGATTTTGTCTAGTTTATGGCATGTGGTGGCCTCCTATCCTTTGTTCAAGCTTATTTATATGCCAAGAGCATGTGGTTCTGAAAGAGGTGGCCAAAAGCTAGGAACTGTGCTTTCACACAAAGGACCTGGGGACAGACAGCTCCAAGAGATAAGGCTTGAGTGAACTAACAACCTGGGGGGTAAGGGGTGAGGGGTGGGGGGTAAGAGCAAACATAAATCCTGGTAAAAGTAAGGAGGACAGTCTAGTAATGATGTACTCAAGTTCAAAATCCTGAAACATGCACTAACTAGGAGAAGAGGTAGATATTAAGTCAAATGGAGACTGTCACAGGATGGCTCTTCCACAGAGCAAAGGAATTTGAGGCCTAGCAGCAGCCCCTAATTCTGGTGTTCCAGAGACAGGGCTGCAGCAGATCTGGTTTCAGACCCCAGCCCTGTCAGGGCTGCACTGCCAGCTCAAGAATTCCTAAATTCCTGGGCGATTGCTCTTGCAGAGGACCCGGGTTCCATTCCCAGCACCCACATGGTGGCTAAGAACCATCTTTAACTCCAGTTCCAGGGGGATCCAACACCCTCTTCTGACCTCTGCGGCATTGCAGGACGTGGGTGCACAAACCTACATGCAGACAGTACATTCATACACATATAAAAGTAAATTAAAGCCGGGCGTGGTGGCGCACACCTTTAATCCTAGCACTTGGGAGGCAGAGGCAGGTGGATCTTTGTGAGTTCAAGGCCAGCCTGGTCTATATATCAAGTTCCAGGACAGCTGGGGCTACAGGGAGACCCTCTCNAAATAAAAAAAAAAAGAATTCCTAAATTCCATGCTAAACCTAATTTAACCCATTCTGGGCTGCAGCAGCACTGGAAACAAAAGAAAAAGAAAAAAAAATAAAGACAAAGAAGGTAAACAAGCCCAAGATGTCCCTTCTGTCAACAACCCAAGAATGGGAAATGAGGGGTGCACTGCATTTCACTGGCAGGGCTGAGCCGGTGCAGTGCAGTCGTAATGGACCCAGACCTCCCTATTCAAAAGGTTGCAACACCACATGGCTCAGACATCAGGCCAGAATTTGGACTTACACGTGTAGCAGTTTGGGTGGAGCTCTCCAATATTCAGAAACACTGGCCTTTCACCTGCTCCCTGTGGTGTCAGTTTAACCCTTGTTCCCTTATCCAGCCTCAGTCTCCCCTACATCAGGAGTACACTGCCTTCCATCTTTCCTGTCATCCAGAGTTCTCTGTGAATCCCAAATCAAACTGTTCAAGAAAATGACAGCAAGGATCGTGGGCTTCAGGTCAGGCTGTATCCAGGTGCTAGGATGGCATCATCAGAAACTGTCCTTCCTGGCCATTCTCTCTCCTCACAGTGGAAAGAGGAATCCCAGCAGCTCTTTAAAAAAATCCAGAAAATTGGGGCTGGAGAGATAGCCTAGCGGTTAAGAGAACCGACTGCTCTTGCAGAGGACCTGGGTTCGATCCCCAGCACCCACATGGCGGCTGAGAACCATCTTTAACTCCAATTCCAGGAGAACTCCAGTTCCAGGGGAATCCGAGATCCTCTTCTGACCTCCGCAGCATTGCACGACACGGGCGCACAAACCTACATGCAGACAGTACATTCATACACATAGAAGATAAATAAATAAAATTAAATAATTTAAAAATCCAGAAGAAAAGCAAAAGTGGTGTGTTAGTGTCCTTCTCTGTTGCTGAGATCAAAGCTATGACTGAAACTACTTAGGGATAAAAGGGTTTATTTGGCTTACAACTCAGGGTCCATCACTGAGGGAAGTCAGGGCAGGAAGTCAGAGCAGGAACCTGGAGGCAGGAGCTGAAGCACAGACCACAGAGAAGGAACTCTGCGTAAGGGCTTAGTCTTCTGGCTTGTGCTCTTAACCCAGAACCACCTTCCCAGGGATCCCACACCCGCAGCAGGCTGAGCCCTCCCTCATTGGAGATTATTACTCTGTTTGAAGTCTGTCAAAAGCTTGCCTGACATGTGTGCGAAGTCACCACCAGCCACGAATACCTATGATAGCAAAGATACATGGTATTGTGTTCTGATGTACAGTGTCCCTGGCGTGTAGATTAGTTTTTATTTATTTTATTTTATTTATTTATTTTTGTATGTGTATGAATGTACTGTCTGCATGTAGGTTTGTGCACCCATGTCATGCAATGCCCCAGAGGTCAGAAGAGGGCGTCAGATTCCCCTGGAACTGGAGTTAAAGATGGTTCTCAGCCACCATGTGGGTGCTGGGGATCGAACCCAGGTCCTCTGCAAGAGCAGTCGGTGCTCTTAACCACTAGGCCATCTCTCCAGCCCGTTTTTATTTTTTTAAACTATGCCTTATTGGGGCTGGAAAGATGGCTTAGTGGTTAAGAGCCTTGGCTGCTCCTGCAGAGGACTTGGGCTCATTCCCACACCCTGTGCTGGACAGCTTTAGTGTTAACGCACCTGGGTTGAGGGAGTTTCAATTGGGGCATTGAATTGGCCTGTGGCCCTGTCTGTGGAGTAGTGTCTTGATTGTTTAGTGATGTGGGAGGGCACAGCCCACCAAGGGCAGTGTCACTCCTGGGCAGGTTGTTCTGTATCATATAAGAAAACAGGTTGAGGGGCTGGAGAGATGGCTCAGCGGTTAAGAACACCAACTGCTCTTGCAGAGGACCAGGGTTTGATTCCCAGCACCCATACGGTGGCTAAGAACCGTCTTTAACTCCAAACTCCAGTTCCAGGGGAATCCGATGCCCTCTTCTGACCTCCATGGCATTGTACGACATGGGTGTATAAACCTACATACAGACAGTACACTCATACAGATAAAATAATAAAAAGATTTAAAAAAAAGAAAGCAGGGGCTGGAGAGATGGCCTAGTGGTTAAGAGCACTGACTGCTCTTGCAGAGGACCTGGGTTTGATCCCCAGCACCCACATGGCAGCTGAGAACTGTCTTTGGCTCCAGTTCCACGGGAATCCAACACTCTCTTCTGACCTCCGAGGCATTGCACAACACGGGTGCACAAACCTACATGCAGACAGTACATTCATACACATACAAAAATAATAAATTAAAAAAAAAAAGAAAATGCCTCAGCCAGGCGTGGTGGCACACACCTTTAATCCCAGCACTCAGGAGGCAGAGGCAGGTGGATCCCTGTCAGTTCAAGGCCAGCCTGTTCTACATAGTGAGTTCCAGGACAGCTGGAGCTACAGGAAGACCCTGTCTCAAAAAGAAAATGCCTCCCAGACAGACATGCCCACAGGCCAATCCGATAGAGGAAATTCCACAGTTGAGGGTCCATCTTTTCAGTTGTGTCAAGTCGATGGCCGAAACTATCCAGCGCACACACATGGGCTCATCTCTAGAGTTCTGATAAAAGTCCTGGCTTTCTCTTTGTCTGCCCAGCTCTTTAAGACAAAGTAAGGCATGGGCTTAAGAGACTCTGATGAGCTAGGATTTTAAATTTCAAATATTCCTTTATTTTGTTTGTGTGTAATGGCTGGGTGGGGGTGCACATATGCCATGGTGTACCTATAGATAGATGTCAGAGACGACTTTCAGCCATGGGTTCTCTTTCCACCAGGCTGAGTCAGGGGCACTATTGTTTTGTTGTTTGACTGTGCTGTGTAATCCAGGTTAGCTGGCCCCTAAACTTGGGGTGATTCTCCTATCTCCTCAACTCTCTTCTGATAAGAAAGCTGGGATTACAGAATCAGCCACCGCTTTTT
Source organism: Rhizomys pruinosus (assembly GCA_009823505.1). NCBI lineage: Eukaryota > Metazoa > Chordata > Mammalia > Rodentia > Spalacidae > Rhizomys > Rhizomys pruinosus. The sequence continues at coordinate 24,991 of VZQC01004696.1, forward strand.
ATGTGAATTCAGGAGAGCTAACTGAGGTCTTCAAGCTTGATGGGAAAGCTTTTTTTTCTTTTCTTTTCTTTTTGAGACAGGGTCTCCCCGCAGCTCCAGCTGGCCTGGAACCTCACTCTGTAGACCAGGCTGGTCTTGAACTCACAGAGATCCACTGCTGCCTCCCAAGTGCTGGGATTAAAGGTGTGTACCACCATGTCTGGCAGCTCCATGAATGGCCAGATTTGAGTCATATGTCCAGACTCAATCACCATGATTGGGGGCCTGGGGGAGAGGTGAAGTTCTCTGATTGGCCAGTTCTAGGCCTTTTGCCTGTCTGAAGCCATCAGAATCAAAGCAATTGAAGGAAAGGGCTGGCAAGATGGTTCATGCTTGCCACCAAGGCGGAAGGAGTGAGTTTGATTCCCAGGAACCACATGGTAGATGAAGACTGACTCCCAAAGGTTGTCCTCTGACTTCCATACACATGATTTCACACACACATACACACACACACACACACACACACACACACACACACACACCCGTGTCATTCAGCCACACATAGAGGTAGACACATGAACTTCGTCCACTGGATTACAGGGAAAAGGAAAAACTGGGGGCTGGAGAGATGGCCTAGTGGTTGAGAGCACCGACTGCTCTTGCGGAGGACCGGGGTTCAATCCCCAGCACCAACATGGCGGCTGAGAGCCATCTTTAGCTCCAGTTCCAGGGGAATCCGACATCCTCTTCTGACCTCCGTGGCATTGCACAACACAGGTGCACAAACCTACATGCAGACAGTACATTCATACACATACAAGAATAAATAAAAAATTAAAAAAAAAAAAAAAGGAAAGGAAAAACTGCCAGCAGCTGTCCTAAACCTTGGGGCCAAAGGCTGACAACCTTCCACTGTCCACCTGTCTCATCTAATGTCTACACCAGGCAATGCCCTATTGGCACTCCCAGATCCTCCAGGCTGCTGCCTGATAGGTGCTTTACAGCCCAATGCCAGAGTGTCATCTGATAGGCACTCTACCTACAGTCTAATTCCGGCCTGGGCACTCACCACACATCACAGCTGGCGACCTGATAGATCTCCTTCCAGCCCCATACCAGCTTCCCAGGTTAGTGGTCTGCTGGACTGCTGTCCAACCCACTGGTCACTACTATAGAAGTCTGATGGGCTAAGATTACGCTCCCAAAATAGCAGCCGGGAGTCCCTGTCTGATGGTAAGAAGGACTTGTCTTTTTATTCACAATATTGTTTTTATACCCAGAGTAACATCATGTCTCAGGGCCTGGTTAAAGACACTCCCCACACCCACCCCACCCCCGGCTCATGTTCCATAACATCATGAATACTTGTCAATGTCTTTGATCCCAAGGTGTCACAAGCTTGCTAATACACAGGCAAATCCTGCCTTAGGGCAGGTTTCAGTGTGAACAGACAAGCAGGTAATTTAGCACAAAAGAAGCCACAGGTGGCCTCCTTTTTCCCTACAGAGAGGAGAGGAGGGAGGGGAGGGGAGGGGAGGGGAGGGGGGGAGAGGAGAGAAATTCACAAATTGAAAAGGCTGTCTGGCCAGGCTGAAGAAATGGTTCAGCAGTTGAGAGCACTGGCTGCTCTTACACTTGCAGGGGACCTGGGTTCGATTCCCAGCACTCACATGGCAGCTGAAAACCAGCCATAACTCCAGTTCCAGGGGATCTGACACCTCCTCCTGGCCTCTGAGCACTGGACACACATGTAGGCAAAACATTCATACCAATAAAATATAAATAAATGAGTACTTAAAGAAAGGCTGTTTGGCAAAGGCCAGTAAATAACTGATTCATCTGATAATGGGTATTAATCGAGGGTGATCTCTGCTCTGAGTGGAAGCTGTTCCTCTCTCTGACAGAGAAAGTATGACCTTAGGAATCACGAGGACCTGAGTACAAATCCCAACATTCCCTGTGATTTACTCATTTCTTAATTTGTTCACTAATAAACATCAATAGCGACAGGTGTGGCACAGGCCTGTGACGCCAGCTCTCTGGCACGATGATTGAGATCATCTTCAGCTACATGGTGAGTTTGAGGCTAGCCTGGGCTACATGAGACCCTGTCACAAAAAAAAAATAACAATGGCTGGAGAGATAGCTCAGTGGGTAAGAGCAGTGGCTGCCCTTCCAAAGGACCAAGGTTCACTCCCAGCATCCACATGGTGACTAACAACCACCTGTAACCCAGTTCCAGAAGATCCGACGACACCCTCTTCTGGCCTCTGGGGGGCATTGAACACATGTGGCGCACTTCCATATATGCAGGCAAAACACTCATGCACAAAATAAAAATAAAACGTTTTTAAAATAAAAATAACATGGGATGGCATATGCCTTTAATCCCAGCATTCAAGAGGCAGAAGCAGGCAGATCTCTGTGAGTTTAAGGCCAGCCTGGTCTACATAGCAAGTTTCAGGTTAGTCAAGGCTTTTAGTGACTAAAACAAAACAAAAACAAACATAAGGATCCATCATTTATCCATGGCTCAGGGATCATTGTGGAAGACAAGGCAGAAAGATTGTAAGAGCCAGGGTTGGTGCATGATCACTAGGAAACAGTTTCCAGGCCTCTGGGAATTTACTCATATGAACTTAGAGCAGCGGTGACAGCATGCACGAGACCCATCAAACTCAATCAGACAAAACCCAGCATAGAACAGGGGAAACAGGCAGGAGGCCCCAACCTTAGCTGAGGAACTATTAGCAACTAATCACTGCTGGGTAAGGGAGTTGATCCTCTTTAATGGAGTGACTCTAGATAAGCTGACTAGACTCCAGTGGATGAACTTACACCAAAGGACGTCTAAGGGACGCTAACTTGATTCGATTGGCCTTAACATATATGATAGAATGCATGAAATTGGATGGGGGAGTATAAAGATGATTAAAATATTTTGTATGAAAAAAATAAAAAGAATGGGGCTGGAGAGATGGCTCAGCGGTTAAGAGCACCGACTGCTCTTGCAGAGGACCCGGGTTCAATCCCCAGCACCTACATGGTGGCTAAGAACTGTCTTTAAGCAGGGCATGGTGGCCCATGCCTTTAATCCTAGCACTCAGGAGACAGAGGCAGGCAGATCTCTGTGAGTTCAAGGCCAGCCTGGTCTACGGAGTGAGTTCTAGGCCAGCTGGGGCTATAGGGAGACCCTGTCTCAAAAACAAGGAGCCGAACACAAAAAAAAAACAAAATTAAAAATAAAAATGTCTTGTTACGCCAATATCACAAAATTCCGAGGTAGAAAATAATGCATTTGACACGTAATAGAACGGAGGAAAGGCACGGGTGGAGGAGGAGAAATAAGAAGAAAAAGGGAGGAGGGCGAGCATGGCGTGACAGGAAGGAAGGACAGGAAGGAGGAAGGAAGGATGGTGAGGAGGGAACGGAGAGGAGGAGGAGGAGAAGACTAGCATAATTTAGCCTAAACCGATTCCAGGCCCATTATATGTGACTAACTTACCAAGCCCCAGGCACTCTCTAAGCCCTCCTACCATTTCCCAGTTACTCTGATATTATTAACGTCTTTATTTCAAACAGACAAGCTGGGCTTGAAGCTCACAGTCCCGGAGCCTGGCAATGAGGCCAGGAGGCCACCCCAGCCCCAGCTTCCTCCTATCTTACTGCCCTTTGACCATGTGTTGCCTTTGATGGGGGTGAGGCGACAGAGCCAACCATAATGCCCCGCCCTTCGTCATCACTCCTTATGCTTATGGGGGACGGGGTCCCCTAGAATATCCAGCCTGAAATCCTGGTCCAGCCTGCTCGCCTCCCACCGCCACTAATCTGGAGGCTGAGAAGGACTTGCACAGAGGACAGTTGGGCCGGGGGGCGGGGCCAGCGCCAGTGGCAGAAGTGAGGGGCCTGGCTGGGGGCGGGGCCAGTGTCCGAGGGGCGGGGCTTAGGATGCATAACACACTGGGTCTAAAAGGTTCTACCCAGGGCAAGGAAGTCTTCCCCTGAGAAGTCCGGGGACAGCGAGCCAGCGACATGAACACGTACCCTGGCTTCACTCCTGCATGGAAGAAGCTGTTGTTGACAGGTACGTGAGACACAGAAGCTTCACCTTGGGCTGGGGACAGGTGTGTGCCACCACAGCCTGGCTCCTTACCAGCAGTCCACTTCAATCACATTTATCCTGCAAAAATCAGGATTAGAATTCAGCTCCCGTCTACCGGGGCACCTTTTCCAGTCCGGCTACCGACACATTAATAAAATAATCACAGCCGGGCGTGGTGGCGCACGCCTTTAATCCTAGCACTCGGGAGGCAGAGGCAGGCAGATCTTTGGTGAAGTTCAAGGCCAGCCTGGTCTACAGAGCGCGATCCAGGACAGCTGGGGCTACAATGGGAGAGACCCTGTCTCAAAAAGACTCGAAATAAAAAAAAATAATAATGAAATATCATTGCAACAGCACATCCAGTTGGCCAAGACCAATTATCCGTGTCGTTGCTCATCCTCGAAGGTATAGGGATTAGACTTCGAGTTTAAAGAATACTTATGGAGATATGAGGTCAAGACAGCACTACATATGCAAAGAACTTGTACTTGAACCAAAAACCAAACTGAAAAAAAAAAAATCTAAACGAGAAAAGAGCCAGGGCCTGGGTGGCTACACATCCTATAATCCCATTGTACTTTGATTGGCGAAGAGCAGAAGCAATACTCTGTTTAAAGAGGCCGCCTGGTCTACATAGCGAGTTCCAGGCCAGAGCTTCAAAGGCCTAAGACCCTGTCTCAAAAGAAAATTTTTTTTTTTTTTTTTTTTTTTTTTTTTTTTTTTTTTTTTTTTTTTTTTTTTTGGTTTTGTGTATGTGGTGTGCATGTGTGGTGGGTGTGTGGGCGCCGCCCCAGGTGTTACTCCTTGGATGCTCAATAACACCCTCCCCGTCCTCCCTCCCTCCCTCCTCGCCGGTCCTACTTCTTCTCTTCTTCCTTCCTTCCTTCCTATCCTTCCCTTCTTTCCTTTTGTGTTTTTGAGACAGGGTCCTTCATTGAATGTTATCCCTGCTGGCGGAATCTTACTAACATAGACCGAGGCTGGCTTCAGCCTCCTCCATCACAGAGGGATCTGCTTGCCTCTGCCATCAGAGTGCTGGGATTATCCATTCACGTACACACACGCCGCACAGAACATCTTTTTTTACAATTTGTTTTTTGTTTTTTTTTTAATTTTATTTTATATTATTTCTGTATGTGTAATGAATGTACTATCTGCAATGCAGGTCGTGCACACATGTTTTGCAATGCTGGAGGTCAGAAGAGGGCGTCGGATTCCTGGAACTGGAGTTCTTCCTGAATCAGAAATTTCAGAACGGTTGTTGGCTGCCATGGTGGGTGCTGGGGATCGAACCCGGGTCCTCTGTAAGAGCAGTCGGCGCTTCTTGAAACCGCGTAGGCCCATCTCTCCAGCCCACAATTTGTTTTTTATTTTAAGTTAAATGAAAACCTCACTCCTTATTGTTGTTTTTCCATCGTGAGTGGTGGCTGGATTGGGCCGGAAGTCAAGGGGACCAACTCTGAGTAAAGAGTTCTTCCCTCCTACAAGTAACCAATAGGCGATCGAATCTTATCATCTTCCAGGTTTGTACAGCATTGTGCCTTTACCACAGGTCCATCTTGCGCAAGCCCTGTGCGCCTTATATTTTTTGTTTTCTTTAGACAATTAGTCTCTCCTAACTGAAACCTGGAGTCTTGACATGATTCAAGCTACACTGAGTGAGAACAGAGCCGAATTCTCCTCTTTCGAGTGTTCTGTTCCTTAAAGGGGATCGAACTTCGGTCCCTCTTAGCGATTCACTAGTCTGGGCAAGCTGCTTTGTGCTCTGAACCTTGAGGGCCATTCAAATCCGCTCCAGCCCACTCTATTTCATTTTAAAAATTTGGAAACTCTGGGCTGGAGAGATTGGCTCGTGGTTACAGAGCACCCTGACTGCCTCTTGCAGTAGGACCCCGGGTTCCTATTCCCAGTACTTACATGGAGGCTAAGAACCATCTTAGTGCCAGCATGGGTTGGCACTTAAAGAACAGTTTGCACATGCCTTAAAAGTCCCAAGCACATTCGTGTGAGCGTTAAGGCCACCTGCTCAAGCAGAGCAAGGCTCCGACAGCGCTGGGAACTAAAGGGAACAAACACTGTGCTCAAAATACCAATAATAGGAATAATGGATACTTATATACAACTAAAATAACTCACCCAATATAAAACTATTGCCTGAGGGCCCGAGCTCAAGGCCCGACTACCAATGACTACGAGAGAGTGGCCACTGCTTTTCTGTTGTGTCCTTGGCATGTGCACTATGCCCCAACAACACCCCCAGTTATTGTCTGGACTGGGCAGAGGGGAGGAAGGAAAGAGGAGTGTGGGGGGGTTCCACTTGACTGCTGGAATTGGAAAACAGAGACAGGTCTGTGTCAGTCTACAGACCTTTCTAGCTGAATGGTATTTGGGGACGCCCTCATCACTGGAGAGTGTATCGTGGGGTCTCCCAGACCCCACTGGACCTGCCGGAAGCTCAGCATTTCTCCCAGCTCCCCCTAGCCTCCCTGCCAAGGTCAGAAGACTTTTCAAATGTGGGAGAGGGTCCCCAAGACAACCCTCTTCTGGCCCCTTCTCACAGCTCTGTGAAAGGTCTCCATCACCAGCACTCAATGCCTTCTTTGGGTGACCTTGAGACAATGTAAGCATGGGAAGTCCTCATCATCCTCCCAAAAAAAGAGAAAGCCACGAAAAAGGTGGGGGGTCATAACAAAACCCCCAATATACTCACAAAAAAAAAGTCCAATGATTCCAACAAGTTCCCCCAAAGCCAAGGAAGAAGCCTAACTCCAGCACCGGTCTGCGACCCTCTCTCACAAGCAACGCAGGCCCCCCTTCTCTGAACCCAGGATGACACGAGGAGCAGGGAAAGGGGGGGGGTAGATATTTTGTGTCAATCCACTTTGGTGGAACTCCCTGAAAATCTGGTTCTTTGTTGCGGAGGTGGGTTTGTCAATGAAAATAAGGAGAGGCCTTGCGGGGGGCTTGTGGAGAGATTGCGCCTAGTGTGTGGTTAAGAGTGGCGGATGGTTTTACTTGGCAGGGACCCGCTGGTTAGCGCTTCCCAGTCACACACATGTGCACAAAGCCTAACAACCTCCATAACTCCAATTGCGGCACGGGTATTTGCAGTGGCTGTCCTTCTGAACTCCTCTCATCTATGGCATTGCTAGTGCGAAGATTGTTGACACTTACAGAGGCCACAGCCCAAACATTAAAATAAGAATAAATAAAATCCTGTAAAAATGATAATAATAACATGCATATTTTCTGAATAGGAGGGTAGATCTCAGCAGCCAGGTGAAACAGGCCCTGTCTTATTAGCACATAATTTGGATAAGCAAGAGGCAAGGTGGATGCTCTAGGAGCTCATCCAAGGTTCAGACCGCTGGTCCCTGACAACACTGTGAGTTTACCAGGGGCCAAGTGCCAGAGCTATATCATCGATGAGTCTCTGTCTAAAACGAGGGGAAGGGAACGACTGGAGAGATGTGCTCAGTGGTTAAGAACAACAACTGATATTTGCAGGATAGGAAACCATGAGTTTGAATGTCCCAGCACCCATTTCAGGCACAGTTGCAAATCGAGGATGCAACACACGTCTTCTTGATGCGATGGCCTCTGAACTTAAGAGTTAGTGGCCCTGGACACAGAAGTAGATGAGAGGAGGAGAGAGATGAAGAGGAAGAACTGACCTGATCAAATTTGGTATGGCACGTCTCATAAGATAAAAATATGTAAAAATAATTCTTTAAAATTTTTTTGGGCGGGAAAGGTGGTGAAAGATGAAAAGACAGAAATTTCAAGAGTAGGAAATGGTTGCACGAAAATTCTTAAGAATGTATTTATTTATTTATTCTATCTCTAATTGGGGTTTTTTTGAGAAGGGTTTCCCTGTAGCTATAAGGTGTCCTGAAACTCACTCTGTAAAGATTCAGGCTGGCCTCTAACTCACTGAGATCTGCCTGCCTCTGCTCAGAGTGCTGGGGAATTAAAGGCGTGCACCACCTACGCCCGGCTTAAAGATCAGTTCTTAGCTGCCAATGTGGTGCTGGGAAATGGAACCCAGGTCCTCTGCAGAGCAGTGGGTGCTCTCAACAGGTGAGCCAACTCTCCAGCCCAATATTCATTCTTCCTTTTTATCTCTCTTGAGAAACAATGACATTTTTATGATCTATAGCATATGTGTAAGTAACACCTGTCCATTGCATATATAGGGACATACAAGAAAGGTGGATAGATCACAGACCGGGCGCGCGTCGCCCTCGACTTTTCCCCTAAAGCTGGAGTTAAGGATGGTTAGTGACTAAGCTGCATGGGAATGCTGGGAATTGAACCCTAACTTCCTCTGCAAAGAGCTAAGCCCCAATGGCTCTTAACAACTGCGTGAGCCATCTCTCCAGCCCCAACAACCAAAAATCTTTAAAACAAACAAAAGACTGATAAGAATAAATTTGCTTTATAATGCTTTTATTTCAATTAAAGGTACTCCGCTTATGTATGTCCGCATGCTGGCGCCGGAACTCACTTCTGTAAGACCTGGGCTGGTAACTTGCGATCTCACAGAGTCTGCTTGCCTCTGTCAGTCACCAAATAACTGGGATCACAATAGTATGCCACCACTGCCCTTCTAATCACCAGCACGTCAAGATGAGGCATGTAAATGTAAAAAAAAAATTCTCTGGTGAGTTTCAAGGCCAACGCGCTTGTCTAATAGAGGCGGTAGTCGCGAGTTCCACTGGACTAAAGAGGGAAGCTCTGTCTCTAAAAAGTATACAAAACAAAAAAAAAAAAAATAAAAAGTATGCACCATCAACAATCTGGAAGAATTGATCACAAAAAATATTTTGCTAGAGACACGGGATTTGTGGGCATTGCCTGAGGCGGTGGGGGATCGCAGTTTGATTATAGTACTGTAAACTTTGCGACACTCGGTCTCTTGCTATCCTTTGGAGGTGCTTGAAGGAACCTGCACTACAGGCCCAACCACGGGTCCACCATTAGCTCACTTTCAGGAAGGTCATTGTTGGGGCAGGCCTGACCTACCTGTATGGTCTCACTTTGCATCGCATCCATACGTCTCCTCCTTCTCTTCCCCAAGCATCTCACTGCTGAGCCGCCCTGTGCTTCTGTATGCTGCCTCCTCCAAGCCCCAGACAGAAGGAGCCCGTGAGCACCTGCCTGCCCCCAGAGCCTTTGATGGAGTTCTCACCAAAACCCAGCCAGCAGCCAGCATCCCTCCCAAGGGCCACCCGGCACCAGTTCACACCAGCCAGAAGGTTCTGCACACTGCAGGCAGCTTGGTCAACAGGAAAATGGCAGCTCAAGACTCAGAGAGCCACAGGCCCCCGAGGAGTGCAACAGAGCAGATCCCAGTCAAGTGTGAGTGGAGGCCCAGTGTGGAGAGATCCAGTTCTCAGAAAGTAGAACCACCACACTTCAGTACGGCCCACTGTGGCATGCTCGAGTCTAGTCAATAGTCACTTCCTCTATTAATTCACTCTCTCTGGCTGTCACAGAATCCCTGAGGTTTGATCAAGATATGGAAGGTTTATATGTACTGGGTATTGTAACTCCATTGTCTTCCAATTTCCAGAGTTTGGGAGACAGTCTGGTAGGAAAAGATTCATCGAGTTCAGAGGCTATCCTTATGGACTACATAGGCGATTATTGAATACCCAAAAGCGCCGCTAATATGAAATGGCTATCGCGCAAATCTAATGCTTCCTATTACAACAAAAAAAAAGCTACAGTGTGGGAACTTGGGGGTGAGCACTTCTCAATGGTTAAAACAGCACTGGCTTACTCCTTTGCAGAGGACGCTGGAAGCCTAACACCATCCTTAACTCCGGTTCCAGGGCGATCCAAGTCTGCCCTGTTGGTTACACTCTGCGTTCGGGCATTTGCATGACGATGAGTATGCCACTTACATCTGCTAAGCCAAACGATCACATATCATAATTTTTAAAAAGGGGTTTTGGGCCAGGTGTGGTGTGCCAGTCCGCTTTTAATCGCGCGATCCTCAGACCCAGCACTACAGGGAGGCAGAGGCAAGCAGATCCTCTGTGAGTGCGAGGAGGCCAGCTGTGTCTGACAGAGGTGAGCTCACAGCCCAACTGGGCCTAAAGGGAGAACCTTTTGTCAATGCCAGAAAGAAAGAAACGAAATTAATAAAGAAAGAAAGAAAAGAAAGAAAGAAAGAAGAAAGAAAGAAAGAAGGGATGGAGGGAGGGAGGGAGGAGAAGGGAGAAGAGGGAGGGAAGGATAGGGAGGAGGAAAGGGGAAAGAAAGAAAAAGAAGAAGAAAGAAGAGAGAAGAAAGACAAAAGAGAGAGAAAAAGAATAGCGAAGGGAAGCGAAGAGAAAGGAAGGATACAGGAAAGGAAGGAAGGAAGGAAAAGAAAGAAGAAAAGAAAGAAAGAAAGAAGAAAGAAAGAAAGAAAAGAAACGAAAAAAAAAGAAAGAAGAAAAAGGAAAGAGAAGAAAGAAAAAAGAAGAAAAAAGAAAGAAAGAAAGAAAGAAAGAAAGACAAGAAAACACAGGAAAGAAAGAAAGAAAGAAAGAAATATGAATCGTGGGAGGTTTTTGCTTGGGCCAATTGGATTCCGGGGCAGGGACGCTGAAGAGCTTACACTTGCTGAGGGTGTTGTGTTTGCCATGACCTTATATGGGTCTCCACACAGTGAAAGAGAGCAGATGTCTTGGCTCAGGTCCCCCTCTCTCTTTTCAAAATGCCACCAATATTCTCTGACCTAGTGGCTCAGGCCTAGGTGAACCTTAGCTAACTCAGGAGGATGATACATATTGGGGAATCACAAAGTTTAAGAGACCACTTAGGAGCAACATAGTGAGAGTTCGCTGTTCTCAAAAACATACAAATCCAAATAAATAAATAAATATGGCTGGGCGAAGCACAGTGCGTCATGAGTGGCTTGTCTTTCTTGCTTATGGAAGAAAGCCCCCTGAGGTTATGACTCCAGCAATTTAACCTGTTAAGAATCGTCCACAGGGTCTTTCAGTGAATATTCAATTTAATCTAGTTTTCTATACAATCAAAATGATATTTCATTTAATTTTCATAAAATAAAATTAAAAAACTAAAGCCAAGGACATGGTGGCGCACTTCCGTGCCCTTTAATCCTAGCACTTGGGAGGCAGAGGCAGGAGGGTCTCTGTGAGATTCGGCAGCCTGGTCTTACAGAGTGAGTTCCAGGACAGCTGGAACTAAAGGGGACCCTGACACAAAAAGACAAAAAAAAAACCTAAACAAATAAAACTTTATGGTAAAAACAAGGGCTACAACATAACTTAGTGGTAGAGGCGGTTGCCTAGAATTCCCCATGAGGGCGAGTTGGCTCAGTGGTAGAACACTCGCTTAGGAAGTCCTGGGTTCCATTCCCTAGTGCAGCATAAAAAATAAGGAATAAGCTGGGCATGGTAGTGGATGTGGTTTAATCCCAGCATGGGAAAGTAGAGGCAGGAGGATATCTTGTGAGTTCAAGGCCCACCTGTTAAATAGTGAGTTTCAGACCATACTGGGGCTACAGGGACTCTGTCTCAACAGGCACAAAAATAACAAAAAATATAGTCATGAAAAAACTAAATGGAACAAGAGACTTCAAATAATAGCATCTAAACACAGTGAGTACTTAGTAAGTTTGGTATGTATATTAATGTAACTAACTAAAAACCTTTTTTTGACATTTTTATTTTTCTTAATTTTATTTTTATATGTGTAGTGAGTGTACTGTCTGCATGTAGGGTTTGTTTTTTTTTTTTTTTTTTTTTTTTTTGAGGTCAGAAGAGGGCATTCCTCTGGAACTTTGGAGTTAAAGACGGTTCTCTTAGCCACCATGTGGGGTGCTGGGAATAAAAAACCTGAGTCCTCTGCAAGAGCAGTACTGCTCTTAACCGCTGAGACAAGATCTCTCCTGTCCAGACTATTTTTTTTTTAAGTGTGTTGTTTATGCTTCATGAGTGGTCTAAGTGCCAAATGCCATGTTGTGCAAGTTCCATGAGCCAAAGACGGAGTCAGATCCCCTAGAACTGGAGTTACAGATGGTTGTTAGTGCCACTGGGTGTTGGGAACCCAAACTCAGGTCTGTGTGCCAAGAGCAGCCAGTTGCTCTTAACTGCTAGCCATCTCTCCAGCCCAAATATATTTAATTATTTGACTATGATCATTAGAACTAAAGTTTACAGGCAGAGGGACACAAGAGGAGGAATTATGGAGAGGATGGGCAGGACTGGGGATCAGCCAGAAGGACTGTCCTCTATGAATGCACGAAGGAATATGTGTAAATGAATGCATGAATTGATGAGGAAGAGTGTGAATGAATTAGTCTGAGAACCGATGAATGTGTGAATGAATGAATGAATGAATGAATGAATGAATGAATGTCGCTGCTGCGGTGGGAGGAAGAGACGCCCCGGTCTCACCCTGAGCTCTTGCTCTCCGTTCCCTCAGCCAACCCCAGTCTGAGGCCATTGCTGACCTTCCCAGCAGCTTCTCAGGGTATGATCTACAGCGACCTCAACTTCTCCGTGATCCTGAAGTGGGTGACAACCATGACCCCGGAACCTGTGCTGAGCTGGACTCTGGATGGGAAGCTGTGTGGGACAGGGGAGAAGCTCTTCATCCGGCGACTGTCCCCGCAGCAGCTGGGCACGTACATATGCATAGCTAAGACCACCAAAGAACAGCTGGTCTCGGAGCCGGTGACCATCTCACTGCCACGTAAGTGTCTCCCAGCACTTTTGTCCCCACATGGGTCTGTGGCGGACATTCCAGAGCGACCCGCCACCTCTGCCAGTCCTCTGAAGCCCTCTATAACCAAAATGTCACTCCGTGCTCTTCTTATGTACGCGTGGACCGTGTGGATCCATGCTTACGTGCTGTTATGTATGCGTGGACCGTGTGGATCCATGCTTACGTGCATTTTGAGAACAAGTGTGTGGGGGTGCACAAGCAAGTGTTTACATGCAGATGGAGGTCAGGGGTGACATCTGGAGTCTTCCCCACTTTCCCATGATTCTTTGAGGCAGCTCTCTGGGTGGAACCCAGAGCCCAACAATATGGCCGCAACTAGCCAGCCAGCTTGCTCTAGGAATCCTCTGTCCTCTCCACATACGATCTGGAGTGTATGAGGGTCCTGGGGGGATCTGAACTCTGGTCCTTACACATGGGCAGGGAGCCCCAGTGTTTTATCTACTGAGCCATCTCCCTAGCTGCACAGAAGCCAGTTTTGCAGATAAATTCTGACAAAAGCCTCACTCAGCATCCAGATCGAGCTACCCCTCACTGCCCGCAGCCTCGGCTCGGCCTACGAAGCTCACAGATTGGCCTATAAGGAGGCTTCAGAGTCTGGTTTTGTTTATGATGTTTTTGAGACTAGATCTCATGTAGCCCAGGCTGGCCCTGGACTCTCTTTGTAATCGCCAAGGATGACCTTCAACTTCTGATCCCTGCCTTGACCTCCCAGTGCACAGGATTACAGATGTGCACCACCATGCTGTAGTGCTGTTTATAGAGAGCTGGGATGGCAACCCAGGACCTAACACATGCCAGGCAAGCCACATTCCAACCCCTTTATAATGTTTCGTGTTTGCTGTTGTTGTGGTCAATAAGCTCTCACTATGTAGCCCAAGCTAGCCTGGAACTTGATATGTAGACCAGGCTGACCTCAATCTCACAGAGATCCACCTTCCTCTGCCTCCCAAATGCTAGGACTAAAACTGTGCACCACCACAACCAAGCCTATCTTTATTTTATTAATTTTTTTAAAATTTTATGTGTATAAGTGTATTGCCTGCATGTATGTAAGTGCACTCATGTTAATGAAAATGCCCGGAGTCCAGAAAAGGGCAATTGGATCCCTGAAAACTGGAGTTACACGACCGGCTGTCAGCTAGTTTTCCTCAGGAAATCAACGGTGCTCCACCCTACACCACCCCCCATGCCTTATTTTTAATTCGGACAGGCTCTCTCTAAACCTGGAGCTCCCTGCACTAGCTGGCCAGTGAGCTTCAGGGGGTCCACCCGTCTCCAGTCCTTATCCCCCAACACTGGAGTTACTGGCAGGCATCCAGCCTTTAACAAGGTTGCCGGGGATCTGAACTCGGGTCCTCATACTTGTGGAACAAGCTCTTCACCCACTGAGCCATCTCTGTAGCCCCCAAAGACACAATCTTATACCACTCTGTGCCCCTGCACTTGTTTGACTGTCCAGTAATGAGCACCTACCGCGTGCCCACGGTGGTAGACCATGCCAGAAACACTCTGATGACCAGGCCATTCCAACCCTGTCTTCCTTGGCCTGGGGACTAGTGGGGGACCCCACAGACTCCTTGGGTCCAGAGTAGGCAGGGTTGGGATGGGGGAAGTCTTAGGGACTGTGGAGTATGGCTTGACCTGGGGGTCAAGGAGGACTTCCTGGAGGAGGGGGGCATCAGAGCTTGTTCTAGTGTACATAAGGATTATTTGGGAGAGGGAAGCCCCAGCAGGTGTCTGAGCAATAGAGAAGTCGAGCGAGGCCCGTTCCCAGATGGAATGGCAGGAGGAGGAAGAATGGCCCTTGCAGTGTTGTGTCCCTCCCTCTCTGGTCTCCAGAAGTCACTGTGGCTCCCACGGACATGAGTCCCATTGAGCCTCCGTACCCCGCTCTGTACCTGTCTGGAGGATCCGCCATTGGCCTGGTTGTGGCAGCCTGTGTGGGAGGCCTAATACTGATGGGAGCCGCCTGGTACTACGTGGGCTCCAGTCTGAAGGTAGCTCTCTGTCCCCTCCCTCAGCCCTACCCCCACCCGTTCAACTGATGACATCCACTCGTGGCCTCCACCAGACACTGAGCGCAATCTGAGTCACCCATAAGTAGACTGAACTCAATTCTAGCCCCAGCTATAGAGATGAAAGCATAGAGAGGTCAAGACACTCGTCCAAAGTCACACAGCCAAAAAGGGTCCAGATTCCAAAATTCTTTTTTTTTTTTTTTTTTTTGAGAACCTAGTCTCCTTACTAATAAAACAGGCTGGCCTTGAACTCACAGAGATCCCCTGCCTCTGCTCCGAAAGTTGCTAGGTTTGAAAGCCTGGGCCACCAATACCAGCTTAAAAGATGTTTCTTGGCCCCCTGTGGGATGCTGGGAATTGAACCTGGTCCTCTTGCAAGAGCAGTCGTCTGCTCTTAAACTGCTGAGCACCATCCTATCCAGCCCCAGAATTCAAAATTTCCTTTAAAAATTTTTTTATTTCAATTATTTTTGTAAATGCGTATGAATGTAACTGTCTGCATGAAGGTTTCTGTGCAACCCAAGTCATGCAATGCTGCCAGAGGTCAGAGAAGGTGTTGGATTCCCACTGGAACTGGAGTTTCTCTTGTAATTGGAAGTTACAGACAGTTCCATCCGCCATGTGGGTGCTGGCAAACCCTGATACTGACTACAAGAGAGTTGGTGCTCTTAAACCCTAGGCCAATCTCTCCAGCCTCAATGAAAAAGCATTTTTTAAAAACAAGGTGCTGGAGAGATGGCCCAATGGTTAAGAGCACTGGCTGCTCTTGCAGAGGACCTGGTTCAGTTCCCAGCACCCATATGGTGGCTTAAAACCATAACACTGTAACTCCAAGTCTCCATGGGGGGGGAATCAGACGATTGTTCTGGGCCTCTGTGGGCAAACAACATGCAATGTGGGTGCCACATTATATACATGAGGCAATGTGTTGGTGGCGCCACAATACATCCAGGCAAGACACTCATATACGATAGATAGATAGAAATAGATAGAATAGATATGATAGATAACAAATGATAGTATTAGAATGATAGATAGTAGATGATAGATAGATGAAGTTAGTAGATAGATTAGATAGGATTAGATAGATAGAAGAAAGAATGAAATAGAAGATGATAGATAGTAGATAGCATAGATAGATGATAGATAGATATAGATTATTAAGGCTGGAGAGATGGGCCTAGTGGTTAAGAGCACCGACCACCTCTTACAAGAGGACCCAGGTTTCGATCCCAGCACCCACATAAAAAAAAAAAAAAAAAAAAAAAAAACCTCCAATTCCAGGAGAAACTCAAGTTCCAGGGGAATCCAAAACACACCCTCTTCTTCTGACCTCCGCGGCATTTTGCAACACACTGTTGCACAAACCTGCATACAGATAGTACATTCATACACATAGCCGAAATATAAAAATTTAAAAAAAAAGATAGATATTATCACAATGTGAAAGGAAGGTAAAAAAAAAAAAAAAAAAAAAAAAAAAAAACACCTTTAATCCCCAGCACTTGGGAGGCAGAGGCAGGCAGATCTCTGTGATTCAAGGCTAGCCTGGTCTGCAGAGAGAGTTCCAGGACAAGCTGGGGCCAAGGGAGACTACTGTCTCAAAAAGATTTTTAAAATTAAATAAAGCCTGATGTGGTGGCACAACACCTTTAATCCTAACACAGACTTGGGGGCCAGAGACATGGTGGATCTTTGTGAGTTCAAGCCAACCCTGGTCTAAAGAGTGGAGTTTCAGGCCAGTTGGGCCACAGGGAGACCTTCTCGAAAAAACCAAAAAAAAAAAAAAAAAAAAAAAAAAATTTAAATACAAAAGAGGAAGAGCACGGAGGAACAGCAATCAATTAAACGTCTGGTTCTCTCACGCGTACACACAGTCACCCCACAAACACTGCAATATATGTACAATACCGACCCCACACACTAGCAGCTTTTAATCCTGTGAGCTCAGGGACCCATCACTTAACGCTGGGGGTTAAGACTTCCATAGATGAATTCCGAGGGGCTGCAAAGCAATCCATACCAATGACAGTCAGTCCAGTTTCTCTTCATCTATCCTCATCTCTCTCTTGTTCCTTTCCAAATCTTGCTGAAGGACTAAACAAGCTTTCAGCTGAAATATGGGCACTCAATTCCCCACCCAAAGGTGACCCCAGGAAGGGAACCCAGGACAAGGTGACTACTACATATAGCTGCCGATGCCCAAGTGCCAGAGTGGCCGGCTGAGACAGTCCTCCCGGTGATTTGATATCTTTTGGAAAGCTCCAGAAGACATTTCTATCCTCCTGCTGGCTGCCAACGTCCCGTCTGTGCAGCTCACCGAGTCCTTGAAAGCCATCTCTGTTTCTTCAGGCTAGCACAAGAAGAGGGGAAAAAGCACAACAGACAAACAAAAAATTTAACATAAGAAGCCAAGAAGATTTCTCGCCGTCAAGTGGTGTACCAGTCAGCATCTGCTGGGTAACAAATCACCCCTGGAGTTTAGTACCTTGAAACAACAGTCATTCATTCAGACTTCACTTCTGTGGGTTGTGGGCATGGGCTGGGCTCACCAGGGTGGTTCGTCTCTTGTCTTTGCTGGACTTGATCCTGCATCTGTTGCAGGCTGCCAGGTAGCCCCAGGGGCTGTCTAGACCCAGATAGTCTCAGTGGGGATAGCTGCCTCTCAGTGTCTTTTCTCATAGGCAGACCCAAACAGGCTCTACGACTTCTGGAGACCCAAGCTAGCACTCAGCTACTTCCATCACATTCCAAGACATCTGACTGGCTGACCCGAGTCCGCACTGGGAAGCACAATACCAGAAGAGATTCAGGGAAGCCTCAGCTCCAATGGGGTCCTGATCAGAGACCAGAAAGCAGAATATCTGGCCTCATAAACTGGGCCTGCCTAAAATATTTCTTCTATTCCTACAGCTTATTTTTTTACCTCCTTCCAATTAAATAATAATAATAATAATAATAATAATAATAATTAGCTGGGCCATGGTGGTGCACAATGCCTAGCACTCACATCGGGATGCTAGGAGGGCAGAGGCAGGTTGGAATCTTCTATATGGTTCAAGGCCAGACTGGTCTACAGAGTGAGCTCCAGGCCAGCTTGGAACTTAAAGGGAGAACCTGTCTCAAAAATAATCCCCCATAATAATAAATAAATATAATAATATAATAATATNTCCAGGGGAATCCGAGACCCTCTTCTGACCTCCGAGGCATTGCACGACACGGGTGCACAGACCTGCATGCAGACAGTACATTCATACACATACAAAATTTTTAAAAAATTAAATTAAAAAAAAGACTTTGCTCTTTTTACATGGGTGAATTTGTATGCTGCAAAGTATCCAAAAGAAGTTGGAGGATATCTTTTTTTAGTTTCTTAAATCCTCTCCCTCAGCCAATAAGAGAATTTTTTTTAAAAGAGAGGTTTTTTTTTTTAAGCTCCTAAGAAGAGATTTGGAAGTTTCCTCTGTGCAGTTGGTAACTAGGAAAATTAAAAATGCATGTACCGGGGCTGGAGAGATGGCCTAGCAGTTAAGAGCGCCGACCGCTCTTACAGAGGAAGAAGCGTTGGGCCGTAATTCAGGTGACAGAATAATATTTGTCTGCCATGCACAAAGCTCTGTATTCTATGACCAGATCTACATAAGACTGTGCGGTGGTGCATGGCTGGGGAGGCAGAGGCAGGAGGATCACAAGTTCAGAGTCATCCGTGGCTATACGGTCAGTTCAAGGCCAGCACATGTGAGGCCCTGCCCCAGAAAGGGGGGAAAATCTCAAAGAAAATGGCAATTGCACTAAACATTTAAGTAAGAACTACCAATTTCTGTGCAAATTTCTTCATGAAGTCACGCTTCTGACTTGTCCAGTGGGGCTGGTGTGTCACCCTGATGCCCAAACTGGGTGACAATGGGAAAAAATGCAGAACCAGAACAGACACAGGCTGCAAAAGAAAGCAGTGAGCCTCTCTGACAGTTTACACATTAGGATTTTATCCAGGGATACAAAGGTTGGTTTAAAATGTGAACTTGGACTGGTATAACTTCCAGATGGTGACGTGGGTTATCTCAGTAAGTACAGAAGTGCTCAATGCTTCCAGAACCTCCCAGCCAGCAGCAGAGAGTAGAGAGAACTTCATCTCACCCCCATGGTGTTGGAAGCTTGCTTTTTTTTTTTTTTTTTTTTTTGAGACAGGGTCTCCCTGTAGCTCCAGCTGTCCTGGAACTCGCTCTGTAGACCAGGCTGGCCTTGAACTCACAAAGATCCACCTGCCTCTGCCTCCCGAGTGCTAGGATTAAAGGTGTGCGCCACCACGCCCTGCTTGGAAGCTCTCTTTGTAACGAATAGGTACCACGCGGCCCTGCTGAGGGGAGGGGAACACAGCACCCACCTGCGGCCACTGTAGGGAACTGGCGCAGAGACCAGTCAGCTACTTTTATAGCCCGGCCTGAGAGGTACTTCCACCTCAGGCCCTTAGCCTGGGACAATGAGACACATTTCCCACTCTTGGCCGTGACTTCCCACCTGCCCAGGGACTGCTGAACCCTGGACAGGATTTTCAGGCTGATGGCTGTTGGCCTATCTTCAGCCTATGTCCACTCACAACACCAGCTATCCAGGTTGGTGATCACACTGGGACCTCTTTCCAACCCGCTGGCCACCCGAACAAAATGCAGGCCTGCTTTGGCCTGTATGTGGGCAAAAAATTTAATAACAGCTCAGAATTCTGTAATGATGTTAATGGGAATTCGATTTATTGCTTTACTACAGCCTGCTTTTATAAGCCAAATGACGTCAGTTCCCAGAGCCAATCACAGACCCCCAATTCCCTACCACTGCACACTGTTGCCTCACCCAGCATCACACACCTAGGCCACGTTGTTTGCTCCTCCTTGGGGCGGGGTCAGAGAAATCCCCTGACTTCCATCCATGTGGTGCCCTGAGGGGTGCTAGCTGAGAACTAGCCCCCAATTCAAACTGGATCTTCCTACACCATGGGGTGTCAGAATTCACATGTCCGCACTCTCTTCTTCAGGATATTGGCACTTTGAGGTGGGCTTTGGGAGGTGGCTGGATGGGGATGGAGCCCTTAGGAGTGGGATTAGCGTCTCTGTAAGAATAGGTGAACTGGGCATGGTGGCGCACGCCTTTAATCCCAGCACTTAGGAGGCAGAGGCAGGCGGATCTCTGTGAGTTCAAGGCCAGCCTGGTCTACATAGCGAGCTCCAGGCCAGCTGGGACTAAAGGGAGACCCTATCTCAAAAAGACTTAAAAAAAATAACAGGTGAGAGAGCTGACCTCGATCTGCTGTGTGAGGATACAGCAGAAGCATGTGCATTGACAAGCTGAGGGACTTCTCCAAGAGTCGGACCAGCTGGTACCATAACAGATTGGCCTCCAGAATGACTGAGAGTACACTTGTGTCACCTAAACCACGCAATCCATGCTGTTCCTGTTAAGGCAAACCATGCTAAAGCTGCACAGCTCCTGAAAACCAACCTCCCCATACCATGATTAAAGACAAAAATGGCTACTTGTCCCAGAGACTGAACCTTGGGCCTCAAACATGCTGGGCAATCACTCCACCCCTGAGTTACATCCTCTGCCTTCTTTTTTACTTTTTATTTGAAGACTGGGTCTCACTAGGTTGCCTAGATCAACCTTGAACTCTTTCTAGAGCTCAGGCTATCTCGAACTTAAGATTCTCCTGCTTCAACCTCCCAAGTAGCTGAGGTGACAGGCCTGGGCCACTAGGCCCAGCTAAAATGTCCACTCTTACCTTGTCTATCAAGAATCTGAGCTGGGGGCTGGAGAGATGGCCTAGCGGGTAAGAGCGCTGGCTGCTCTTGCAGAGGACCTGGGTTCGATCCCCAGCACCCACATGGTGGCTGAGAACCGTCTTTAACTCCGGTCCAGGGGAATCTGATGCCCTCTTCTGACCTCAGCAGCATTGCACTACATGGGTGCACAGACCTACATGCAAACAGTACATTCATACACATAAAAATTAATTAATTATTAATTTTAAAAAAGAATCTGAGCTTATCCAGGCATAGTAGCACACACCTTTAATCCCAGCACTTTGGAGGCAGAGGTAGGTGNAAAAAAAAAAAAAAAAAAAAAAAAAAAGAATTGTAGCCTTTCACAAAGGTTATACACCAGCCCTACTCAACTCCACTGATGATACAAGATGATATTGATCATCAGCTGGTGACTTTTTCCATTACTAAGATAGTTATTATAAATATACTTTAGTATAATGATACACAAATATACAAGTACTACTTAACGCAATTAGTATTAAAGTGTAATTCATCTGGGCATGGTGGTGCACACCTTTAATCCCAGCACTTGGGAAGCAGAGGCAGGTGGATCTCTGTGAGTTCAAGGCCAGCCTCGTCTACATAGTGAGTTCCAGGACAGCTGGAGCTACAGGAAGACCCTGTCTCAAAAAGACCAAGAAAAGTGTAATTCAAAGAAGCATACGTGAATGGTCAGTAGTATAAAAGAAATGTTCAATCAGGGAAATGTAAATAAAAGCAACAATGAGATATCACTTTATTTCAGTAAAAAGATCAAAGCTAACATTCACTGTTGAAAATATAGGGGATGAAAGAATGCTTGTACAACTGATGGTGAGAGAGTAAGTTTGCACAGTTATTTGGGGAAAAAGTATGGCAATTTCAATCAATCAATCACTAGTACTACCATATGATCCTACTGTTCAACTTCTGTATACACACAAGGAAGTAAAATCAGCATATTAATGAAACAAGTGAATTTCTATTTTTATTATAATATTATTCAAAATAATAAAAAATACTAAGTGTCCATCAAATGATTATGAGTGGACTAAGTGGATAAAATGGGAACCATATATAGTGGAGTATGACTTAGTAATAAAAATACTGACACCCTATCATTACAACAACATAGAGATGCAGAACATTATATTAAGTAAAATATGTACTAGGGGGGTAGCTGATCTATGAGTAACTAAGTTATAGTTAAGATAAGTTTTCAGCCGGGCATGGTGGCACACACCTTTAATCCTAGCACTTGGGAGGCAGAGGCAGGTGGATCTTTGTGAGTTCAAGGCTAGCCTGGTCTACAGAGTGAGTTCCAGGACNACAGTACATTGATACACATACAAAAATAAATTAAAAATAAAATAAAAAAAAAATGGCACAAGCAGCTTTTAAACAACCCTATGGGGCCATTGTGACAGAAGCAAGACAGAAATAGACAGCTTGAATAATGCCTCTTACCCTAAAACATAATTCCAAAAATGTTAGAGATGTTCTGGGTTGTCAAGTTGTACCACTGGGTTCTGGATAAACACTGAACAAGAGCTCAAAATGTCCCTTACCTCAAAAAGTCCTTAGGTAAACCCTACCAGAAACCCTGGGGTCCCTTTCCTCAGTATCCTCAAGGCACGACTGCAACGGACACCTCCCCATCTTGTGAGCCTTCTGTCGTCAACCTTCCCTCACTAGGTTTGAGGCAGTTAAAGGCACACTGCTCCTGTGGGTGTTGGGCAGGTCCCAGCCTGGCCTAACTGGCCTAAGACTCAGCACTGTCCCCTGCAGGGCAGGAACAGACAGTCTAAGTTGAATAGCTGGTCCTGTGGCTGCCCTAAGAGCTGATTTGGACTGTTTTCTTCTCTGGGCTTTTATTTTGTCTTCTTTAAAACAGCCACAAAGTCTCTGGCTCTCACAGGCACTGTGGGTGGTGTCATCTCTGGGCAGGTGACCTGGGCTGTATACGAAAGCCAGGGAAGCCAGTCAGCACGAAGCAGGCTGGGGGAGCAGGCCAGGAAACAGAAGGCCTCTGTTTCTGCTTCAGCTCCTGCATCCAGGTTCCTGGTAGAATTCCAGCCTTAGATTCCCTTGATGATAAGCTGTAACCTATAAACTGAGATAAACCCTTCATCTTCTGAGCTGCTTTTGGTTGTGGTGTTATCATGGCAACAGAAAGCAAACTAGAACATGACCTATACTCAAAGAAACAAAATAGTAAAAAAATAGGGGCTGGAGAAATGGCCTAGCAGTTAAGAGTGCCGACTGCTCTTGGAGAGGACCCGGGTTCGATCCCCAGTACCCACATGGTGGCTGAGAACCGTCCAGGGGAATCCGACACCCTCTTCTGACCTCCACGGCATTGCATGACATGGGTGCACAAACCTACATGCAGACAGTACATTCATACACATAAAAATAAAAAAAATTTTTAAAGAAATTAAAAAATAAGTAAATAAATAAAAAAATAAAAGAGGGAGGGCTGGAGAGATAGCCTAGCAGTTAAGAGTGCCGACGCTCTTACAGAGGACCCGGGTTCGATCCCCAGCACCCACATGGCGGCCGAGAATCGTCTAAAACTCCAATTCCAGGAGAACTCCAGTTCCAGGGGAATCCGATGCCCTCTTCTGACCTCCGCGGCATTTCACGACACGGGTGCACAAACCTGCATGCAGACAGTACATTCCTACACATACAGAAATAAATAAAATTTTAAAAAATATAAAAAAAAATAAAAGAGGGAGAGTTTGGCAGAGTCTGGAGAATTCCACAGAATACTTGTCATGTGATTCCTATGAGAAAAGCTCAAGTTGCATTAACTTGATGATGCACAAACCACGGAATGAAGAAATATTGCAAAATAGCTTTTTTTTCCCAGCTGAGTTTCCCAAACAGAAAATGAGAACAGCACTCATGATGAGGGGGGAGGCCTGGGGGCTGGGCTGCCCTAGCCAGGCTCTCAGGAAAATACGATGCTCCAGAGAGGAAGCACGAGACTCTGCTTTTACCTGAAACATAGTGACACCAAGTCAAAGGAAGAGCCAGCCACTCCCCACAGAAGTTGCCCAGGATGCGGGGGGAACCCTCCCCATTCAGAGCTGGGCAACCCCTCACCGCCCAGTACTATCTCTGTGCAGAGTAACGTGATCCTACCATCTCCTATTTAATGAGACCGAGATATTACTTCATAATTTAGCCCCAAACACAGATAGAAAGCCGCTTCTCTCTAATTCAGAACCCAGAAATCAAAGGGTGAGGGAGCAAGGGACCAAAATTTAAAGCTGACACTTGTAATAGTGCTAAAAAGTCTCTAAAGTCCTTGGAGTCTTTTTTCACCAATAATTACAAGAGACTTGTGTCAAGTAAATATGGTCAAAGTATGTTATTGGCATGTATGAAAATGTCACAAGGAAACCCAATATATTGTACAATTAACATATGCTAATAAAAAAGGAAAGAGCCGGGGCTGGAGAGATGGCCTAGCGGTTAAGAGCGCCGACCGCTCTTACAGAGGACCCGGGTTTGATCCCCAGCACCCACATGGTGGCTGAGAACCATCTAAGTGAGCACATCCCCACACTATCGTAAGAGAACCAGCAGAACTGATAAAACCAGGATGAAGCTTAAAAAACTTAAGGGCCAGGTGGATCTTTGTGAGTTCAAGGCCAGCCTGGTCTATACAGTAAGTTCCAGGTCAGCTAGAGCAACAGGGAGACCCTGTCTCAAAAAGACAAAAAAAAAAAACAAAACAAAAACCCAAAAACTTAAGGGCCGGGCTTTTACATGCCTTTAATCCCAGTACTTGAGAACCCATCTCTTGAGGCTAGCCTGGCCTACATAACAAGTTCCAAGCCAGCTGGGGCTACAACAGGGAGACTCTGTCTCAGAAAGACCCTCCCGCCCCCTCCCCAAAAACCCCACCAAAACCAAAACCTTAAGAAAGCTACATTTGAGGTAGATCTGCCTAACCTAAGGCCAGAAAGGCAAAGTAGGCAGGCCCATGTGAAATGTAAGGCTGAAAATAAGAACATCTGTGTGGATATGAAGGACGAAGATCCAATATCAGTCACAATATTTCCCTAAGATAAAATGTTAAATAACCAGGCATTTTTTTCTCCCCAAGGCAAAATCCTAGAGGACTAAGTCACAAAAACAGAAACCAAAAAGTTTAAACAGGTAAAATATAGCTAAACTATGTTGGATGAATCCTAATTTCTCAGAGTAACAGCCATGAAATTTTCTAGTTATCCATAGCTAACTTCTAATCTGCTAATTCCAAAATAAATCTCTAAATTATACCCGTGTTTCATTTAATTTTTTTTATTTCTTGAGATGGAGTTTCATGTAGCCCAGAACTTGCTATGCAGAGAAAGCTGACTTTGAGCTCCTAATTCTCTCCCAAGTGCTAGGATTACAGGCCAGAGTCTTTTTAAAAAATATGTATTATTTATCCATCCATCCATCCATCCATCCATCCATCCATCCATCCATCATCCGTCCATCTGTCTGTCCATCTGTCTGTCTATTTTTGGCCTTTTTTTGAGACAGGGTTTCCTGTAACCCCAACTGGCCTGGAACTTGCTATGTAGACCAGGCTGGCCTTGAACTCACAAGAGATCTGCCTGCCTCTGCCTTGAACTCACAGAGATCTGGCTGTTCTTACAGAAGATGCAGGTTTAATTCCCAGCATCTTCATGGCATCTCATAACCATTTATTTGTTCCAGGGGTCCTAACACCCTCAATCCAGTGCTGTAGGCACTGTACAAGTGCTGGGATCAAAGGTGTACACCAGGGCTGGAGAGATGGCCTAGCAGTTAAGAGCGCCGACCGCTCTTACAGAGGACCCGGGTTCGATCCCCAGCACCCACATGGCGGCTGAGAACCGTCTGAAACTCCAATTCCAGTACTCTGTAGACCAGGTTGGCCTTGAACTCACAAAGATCACCTGCCTCTTCCTCCCAAGTGCTAGGATTAAAGTAGTTGGCACTCTTAACCGCTGAGCCATCTCTCCAGCCCCACTGCATTTCATTTAAATGGAATTGTATGGGGCTGGAGAGATGGCCTAGCGGTTAAGAGCGCCGACTGCTCTTACAAAGGACCCAGGTTCAATCCCCAGCACCCACATGGCGGCCGAGAACTGTCTGAAACTCCAATTCCAGGAGAACTCCAGTTCCAAGGGAATCCGAAACCCTCTTCTGACCTCCGCGGCATTGCACGACACGGGTGCACAGACCTGCATGCAGACACTACATTCATACACATACAGAAATAAATTTTAAAAATTAAAAAAAAAAGCTCTCTGTTCCCAATGAAGCTTTAAAAAAAAAATGGAATTGTACAATTTATGGCCTTGTAAGCAGCTAGGGGGATGAGGCAGGAGGATTGCTGTGAATTTATGATCAGCCTAGGCTACACAGTGAGACCCTCCCTCAATAAACTAAAAAATTAGTATTTAAATGGCCTTTCGTGTCTGGCTTCTTTTTTTTTATTAATTTTATTTATTTCTGTATGTGTATGAATGTACTGCCTGCATGCAAGTCTGTGCACCCGTGTCGTGCAATGCCGTGGAGGTCAGAAGAGGGTCTCGGATTCCCCTGGAACTGGAGTGCTCCTGGAATTGGAGTTTCAGACGGCTCTCGGCCGCCATGTGGGTGGTGGGGATTGAACCCGGGTCCTCTGCAAGAGCAGTCGGTGCTCTTAACCGCTAGGCCATCTCTCCAGCCCGTGTCTGTCTTCTTTCACTTGATGTGTTTTCAAAATTTATCTGTGGTGTTGCACAGTTGGCACGTCATTAATTTGTCCAAGTAATATTCCATTGTATGGAATTTTATTGACAGTTCTACTGGGGGGGGGTTGTTTGTTTGTTTGGTCTTTTCGAGACAGGGTCTCCCTGTAGCCCCAGTTGTCCTGGAACTTGCTCTGTAGACCAGGCTGTCCTTGAACTCACAAAGATCTGTCTGCCGGGGCTGGAGAGATGGCCTAGTGGTTAAGAGCGCCGACTGCTCTTACAGAGGACCCGGGTTCGATCCCCAGCACCCACATGGCGGCCGAGAGCCGTCTGAAACTCCAATTCCAGGAGAACTCCAGTTCCAGGGGAATCCGAGACCCTCTTCTGACCTCCGCGGCATTGCACGACACGGGTGCACAAACCTGCATGCAGACAGTACATTGATA
>VZQC01004696.1:52477-87161 GCA_009823505.1 Rhizomys pruinosus
ATATATATATATATATATATATATACTGTAGTAATACAAGTTGGAGAGAACAACAACAAAAGAACTGGAAAAAAAAACTCCATAAAGACTCAGAAAAAGATGCAGGACATGTATGGCAGAGTGCAGGGATCGGGTGGGGTGGGGGGCATGGAAAGGGAAGCAACTCTAGATTCAATTGAGAAATGATGTATGACCTATGGAAAAAGTTTAATAACAATAAAAAAGGAGTACTGGCCGCTATTGTACAAGACTGTAGTTGAATTCCAAGCACCCCCACAGCAGCTTACAACTGACTGCAGCTCCAGTTCCAGGGGGATCTGATGTCCTCTTCTGACCTCAGTGGGCTTTGCACAACACAGATGCACTTACCTACATGTAGGCAATATACTCATACACATAAAATAAAAATAATACATAAAATAATTTTTTAAGTGGTGAGGGCATTCGGGATCCTACTGAGACTGTCAGCAGGATGAGAGAAATCAAGAAAAAAACTGGAGATAGAAAATCAGCCTGTCAAAGAAAAAAAGGCAAGAGATATAAGACTATCAGAATACATAAATTTGATGTAATAGGCAAAAGTCTTTATTTCTTTCTCCCAAGTGAGCATTAGTTAGTGGTTTCTAGAGGATAGAGAGCAGCATCTTGTTGCCTGAACTTGAATCTTACACTAGGAAACAGTGCTTGGTTCTTTGAAGTTATAAACAAACATACAGTGAAACACGATGCTCCTTTTATTTCTGGGACTTTTCCCAATTCAAGATCTGGGAGAGATGATTATTACAGTGAAACATGCAGCTGGGTTGAATCAGAAGGGCCTAGTCATGAGAGTGTCCACGTTGTCTACAGAAAACCCTTGAGGACCGCAGTTTCTCAGTGTGTGGCCCTCTGGACCTGCTGTCTCAGCACATCTAGGCACATCTAGGTGATGTAGAGTTACTGGCCATATCCTAGATTTACTGATCCAGAAATTCTTGCTGTGTAGCCTGAAATCCGAGTTATACAAATCTCTCCAGGTGGTGCCGATGGTTATAGAAGTTGAGAACCTCTGACTCATAGACGTTAGCCATATATAAGTAAACATTAATAACAATAATGTTTCGGGGCTGGAGAGGTGGCCTAGCGGTTAAGAGCGCCGACCGCTCTTACAGAGGTCCCAGGTTCGATCCCCAGCACCCACATGGCGGCCGAAAACCATCTGAAACTCCAATTCCAGGAGAACTCCAGTTCCAGGGGAATCTGAGACCCTCTTCTGACCTCCACGGCATTGCACGACACAGGTGCACAGACTTGCATGCAGACAGTACATTCATACACATACAGAAATAAATAAAAATTAATAAAAAATTTTTAAAAAACAATAATGTTTCTAGCACTAGAAAGTAAGAAGGAGAGCTTCTGAAATTTCGTATCAGAGATTATATGATGAGAGTTTGTTGTGATGGGATTGTCCATTTAGCCTTTAAGAGACATCTACCTCGTTGTACAGAAATTTGCATTTTTTTCTTTGAGACAGACCATGTTTGCAAGTATGATAGTTAGGTTGCACATTTGCCAATATAATGATTTCTAATGAGAATTGCTCACAATGTTAGAGCTGATAGAGTAAAGCATGCATTAAAGAAAAGCATTTCTGAATAAAAACACACACCTACACCAAAAGGAAGTACATTTTGCTAAACCATAAAAAAACTAAGCACAAAAGCCCCATCTAGTGGTTTTAATAACAAGACTTCAAGGAAGGTTTCTTTCTGTATTTGGACTACAGCATGACTTTTGCATCCAATTGCAAATTTCAACATAATGTAGAAAAAGGAAGAAAATATTTATTGAGTTCTAATTATATATCAGACTGTATGTGAGCTGCTTTATTTGCAGATACAGTATGTAGATTGTTAAGTATAGATGAAGATATAGATTCAGGTCCAGCTATAGGTAAAGGTTTCAAAAGATATATAGATACAGATAAGGACAGGTGAGTGACCATTAAATCTGGAAAGAGGTGAATACATGTTGCACCATTTCAACACAGTAAAATAAAGTTTTCTGTTCTATGATACTTCAATTAAATAAACCTTAAAAGGAGCCTTTTTTTTCAAAATTACATTGTGTTATTTCTGCATTTCTCTATGTTTTAGTCTATGATTGAATTCTTCATTCAATGACATTGCTTGCTGTTTTGTCTTTCACATGATATTTAGGCTCTTTGAGAAATAAAAGAGTTTTATCTTAATTTTTTTTTCTTTCCTACCATGGTGCTCAGAAAGTGATATTTAGTTCCTTATTAAGTAACTTCTTTGGTACTTGGCCTATTAATGAAATAATATTATTATATTTAAATATTTATAAATATATTTAATTTTAATGTGTGTATGAACTTCTGTACAGAAACAAATTCATAGCAAGGAAGAGTAAACTTATCAGTAACTATGAGATTACCCAAAGATATTTTGGGATGATCTTCATCATTCTAGAAGGATTAGAGGATGAACGTATAATAAAATTAACTCATTGTAAAAATATTTTTTATTATTTTTATTTTATGTGTATGAGTGTGTTGCCTGCATGCACGTAAGTGCACCGATGTCCTGCAATACCCACAGAGATCAGAAGAGGTGTTGGATCCTCTGGAACTGGAGTTACAGATGTTTGTTAGCCACCATGTGGATGCTGGGAATCAAACCTGGGTCTTTTGCAAGAGTAGCCAGTACTCTTAACCCTTGAGCCATCTTCCCAGCCCCCAAGATAACTTTTGATTAGCTCAAGTTCCTTAGTTATGTAAAATGAACACACAAATAAGCATAATCAACTACAGAAGATAAGGGTCATGCAAGTGTCAGAGGATTCTTGTTCTTTGGAATTTTAGTAGAAAGAATGATTCCATTGGAAGCAACAAGAGAGACTGTAATAGGTTGACTCCTAAAAGTAAACAATATCTTTTTGAATGAGAAATTATGATGCAGAGCCCACTATTGTGCAGAAATTAAGGAGAGAGATATCCAAGTTTCAAGATGGTACCAGTACCTTCCAGAGTGCTCAGGGCACTTTGTATAAGAACATAGCAGCATGGCTCCAAAATGTAAATGTTAAATGAATCAGAACAGCACAGCCAGCATATACATTAAGGTAGGAGTCTAAACATTTGTGCAGGAAACATATCATGCTAAGGAAAGATGACCACAATGCAAAATATGCTGACTCTGAGTCTGTAAGGGGATCTTCATCTCTAACCCAGGCAATCTTAATGTGCTGAATTGCTTTAATTATTATTCACATGCAGTTCACAGACTACAGCATATAAATGCCTAAGCATTTTTCCTTTTCCTTATTTTGACCAAATAAGTGATGGTGATCAAACAGAATACATGAAATTAGAAATATTGCTGCTCATAATACTATTATGTTTATAACAGTAGCAGATATACTCTATTGAATACAATTGCTTAATTTTTATCTTTATACATTTTCATTGTTCAAGAATTTAATACATGCATAGAATATGTATTGATCAAATCCACTCCTCATTACCCTCATTCTAATTCCTCTGGATGTTCCCCGCTATTTCCCCAACTCCATGCATTTTCTTTTTTTCTCCAGTAAGTGCACTCTGGACTACCGGTATGTTTAAAGTTGCTGGGTCATCTACTGGAGCAACATAGCCTCTCCAGGGCTGCATCCGTGAGGAAAACCAATGCTCCCTCCCCCAGCACATCAATTCTCAATAGCTTCTCAGCTACAAGTGGGACTTCATGAGTCCCTCTACTACTCAGGCTGGGGATGTTATCTGGCTGGAGCTTGTGCAGGTCTTGTGAATGCTGTCACAACCTCTGTGAGCTCATTTGAGTATCTGCCCTCTTGTATCCTGAAAACATTTTTCCTCTGTACTTGTCCACTTTGTCTGGCTCTTTCCATCCCCCCCCCCCTCTTTCCAGATGCTCCCTGAGCCTTGGCTCTCCAATGGCTTTGTGTCTGAATAGCTTAGATCTCTTAGCAATTCTTTTAAATGGAGAAATAACAATAAAGTTTTGGGGTTCATTTCTTTAAGGTTGTATAATAATCATGATCATTTGAATGAGAATGTCCCCTGTAAGCTCCATGTATTTGATCAGTTGGTCAGTTGGTGGCACTGTTTGGGAAAGTCATGGACCCTTTGGAGGTGTGGCCATGCTGGAGGAAGCACAGGCACTGGGGGCGGGCTTTGAGACTTGACAGCCTTGTCTCACTTTGACTTTCCCTCTCTCTTCTTCCTGTGCCTGCTTGAAGATGTGAACACTCGGCTGTTTGTTCCAGCTTTGTCTGTTTCCATGACTCCCAGTCAGGGCAACAGAAGCCAAAATAAACTCTTCCTTTCATAAGTTGCCTTCATCATAGTGTTTCATCGCTGCAGCAGAAAGTAACTAATAGAATAATTTAGCATTAAACAGAATGACAGGAAAGATTCATCCCTGACATCAGGCTGCCAATTTAGGGTTTCACTGGAAATAAAATCACAGCGAGTGAACCTTTTCAAAAAATGTGCATGATAGTCTCTACATTAAGCAATAAGAAAAGCCATTTGTTTATGAAAGGCTTTTTAATTCTGAAAATATTTTCTTTTTTTTAAATTTTATTTATTTATTTTTTATGTGTATGAATGTATTGTCTGCATGTAGGTATGTGCACCCGTGTCGTGCAATGCCGCGGAGGTCAGAAGAGGGTGTCAGATTCCCCTGGAACTGGAGTTCTCCTGGAATTGGAGTTACAGACGGTTCTAGGCCACCATGTGGGTGCTGGGGATTGAACCCGGGTCCTCTGAAAGAGCAGTCGGTGCTCTTAACCGCTAGGCCATCCCTCCAGCCCCCTGAAAATATTTTCAAGGTGACATGTCAGTCAAATTAAATGAGTTTTAGATGAATGGGGAAACAAAACTTATCGTGAGTATGAAGGAGATGGCAAAATTCACAGATGCCAAGACATCCTCCTCCTTTTTAACTACCTGATTTTACCTCCCAGAAAGCTTTCAAAATTTGTTTTACTTCTCAGATCTCTTTAGTGGAAGAGTCCACTAAATTTAAAGTTTCCTCTTANCTTTCCCCTTCCCCTCCCCCCCCCCCCCCCTTCCCCTTCTAGGTGCCCCCCCCCCCCCACCTCAAAGGTTGAGACCCTGTCTTAAAATACCAAGAGGGGCTGGAAGTGGAGAGGACGGCCCCTAGCTGTTAAGAGCGCCGATGCTCTTGCCGAGGACCCGGGTTCAGTCCCCAGCACCCACATGAGGACTGAGACCGTCTGTAACTCCAGTCCAGGGGAAATCCAACGCCATCTTCTGAACTCCACAGACACCACTCACATGCACATTCACATAAACATATACACTTATAAATAAAAATAAAAAAAAAATAAATAAAAATTTTGAAAAAGAAATGGATAAATAACGGAAAAGATTCTTTAACAAAAAATACCAAAGGAAAAAACAACTAGGTTTAAGTTGTATACACCCAGTATGTATGTATTGTATGTATTCTAAATTTTTTTGTTTTTTTGGTTCTTTTTGAAAAACAGGGGGTTCTCCTGTAGCCTCAGCTGTCCCCTGGAACTCCTCTATTGTAGACCAGCTGGCCTTGAAACTCAACAAGTTTCATCCTCTGCCTCTGGCTCCCCAGTGTAAAACTTTTTTTTTTTTTGTAAACTTTTTTAAAACTTAAGGCTGGGGCTGTTGGTCGCATGCCAGCAATAGGGAGCAGAGCAGCCGTGATTCTGTGAGTTCAAGGCTAGCCCGGTCTACAGAGTGAGTTTCCAGGCCAGCTGGGGCTACAAGGAGTAGACCTGTCTCAAACACACACAGCACGCACACACACACACACACCACACACACACACACACACACGTGCGCCATTTAAGATGTGCATGCTGGGCACACCTATAATCCCAGCAGTCAGGAGGCTGAGGCTGGAAAATCTGCAGCTCCAGGTGAGACCTGTTCTCAAATTAATACATAATCAAATGCCATTTAAGGTTGTACAAAATCTCACTGTGTAGATGATACTCCAGTGGAAAGGTGAATACAATGGACAAAACCAGGACTTGGTTGGCTGGAAGTCTTGGGGGTTCAAGTCCAGCCTCAGCTACATGGTGAGTTCTGAGGCCAACCTGGGCTACATGGAACCTCATCTCTAAAAAACAAGATCTGAGGGGCTGGAGAGATGGCCTAGCGGTTAAGAGCGCGGACTGCTCTTGCAGAGGACGGGCATTCGATTCCCCCAAGCTACCCACATGGCAGCTGAAAACCGTCTTTAACTCCAGTCCAGGGGAGTTCCAAACACCCTTCTTCTGACCTCGAGGCATTGCACGACACGGTTGCACAGGCCTACATGCAGAAAGTACCATTTATACACTACCGAAAATAATAATAAATCAAATCAAAAAACAAAAACAAGATCTGAATGCCGTGGTGCAGGCTTTTAGTCCCAGTGCTCAGAGGTAGAGGACCTCCGCGATAGAGGCCAGCCTGCTTTCACATAGTGAATAGTAAGTTTTCCAAGGCAGGAGGGCTACAAGGAGACCATGTCTCAAAAAAAGGAGGGAAGGAGGGAGGGAGGGAGGGATGGGGGGAGAAGAGGGGAGGGGGAAGGGAAGGGGAAGGGGAAAGGGAGGAAGGGGGACGGGAGGAAAAAAAAAAAACAGGAAACAAAAAACAAAAAGAAATGAAACTATAAGAAAAGGAGCTGACTCCATTATGGAATAATCACTGGGGTTCAGCCCATGCTGGTGGGGTAGCCACTGGGGTGAGATAAACTAACCCTCTTCTCACCTAAAAAACCAACACTAAAAAACTTTTTTTATTTTAAAAACCATGCCTGGCATCATAAATGCGTTTAAGGAGGTTCTAGGTATAAGTAGGTACCAGGGTAAGTATATAAGTACCAGGGTAAGTACTAAGTCTTTTTATCCGAGAAATCAGTGAAGAAGGAGCAAGACATCATTTGGTAACAGAAATCCAACACCAAACTGGATGACTGCTTTGATGAAGAGGCCAGCAGAGTCCTAGGGGCTCACATTCTTCTGGGATAAGATCTTCCCAGGCTCACAGGAGCCTTCCAGCCCCATGGGAAGGGTGGAGACCCTAGCTGACCTCCAGAGCGCCCTCCTCACCCCTGGAACAACAGCGGAGATCTGTAACCATCTACCTCCACTGGAACTTTGTAAAACCATCTACCTCCACTGGAATGTGGGCATGGGAAAGCTGTGGACCTTGCTTTTTTTAACAGAGAGGAAAACTAGAATTTAAAAATGAGAGCTGAGAGGCGGAGACTTTTTTTTTTTTAATGTGTTATGAATGGTATGAATTGTATTCTGCTGTAGGTTGGTTGCACCCCTGTCATTGCAAATGCTGCGGCGTTGGAACTGAGAGTTAAGGACGGTTCTACCCACCATGTGAATCAACTTCCGTCCTCTGCAAGAGCAGCTCAGGCACTCTATAGGAGCATCTCTCCGCCCGAGAGGGGGGCAGTGCTGCCTATTACAGCAAACTGGTGAGAGGCCAACTCAAAAGAGGGTCAGGGGGGATACATGGCATCAGGGGAAGCAAAGATGCTGAGGTTCGGCCGGACCGTAGAAGGTAGAGAGAACTGAGCCCACAAGTTGCCCCTGGGACATGCTACAGTACACACATCCACACACACGTTTGGTCAAATAGCTTTTACGTGAGTGTATGAGGTAATTCCCTGCAGGGTACGGGTGAGAGCACCCAGACACTAATGCCCAGGAGGTCAGAGAGGGGTGTGGATCTCCTGGAAGTGGAGTTAGGACATTGTTAGGCCGCTTGCGGGTGTGGGGGCAACTGAGTCCCCAGGGCCTGCAAGGAGCAGCAGAGTGCTATTAACACTGAGCACATTTGCCTAGTCGCTTCTGCCCCTCATTTAATTTGATTTAAAAATTTATTGGGGCTGGGGGGATGAGCATGGGCCCCCTAGCGGTTAAGGGCACCGGATCTGCTCTACAGAAGGACCCGGGGGTTCCATCCCCAAGCACCCAACATGTTGGCCGAGAGCCTCTGAGAACTCCAATTCCAGGAGAACCCAGCTCCAGGGGAATACGAAGACCTCTCTGCTCTGACCTTCCACGGCGTGCATGCCGGGTGCGCAAGACTTGCCAGTGCAGGCAAGTCATAACTCATACAATACACAAGAACTAAATAAAATTAATAAAAAATAAATTTAGTGGGGCGGACAGAGTGGCTTCATGGGTTAACAGCACGATGGTTGTCCTACAGGGAAGACCAGGTGTGCAAATCCCAGCAACCACAGGCAGCTAACAATGCTGTAACGCCATTTCCAGGGGGACGAACAACACCCCTTCGTGCCTCCTGCAGGCATGCATGACATGGGGGCTACTTAAACATACTCGACACATGAAAAAAGCAACAAAACAGTGTAAAAAAATATATCTATTATTGCCGGCATGGTGGCGCACACCTTAATCCTAGCACTTTGGAGGGCAGAGGCAGGCGGATCTTTGGTGAGTTCAAGCCAGCTGGTCGTATCGAGTGATGGTGTACCAGACAGCGGGGGTCGTACAGGTGAGACCGCTGATCTTGTAAAAGACAAATATTAATAGATATATATATCTTATGATATATATATATATATATATATATACTGTGCGTATTGGACCGGCTCTGGAGAGAGGCTCAGTGGTTAGGAGCACTTGCTTTGGTAGAGGACCCAGTTAGTGTTTTTCAATCCATCACCCACATGTCAGATCATGATGATCGTAACTCCAGTTTCAGGTGAATTCCGCTTTGCAGCTTTCTGGCCCTGCAGCATCACCAAAGGCATAGCTACATAGTACACTCAGTACAAGAAGGCAAAACACTCAGACACATAAATAAATAGATATAAGATGGAGGGTTGGGAGAGAGGCTAGGCGGGTTGTGTTTTGGGAGATTTATGTTTTGGTTATATTTGTACATTGTTGTTTTTTAAATTAAAAGCAACCAACTGCTCTTGCAGAGGAACCGTGTTCGTTCCAGATACCCGCATGGCGGCGGAGAACTGTCTTTTTAACTCCAGTTCCAGGGGAAATCTGACACCCTCTTCTGACCTCTAGCACTGCAAGACACGGTGACTAGACCTACATGCAGACAGTACATTCATTCCACATAATACATAAATAAAATTTAGCCGGGCATGGTGGCGCACGCCTTTAATCCTAGCAATGGGAGGGCAGAGGCAGGGGATCTTTGTGAGTTCAAAGCTATCTGGGTCTACAGAGTGTCGTTCAGGAACAGCAGGGCTACAGGGAGACCCTGTCTCGAAAGACAAAAAAAAAATAAATAAAATTTAAAAATATATAAAAAAAATTTTTTTAAATGAGGGTCAGCTGGGGGTGTGGTGGCGCACACCTTTAGTCCCAGCTCTCAGGAGGCAGAGATAGGCAGATCTGAGTTCAAGGCCAGCCTGGTCTATACATGTAGTCTCAGGCCCAGCTGGAGCTAGGGAAAACCTGTCTCAAAAAAGAAAAAAAAAAAAAAAAAATGAGGGTCAGAACTGGATACAGCTCCCAAACCTCTCAGGCTCTGAGGCAAGAGGATTACTCTGAGGTCCATGCCAGTTTCTGCTACAAAATGAAGTCCCCAGCGATGAAACAATAAAATCAGAGGACTGAAGCTTGGTGTGGTAGCACATCCTTGTACCCCAGAATTGGGAGGCTAAGAGGGACTTTTGAATCAGGCAGGGCTACAGGGAGACCCTGCTAGAAAAGACAAAAAAAAAAAAAAAAAAAAAAAAAGAATAAAATAGCTGGGTGTGGCTGGCATTGCCTTAATCCCAGACATGGGAGGTGCCAACCTGTTCTACATAGTTCGAGGCCAACTGTAGCTAAAGGGATACCCTGTCTAAAAGACCAAAAATTTAAAATAAAGGTGGAGCAGGTGGTACATTGTTCTAGAATTCAATCCCCAGCACATGTAAATAACTCACTGAAAGGACCTTTTCCTGCTCCTTACATTTTTGTTTCAGTGCTGGCTCAAACTGAGTCTTCTCTCCTTTAGCCTCCTAAGGTCAGGGTTAAAGATCCGAGCCACCATGCCTGGCTACTGCCTATTGAGAAGACTTTTTCTGTCATAACTTCAGATGTATCTGTGAATTGACACACACCTGTAATTTTTCCCATCATTCTGGCCTGACTATAGAGGTTTTCTAATATTTCATTTATTTATTTATTTATTTTTGGTCTTTTTGATACAGGGTCTCCCGTAGCCCCAGCTGTCCTGGAACTCACTCTGTAGACCAGGCTGGCCTTGAACTCACAAAGATCCGCCTGCCTCTGCCTCCCGAGTGCTGGGATTAAAGGTGTGTACCACCATG
Source organism: Rhizomys pruinosus (assembly GCA_009823505.1). Taxonomy (NCBI): domain Eukaryota; kingdom Metazoa; phylum Chordata; class Mammalia; order Rodentia; family Spalacidae; genus Rhizomys; species Rhizomys pruinosus. The sequence continues at coordinate 62,821 of VZQC01004696.1, forward strand.
CCCAGCTTCATTTATTATTTCTATTTATGTGTATGAGTGTTCTGCGTCCATATATGTAAGTGCACCACATGTGTGGTGCAATGCCTGCTCTAGTAAAACAGGAGATAGGGATGTTTGTTAGCTGCCATGTGGATGCTGGGAACCAAACTTGGTTGCTGCTCTGTAAGAGCAGCCAGTGACCTTAACCACGGAGCCGTCCCTCCAGCCCCTGTACAGGTACTTTATATACTTTGGATTTGGTTTCTTTTCCTTTTTTTTTTAATTTTATTATTTTTGGATGTGTATGAATGTACTGTCTGCATGCAGGTTTGTGCGACCCTGTCGTGCAATGCCTCAGAGGTCAGAAGAGGGTCTCGGATTCCCCTGGAACTGGAGTTCTCCTGGAATTGGAGTTACAGACAGTTCTCAGCCGCCATGTAGCTGCTGGGGATCGAACCTGGGGTCTGTGCAAGAGCAGTCGGCGCTCTTAACCACTAGGCTATCTCTCCAGTCCCATCTTTTCATTTCTTTGACTTTTGTTGTATTGTTACAGTTTGGAGAGGGTTTTTTGTTTTTGTTTTGTTTAGTTTTTTGGTAGTAGGGTAGTAGTAATTGAAAGTGTCTCCTGTAGCCAGGTATGGTCTCAAATTTGCTCTGTAGTTAAGGATAACCCTTGAATTCTGCCTCCATTTCCCAAGTATTGGGATTACAAACACATGGCTAGGCCTGGTTTAGCCAGTTTTATTGGGCTGTGAGGAGCCAGGAAAAGTTCGCGCAGGCGAAAAATTGAAGAGCGAGGAGCTCGTTTATTACGGATGCGGTCCTAATATGCTTTCTCTCTTTTTGCGGCGTGCCTGCAAGCATGTACAGAGGCGACTGGAAGTGAGTTGAAGGCAGGGAGAACATGAGTACTAGATGGTTCCTTTCCTCGCAGAGAGCCTTTCTGTCCTTTCAGTGCACTTCCTTTATTTGTTTGTCCTTTACTCGTATTTCCTCTTCTGGAAGCTGTCCTTTACTCCTTTCTTTCCTCTTCTTTTCTTTCTTCTTCTTTCTGAATCCAGGTTCCATCGACTTGAAGCCCCAGCTGCATTGAAAACTCACCTTTTGAGGCAGACTGGCCTGAAACTACAATGATCCGCCTGCCTCTGCCTCCCAAGTGCTAGGATTAAAGGTGTGTGCCCAGCTAGTTCTTTAAAAACAAGAAAAGGGGTGGGAAAGATGCTCACAACCATTCCAAGGGATCCAACACCCTCTTTGGGACTCTATAGGCATTACAAGACACAGGTGCACTTACATCAAAGCAGGCAAAACATTCATAACAAAAAAAAATAAGGGGCTGGAGGATGGCTCAGCACTTATGAGAATTGGCTGTTTTGCAGAGGAGACTGGGTCAATTCCCAGCATCCTCTCTGTAACTCCAGTTCCAGGGAATCTAATGCTCTCTTCTGACCTCTGCAGGCACTGCCATACAAAGATGCATTACGGGCTGAGGAATACACTCATAGACATAAAAAAAAACTTAAAAAATGTTTTGAAAATAATAAAAATAATAAAACAATTGCCAAGCAGAGTGGTGTAGAACTTTAATCCAAGCAGAAGCAGGAGGATCTATTTGAGCTCAAGGAAGTCTAAGTGAGTTCCAGGCCAGCTCAGGTACAGGGAGACCCTGTAAAAAAAAAAAAAAAAAATCGTGGGGCTGGAGAGATGGCCTAGCGGTTAAGAGCACCGACTGCTCTTACAGAGGACCCGGGTTCGATCCCCAGCACCCACATGGCGGCCGAGAGCCGTCTGAAACTCCAATTCCAGGAGAACTCCAGCTCCAGGGGAATCCGAGACCCTCTTCTGACCTCCGCGGCATTGCACGACACGGGTGCACAGACTTGCATGCAGGCAGTACATTCATACACATACAGAAATAAATAAAAATTAATAAAAAAAAATAAAAATAATAAAATATTTTTAAATAAATAGATAATTAGAGCCGGCCATGGTGGCGCACGCCTTTGATCCTAGCACTTGGGAGGCAGAGGCAGGCAGATCTTTGTGAGTTCAAGGCCAGCCTGGTCTACAGAGTGAGTTCCAGGACAGCTGGGGCTACAGGGAGACCCTGTCTTGAAAAGACCAAAAATAAATAAATAAATAAATAAATAAATAAATAAATAAATAATTAATTAAAAATAGATAATTAAAAAATAAATAAAAGTTGACTATGTTGGCCCACGCTTTAATTCCACCCCTCAGGAGGCAGAGGCAGGTGGATCTGTGAGACTGAGGCCAGTCTGCTCTACATATAGCAAGTTCCAGGACAGCAGGGGCTACAGGGAGACACTTTTTTTTTTTTTTCTGGTCTTTTCGAGACAGGGTCTCCCTGTAGTCCCAGTCCTGGAACGCACTCTGTAGACCAGGCTGGCCTTGAACTCACAAAGATCCGCCTGCCTCTGCCTCTCAAGTGCTAGGATTAAAGGCGTGCACCACCACGCCCGGCATGGGGCGACACTGTTTCAAAAAGAATCAATCAATCAATCAATCAATCGATCAATCAATACAGCCATGGTTGGCCCCTGCTTTTAATCCTACCACTCAGGAGGCAGAGGCAGGTGGAGCTCTGTAAGTTTGAGGCCAGCCTGGCCTATATAGTAAATTCCAGGCTAGCTGGGGCTACAGGGAGACCCTGTCTCTAAAAAAGAGAAAGGAGGAAAACAGATGGGGGAGCAGTGCAAGGGGAAGATGGCCCCAGGGGATCGGAGCAGAGAGGGCCCAGACCTGCTGCCTTCCTCTGGCCTTGGCTCCACCCACCACCAAAAAAAAAAGAACAACAAAGAAAAGATGAAAAAACTAACAGTCCTCCAGGACCTAAGGCAGGCAGTGATGAGCGGGAGGCCAGACCCCAGGAGAAATGGCACAAATGTGGTTGGTGGCTTGGTTTCCTAAGTACTGTTTGATCAGAATAACCAAAAAGAAAAGGGAGAGTGAGGGAGGTTTGATTTTTCTACATGAAGTTTTCTTCCTTCCTGTGAGTGCCCAGCCTAAGAGGGTTCTTAGCTGCTATGTGCATCCTGGGAATCAAACCCAGGTCCTCTGCAAGAGGAGTCAGTGCACTTAACCACTGAGCCATCTCTCCAGCCCCCTTATTTTAATTTTATACCAGGGAAGTTTGTATTGTAAATACAAAGGGTAAAAGTCAATATCCTGGGCTGGGGATGACTCAGTGGGTAAAGCACTTGCTGCGCAAACATGAGCTGAGTTCAGATCCACAGCACCCACATAAACAGCCCGATGTGATGCTGACTGTTTACCGCACTGTAACCCCAGCACTGGGGTGGAGACAGAAAGATCCTGAGGGTTTTCTGGCCAGCCAGTCCAGCAGAAACAGTGAGTTCCAGGTTCAGTGAGAGACCCCGACTCAGAAAATAAGATGGACAGTGGTAAAGGAAGACACTCAACATCTGGCCTCCACACGTCCACTCACAGGCAAGCACACCTGCACAAACATCTGCATACGACATACCTGTGTACACCACACACACACACACACACACACACACATTAAAAAATCTTAAGTAAATGTCCAGCATTAGTAGTTAAAAGTAGTTTTAGCCGGGCGTGGTGGCGCACGCCTTTAATCCTAGCACTTGGGAGGCGGAGGCAGGCAGATCTTTGTGAGTTCAAGGACAGCCTGGTCTACAGAGTGAGTTCCAGGACAGCTGGGGCTACAGGAAAACCCTGTCTCGAAAAGACCAAAAAAAAAAAAAGTAATTTCAGGGTCAGGGGCTGGAGAGATGGCTCAGTGGTTAAGAGCACCGACTGCTCTTGCAGAGGACCCAGGTTCAATTCCCAGCACCCACATGGAGGCTAAGAACTGTCTTTAACTCAGTTCCAGGGGAATCCGATGCCTTCTTCTGACCTCCACGGCATTGCACAACATGGGTGCACCAACCTACATGCAGACAGTATGCTCATTCACATAAGAAAAAAAAAAGTAGTTTCAAAGAGAGGGGCATGTAGCTCAAGCTGGCAGAGTACTTGCCTAACACAGAAAGCCCAAGCCCCGGGTTCCATTCTTAGCATTGAGTAAAACTAGGCATGGTGATATACACCTGTGCTCCCACCACAGGAGGTAGAAGCAGAACCACCAGGGGTACAAAGTCATCCTCACCTACACAGGCAAGCACAAAGGTAGCCTGAGCTACATAAGACCCTGTCTCAGCCAGGCGTGGTGGCACATGCCTTTAATCCTAGCACTCAGGAGGCAGAGGCAGGCGGATCTTTGTGAGTTCAAGGCCAGCCTGGTCTACAGAGCAAGTTCCAGGACAGCTGGACAGCTGGGGCTATAAGGGAGACCATGTCTCANAGGGAAGTGGCTCCAATGGACCCCTGTGCCTGGGCAGCCAAGCGGGCTCCAGTGGACCCCTGTGCCTGGGCAGACCGAGGCTGTCCAGTGGACCCCTGTGCCGGGGCAGCCGAGGCTGGCTCCAGTGCCCGTGTGCCTGGGCAGCCGAGCAGGCTCCAGTGGACCCCTGTGCCTGGGCACCGAGGCTGGCTACCAGTGGACCCCTGTGCCTGGGCAGCCGAGGCTGCACCGTCGGACACCTGTGCCTGGGCAGCCGAGGCTGGCTCCAGTGGACCCCTGTGCCTGGGCACCGAGGCCTGGTCTCCAGTGGACCCCTGTGCTGGGCAGCCGAGGCTGGCTCCAGGTGGACCCCTGGCCTGGGCAGCCGAGCTGGTCCAGTGGACCCTGTGCCTGGGCAGCCGAGGCTGGTTCCAGTGTGCAACCCTGTGCCTGCGAGCCTCCCCATATTGATTTCTCTGGAAGGGAAGTTGGTCTTCCAAGGTGGCTAAGGCTGTGAGACCCACATGCTTCTCTGGCAAATTAGGCTGGGAAAGGTATCGTTTGACTCTACTTTCTTTTTTTAAATATTTTTTCTTTTTTTTAAATTTTATTTATTTCGGTATGTGTATGAGTACTGTCTGCATGCAGGCGTGTTCCCGCCGTGTCGTGCAATGCCACAGAGGTCAGAAAAGGGTGTCAGATTCCCCTGGAACTGGAGTTCTCCTGGAATTGGAGCTTCAGAAGGCTCTCGGCTGCCATGTGGGTGCTAGGGATTGAACCCGGGTCCTCTGCAAGAGTGGTTGGCGCTCAACCGCCAGGCCATCCCTCCAGACCTCGACTCTACTCTAGTGAACACAGATGTCACAAGTGGGCTGGACCAACGAGGGGGCAGGGGGGGGCCTGAGAACCTAGCTCCAGGTGTCAGGTCAAGATTCCTGATGGAGAGGTCAGTGAGGCAGGATGGCTAAAGAAGAAGGTTAGGCAGAAACTGGGTATCAATGCACACAGCTTTCCCATTCCAAGTTCAGAAAACATAAAACAAAATTACAGTGTGGTGTTGTGTGTGTGTGTGTGTGTATGTGAAATGTCACATGTGGAAGCCAGAGGACAACTTGGAGTTAGTTCTTTTTTTACCATAAGAGTCCTGGGTCTCATCACTTTTTTTTTTTTTTTTTTTGGTCTTTTTGATATAGGGTTTCCCTATAGCCCCAGCTGGCCTGGAATTCACTATGAAGACCAGGCTGGCCTTGAACTCACAGAAATCCATCTGGCTCTGCCTCCCAAGTGCTGAGATCAAATTCACATTTTCAAGTTTTGCAGCAAGTACCTTTATCTGCTGAGACATCTAGTTGGATACCCACTAAAGAGTCTTGCTTCATTTATGTTTTTGTTTGTTTTAAATGGAAGCTGGTGGCACAGGCCTGTAATCTCACCACTCAGAAGGCCCATGTAGCCAGATCTCTTTGAGATCAAGGCCAGCCTGGTCTACATAGCAAGTTTTAGGCCAGCTGGGGTTATAGGGAGACCCTGGCTATAAACAAACAAACAAAAAAACAAATAAAATTGAAGATGCAGACTGAGTCCAGAGCCTTGCTTCTGCTGAGCAAGAACTCTACCACTGAGCTAAATCCCCATCACAGCCTCAGTGATTCTTTAAAAAAAAATTACTGAATTTACATGCACTTGGTACTGTACATTTAGGAGAGAATTTAATCCTGCTAGGCTAACTATACTATTCCTGGTGTGCAGAGAGATTGACTAATTTCCTCAAAGTTACAGAGTACAGCAAAGGAGTCAAAATGTCTTTTTACCAGAGTTCTAAGTAACTTTCTTTTCTTTTTTTTTTTTTTTTGCTGAGACAGGGTCTTTTTTTTTTTTTTTTTTTTTTTTTGTTTTTTATTTAAAAAAAAAAAAAAAAAAAAAAAAAAAAAAAAAAGAAATCGAATCCAATTCTCTAGTTAAACCATCTATCATTCCAAATCTCTTTCTCTAAAAAAAATATATCCACTATTCCTACTTATTCCAGTTTAAAATCTGAGATTCATTCTCATTTTTAACCCTCTCAGTTTTCTACCCATCACTATTAGCCTCCACATTCTGTTAATTTTCTACTGAAAACATCTTAAGGTCTTTTAAATAAATATCATCATCTTAAGTTCCCTATATTCAAATTTACTAAAGTGATCTCTAGCTAATTTTCCAGCTTCCAATCTAACCTACATGCAGATGCAAATTAAACTTTCTTTGTTAAGGAATTGTCCTAAACACATTCTTCAGAGCTGGAGAGTTGGCACAGGAGGAAAACAAATACACTTGCTATCAAACCTGATGACCTGAGTTTGATCCCTAGGTTCCACATGGTGGGAGGAGAGAATGATTCACAAAAAGTTGTCCTCTGATCTCCATAATACCATGGTAGCATGCATGCAAAACTATCTCTCTCTCTCTCTCTCACTCTCACACACACACACACACACACACACACACGCACACTAAACAAATGTAATATACGTGCACTCTTCAGAAATCACCAAATACATACATTTTCTCTATGTTGACAGTGTTTATCAAATCCATGCTATCTCTTAATCCCTAAAGATGATAGAGATTAACTATATGGTAATTATTTCCATAAAAATAAATGGCACAGTTGGTAGAAGCATATTTGCCTCGGTTTTATTTTGTGAATACATTATACTGGATACAACAGCTGGGTTTTGCATCTTTCTGGCAGGAAATTCACCACTACTCCCTCATATCTTTCATATAACAATTTTTTTAACCTCCATATTGTTTCTGTTCTCTCTTACATGTTATCTTATCTCACAGGGACTTAACTCTAATAGCAATCAAAACAATTTCAATGTATTCTGCATATCTCATACGGTTGTACAAGTCTAACATCATGCTTTTGTTAATAAGCAATTAGGCCTCATCATGTGCTTTTCTGAACAACTCTTTATAACACATTTGAACACAGAGAAAAATGGCCTCAAAAGCAAGACCAGAACACACTACAAAAGAAGCCATATTTATAGAACCAAGACAAAAATCCGCTTAATGTTACTGAACAATGTCTCTAATTCAACAAGATAATTTAGCTAGTGTCCTACATTCAATCATTCAGAATGTAGTCAGAAATAAATTAAAAGAATGCTACGTAAGCCAGGCATGGTGGCGCACGCCTTTAATCCTAGCACTTGGGAGGAGGCAGAGGCAGGCGGATCTTTGTGAGTTCAAGGCCAGCCTGGTCTACAGAGTGAGTTCCAGAACAGCTGGGGCTATAGGGAGACCCTGTCTCGAAAACACCAAAAAAAAAAAAGTCACTCTTTCAAAAAAACCTCTGGTGGCACGTGAGCAGTTGCACAGCAGAAGCGGTATGAGTTTGATGGGGTCAGGAGCAGCTTCTTGAAATGAGCCCATTTCAATTTTGTTTTAAAAGAGATGAAAAGGCTGGGGGCTGGAGAGATGGCCTAGCAGTTAAGAGCACCAAACTGCTCTTGCAGAGGACCCAGGTTCAATCCCCAGCACCCACATGGCAGTTGAGAGCCATCTTTAACTCCAGTTCCAGGGGAATCCGACACCCTCTTCTGACCTCCGAGGCATTGCATGACATGGGTGCACAAGCCTACATGCAGACAGTACATTCATACACATACAAGGATAAATAACATTTTTAAAAAAAGAGATGAAAGGGGAGCTTGGGGGAGAGGCATTCAAGCAGTTTGTATGAGGGCACCAAGGTGAGCAAATGCATGGACCAAGACCATATGCTTGAGAGGTGAACAGGCTGGCTTGGCAAGTGGAGGAGTTTATTTGAGAAAGTGAGACAGGGTCTTACTCTATAGCCCAGATTATCCTGGAAATCACTACATAGCTTAGGCTGGTCTTGAACTCATGGCAATCCTCCCGCTTCAACCTCTCAAGTGTTGTGATTACAGGCATGAGTCATTAACACTCAGCTTGGGGGGGGGGCTCGGCCTTCACAGAGGAATAATGAGGCTTCAGCTTGGAAAATTAAAAATGGCATTGATGCCAGATATGGTGGCACACACCTTTAATCCTAGCACTCAGGAGGCAGAGGCAGGTGGATCTTTGTGAGTTCAAGGCCAGCCTGGTCTACAGAGCGAGTTCCAGGACAGCTGGGAGGCGACAGGGAGACCCTGTCTTGAAAAGACCCAAAATATAAAAAATGGCACTGATAAAATACTCTTAAATGCAAGGATGGGAAATTTAGGCTCATCGGCAGCTTTTATGGGCATTTCAGAGTATTGAATATATACTATTGGGAAGCAACATGTAAGCAGGGCACGGTGAATAATGCCTCTAATTCCAGCAGTGGGGAATCTGAGATGGGAGAATTGCAAGTTCAAACCAGCCTGGGGTATACAGTGAGGCCTGGGGGGAGAGAGAGAGAGAGAGGAGAGGGAGAAGAGGGGAGAGAGACAGAAAGCCAGAGAAGCAGAGAAAGACAGAAAACAACAGAGAGTAGGGGGTAACAACTGGGAACTCTCCAGGAGGATTACGAATGGACTGGCAAGCACATGGACTGAATATGTCTGAAATTCATTACAAGATACGATACAAATATTTAAATTTGTTGTGGGTTTGTCTAGTTTTTGAAAACCCCTTTCTCTTCCTTCCTTGGACCACACAATCAAGACAATTCCAGAGCATGAGGCAAAGCAGTTTGGAAGCCCCAGACACCTGGCTGGGGATAGCATCCTTTGACTAGAGAACAGAATTGCATCCCAGGAACACTGCACCTCACACTCCTCTTCAAAAGCAGGGCTGTCAGCCGGGCGTGGTGGCGCACGCCTTTAATCCTAGCACTTGGGAGGCAGAGGCAGGCGGATCTTTGTGAGTTCAAGGCCAGCCTGGTCTACAGAGTAAATTCCAGGACAGCTGGGATTACAGGGAGACCCTGTCTCGAAAAGATAAANGAAAAAAAAAAAGAAGTGAATAAATCGTTTTAAAAAGAGATGAGAAGTGTGTGTATAAGTAGCACGTGTGTGTGATGTTCGCTGTTCACTCGCTGTATATTTCCTTACTGATGAGCATTTTTCATTTGCAACAAAGGCCATTTTGCATAGCCAGGACTTACTGTTGCCCTTTGTCAGTCATTTTCTGGTTTCTTTTTTTTTTTTAACTGAATTTTATTTTATTTTATTTTTCAAGTATTACAATGTTTATTGATAGATACAAGTATATAAAGTCAGAGCATGAACATGATTTGATAAATTAAGTAGACTTAATTTCAATACTATAATAAAGGAACAATTCAAATTCTCACCATTTGTTTCACACCCACAAAAACACTTCAAGGGCATTAACAGTCTCTCATATCTGATCAGTTTTGTGCAAGTAAACCATGTTTCTTTTTAAAAAGACTTGTGCACTGACCCAGGCTCAAGGATATTGAAATCTAGCACATAAAGCCCATTACTAGAGGTAGAAATACAGGCAGTATTCTACTATGGCAACAACCATAGTAGTTATTTACCATTAAGGATTTTCTGTAACAACTAAATGGATAGTCTAATATTACAACAACTCAAGTATTACTGAGCAAAGTGCATTTCTACGGTATACATAGTTAAAATGCTAGATGCCCAAAACAAAGACAAAATTATGAGGGCTACAAAAGAAAAACAAGTCACATACAAAGGGAAACCCATCAGAATTACAACTGACTTCTCACCTCAAACCATGAAAGCAAGAAGAACATGGAGCATTCCCTGTGTTAAGGGACTACGGATGCCAACCCAGAATACTTTACCATTACTACTTACATTTTCTGGTTTCTAAGTACAGTTATTTCTGTCTTCTCCTTTTATCTTCCTTTTTGGCTTAATAGTCTCCTGTGTGGTATGTTATGAATAATTTTCTATTTCTTTTCTAAATTTTCTGTAGAATTTTGTTGTTAGCTTAAAACAAGACTTCTAAAGAGTATCTTTTTCTTGTAATAATCGATTTTGAGATGATAGAAACTTAACTTTGAATGAATACCTTACTGTCTGTCACTCAGAACTCAGTAAGCAGAGGCACAAGGATTTCAGGTTTGGATCATCATGACTTACAGAGTGGCATCCTGTCTCAAATAGATAATGAATGAGTGCATGAATGAATGAATGAATGAATGAGTGAGTGAATGAATAAATTGGAAGTGAAGGTTGAAAAACAACACTTGCTACAAATAGAAAACAAAATGCAGAAAGTTGGTGAAACTAGACCAAGAGTTTAAATTAAAAACTACTCAGAGGCCAAAAAAAAAGCTATTGTGTAATGACAGAGACTGAATTCCTGAAGAGTAAATAGCAACTGAAAATATGTTTCCACACAACACTGGTGTGCTTAAATATATAAAGTGAAGAAGGGGGAGATTGGTTGGGATACACTTCTCATATTTGGTTCCCCACTGTCAACAATGAGTGTCCTCATTTGTTTTCTGTGCTGTGCTATAAACACTGACCAGGATGACTTGGGGTAGGAAAGCATTTATTTAATCTTATAATCCCCAGGTCACAGTCCATCACTGAAGGAAGTCAGAACAGAAACTGAAGCAGGCACCACGGAGGAGTGCTGCTTACTGGCTTGCTCCTTTGGCTTCCTTGGCTGGCTTTCTTATACAGCTCAGGTCCACCTGCCTGGGGATGACAAGACCCAGAGACAGGCCCCCAGGCAGATCTGATGGAGATAATTTCTCAGTTGAGGTCCCCTCTTCCAAGGGGTCTCAACCTTGTGTCAAGCTGACAGACAGTGGACTAATAACCCAGGTAGCAAGTTGATAAGAAAACATTGGACCTGAGATCCATTTTAGGCCAAACATTGTGGGAATGAAACTTTGTGTGTGGCTTAAGAGAGAACTTATAAGACCTGTCCCGGAAGATCTCCAGTTATTTGATAACTCTGTGGGCATTCAGAGTTATCTGTAGCAGGAAGATTTGGGATATTACAATGATTCTTGCTTCGCCCTATCTCTGCAAAGTTCCAGGCCCCTTCCCTTGAGGCACTGAGCAAAATGTCACACCTCTAGTTACCTGTTGCACAAACCAGAGCTCTGCAGCCCCCCCATTAGAACCAAGTTGGTTCACCCCTCCCTTCCACCTGCTCCCCACTTCCTTGTCCAGAGCACAGTAGTCTTGAATATATAGACCTCACTGACAGAAAATAAACGGAGTTCCTATCCTTCCCGGCTTTCCATGCACTCGTGCGTGTGTGTGTGTGTGTGTGTGTGTGTGTGTGTGTGTGTGTGTGTCTGCTCATTTTTCCTATGGGTGATCTTCTGCGGTTTTCCCTCCCCCCTTCTTGAGGGAGCGAAGCCTAGAGGCTGTCAGCCTGCAGGCAGGAAACAAGTCCTGGAGCTGAGCCAAGAAGGGAAGGACAGCGTGTGGAATGTGGTCACTCGTGACTCAGAGACACTGACCCGACAAGTTCAAGGCCAGCCTGGTCTACAGAGTGAGTTCCAGGACAGCTCGGGCTACAGGGAGACCCTGTCTCGAAAAGACCCCCCCCAAAAAAGGGATAGGGGTTGGGTGTAGTGTTGCACCCCTTCAGTTCCAGCACTCAGGAGGATCTCTGTGAGAATAAGGCCAGTATTCTGTACGTAATGAGTTCCTGGCAAATTGGGGTCACAGGGAAACACTGTCTTAAATTAATAAATAAAGAGGACAGGCAATGGGGCCAGAGAGATGGCTCAGAGGTTAATAGCACTTGATTTTCAGAGCACTTGCTGGTCTTGGAGAGGACCCTAGGTGGGCTCCCACCACCCACATCAGGTGGCTCAAAACTGCCTGCAACTCCAGCTCCAATGGATCAGATGCTCTCTTCTGGCCTCCACAGCGGCCTGTACACACACACACACACAAATTAACTAAATAATTAAAAATTAAGAAGGCAGATAATGCCGGGCATGGTGGCCCACGCCTTTAATCCCAGCACTTTGAAGACAGAGGCAGGCGGATGCCAGCCTGGTTTACAGAGTGAATTCCAGGCCAGCTGGGGCTACAGGAAGACCCTGTCTCAAAAATACCAAAAAAAAAAAAAAAGGAGAAGGCAGACATTAATAGTTATTGGCCAGGTTGTAGAGAAATGAGACTCCTTGTACACTGCTGATGGGAATGTGAAATAGTGCTGCTGCTTTGAAAACACTGGTAGTTTCTCAAAAGATTAAACATAAACTTACACCTGATTTAGCAATTCAACTACTAGGAATTAGCTGCAAGAACTGAAAAGAGCTGTCCTGAATATAATTTTTACACAAATGCTCGTTGTAACCTATACATGAATGGTCATTGCAGCATTGCATAGAATAGTCTAAAAGTGAAAAGAGGGCCTGGAAATATGGCTCAGTGGTTAAGAGCCCGACTATTCTTGCAGAGGACCCGGGTTCGATTCCCAGCACCCACATGGTGGCTAAGAACTGTCTTTAACTAAAGTTCCAGGGGAATCCGACACCCACTTCTGACCTCCACGGCATTGCACAACATGGGTGCACCAACCTACATGCAGACAGTACACTCATACACATAAGAAATAATAAATAAATAAAACATTAAAAAAAGTGAAAAGAGCCGGGCATGGTGGCACATGCCTTGAATCCCAGCACTCAGGAAACAGAGTCAGGTGGGATTTCTCTGATTTCAGGCCAGCCTGGGGATACAGAGAGTCTTTGTCTGAAAAAAGTGAAAAGGTAAGTCATAATCAGTTATTCATAGATAAAATATAGAATATGTATATAATGAAATACTATTCATTATATTAAAAAGAATGAAGATCCGTACTACAGAGGTAAACCTTGAAAACATGAGTAATTGAAATAAAGTAGACAAATAGTCACACTGCATAATTTCAATTATATGAAATGTACAGAACAGGATTTTTTTTTTTTTTTTGTATTTCTGAGAACACGCGGATCTCCCCCTTTTTTATTAAGTCCCAACGCTGGCACCTGGAGCTCTACATCTGTAGACACACGGACTGGCTCCTTGAACATCACAGAGACTCACTCACTCTGCCTCTGCCACAGTGCTAGGAATGAAAATTGGCGTGCACCCCACACTACTGCTCATGAACAGGATTATTTGCGGACACAGGCCTCTCATTCTATGTATCTCTTCCAAGGATAAACATCCTTAAACTCAGTATAATGCTTAGGTCAAGCATGGAAGCAGAGATGTGAATCCTCCTCCTCATCCTCCGTAGTCCTATGGAATTACAGGCATGCCCCTAGCCACACCAGGCGTGACACAGGAACAAGCTGGTAAGCAAATGTTTGTGGATGCAAAGCAGCTAAAAACAGGCGGGTCAGTGACTACCGGAAATCACACTATGATGATACTCACTTAACTGAAAAACAATAAAAAAGTACTTCGAGAGATTATAATCTTGAATAAGACATCATTTTATTATTATGGTTAATGATGTCATATCACTGCCACTGTGCTAACTAAGTGGACTCATGAATGCATGCCCTCACTCAGACGGGTTCAAACTCAGCCTTTCCAGATGCACCTATAGTAGAGATACGGAGATAGGTTTGTTCACAGCATATGTGGGTGCTGGGCAAAGAGCATGACCCAAGGACCTCTGTCCAAGAGTAGGTCCAGTGCTTTAACCCAGCTGAGATCACCATCTCATCCAGGCCCCAATGATAGTCTTTTTTATATTATTAATTTTTATTTTTTTAAATTTTTATTTCTATTTTTTATGTGTATGAGTTTTTTTTTTTTTTTTTTTTTTTTTTTTTTTTTGCACCCGTGTTGTGAAATGCTTTGGAGGTCAGAGAGGGCGTTGTGGATTCCCCTGGAAAATGGAGCCCAAAGCTGTTTCTTCTCAGATTTGCCATAGATGGGTGTGCGGGTCGATTTCACGAACCCCAGGTCCTCTGTAAGGCAGTAGGTGCTACTTTAATCTTGCACTAGCAATTCTACTCCAGCCGCCCCCAATGAATATCTATTCATTTAGATTAAGAATAATTTATCCACTATTTATAAGAAATAAGCCGGAATAGGTGGTGCATGTCTTAAATCGTAGCACTTGGGAGGCAGGCGAAACTCTGGGAGTTCAAGGCCAAAATGGTCTACAAGGTAAGTTCCAAACCAGCTGAGGCAACATGGAGACCCTGTCACAAAAAAAAAAAAAAAAAAAATAAAAAATACCAAAAAAAATAAAATTAAAAAAATAAAGAATATGTGTTTGTGTGCTATGACTGCACGTATAGGTGCCTATGGATGCCAGAAGGCACTCAGATTCCTAGAGTCTGCGAAAGCTGGCACAGGACAGTGTTTAGTCCTAACTCTGAGCCATCGTCTCCAGCCCTAAAGTATATATTATGTTCTTTTTTATATATTTTTATTAATTTTTCTTTTATTCCATTTTATTTTTGTATGTGTATGAATGTATTGTTTGCATGCAGGTCTGTGCACCCGTGTCGTGCAATGCCGCGGAGGTCAGAAGAGGGTCTCAGATTCCCCTGGAACTGGAGTTCTCCTGGAATTGGAGTTACAGACGGTTCTCAGCCGCCATGTGGGTGCTGGGGATCGAACCCGGGTCCTCTGCAAGAGTGTCGGTGCTCTTAACCGCTAGGCTATCTCTCCAGCCCCTTTTATTAATTTTTTTATTTATTTCTGTATGTGGACGAATGCACTGTCTGCATGCAAGTCTGTGCACCCGTGTCGTGCTATGCCGCGGAGGTCAGAAGTGGGTGTCGGATTCCCCTGGAGCTGGAGTTCTCCCGGAATTGGAGTTTCAGACGGTTCTCAGCCGCCTTGTGGATGCTGGGGATCGAACCCGGGTCCTCTGCAAGAGCAGTCGGCGCTCTTAACCGCTAGGCCATCTCTCCAGCCCATAAAGTATATATTTCTTAAAAAGGTGCTTTATCAGCCAGGCGGGGTGGCACATGCCTTTAATCCTAGCACTTGGGAGGCAGAGGCAGGCGGATCTTTGTGAGTTCAAGGCCAGCCTGGTCTACAGAGTGAGTTCTAGGACAGCTGGGACTACAGGGAGACACTGTCTCCAAAGACCAAAAAAAAAAAAAAAGGTGCTTTATCTGGTCACAGGAATGCACGCTTGTGTTCCCAAAGAAGTGCAGAGACAAGAGGATTATGAGTCCAAAGCCATCCTGGAGTAGATAATGAAACCCAGCATTTTAAGAAGTTGGTATAATAAAAAATCTGTACTGATTGTCCTCTTAAAAAAAATAAGAGCCCTGGGGCTGAGGACATGGCCTAGCGGTTGGGGGCGCCGACTGCTCTTGCAGAGGACCTGGGTTCGGTCCCCAGCACCCACATGGCAGCTGAGAACTGTCTTTGACTCCAGTTCCAGGGGAATCCTACACCCTCTTCTGACCTCCTTGGCATTGCACGAAACAGGTGCACGGACATGCATGCAGACAGTACACTCATACACATACAAAATAAATAAAAAAATAAAATAAAAACAAAAAGAGCAGGGCATCATGCCTCACACCTTTAATCCTAGCACTCAGGAGGCAGAGGCAGGCGGATCTTTGTGAGTTCAAAGCCAGCCTAGTCTACAGAGCGAGTTCTAGGACAGCTGGGGCTACAGGGAAACCCTGTCTCCAAAATACCAAAAAGAAAAAAATAAAATAAAATAAGAGCCCATGTTGGTGGCACATGCCTTTAATCCCAGCACTCAGAGGCAGAGGTAAGCGGATCTCCACGAGATAAGGCCAGCTTGGTTTTCCTAGCACCTTCCAGACCAGCCAGGGCTACACAGTGAGAAGCAACCTGAAAACAAAACAAAAAACCAAGATAGAAGAAGAAATAGGGCCCGACACGGGTGCACCCTCATACATGCAGGCCATACACTCACACACATAAAATTAAATTAAAACGAAAAGCAAGAGGAAATAGGGAGTAGAGGGTATAGCTCAGTGGTAGAATGCTTGCCTAGTGCAGGCAGTGCCTTATGTTACAGGAAAACAAGCCTCTGTGTAACTAGGTGTTCATCCTGAACAGCACCAGAAAAAGCGAAATATTTAGTTACATCTAAATCTGAGTTATGCATATGTGTGTAATACATAGTCATTTATTATATCAGGTTTTACATATACCATATATATTCATGAGCCAGTGAGATGGGTCAGGGGATAAAACAGCAGCCTGAAAATCTGAATTCTGCCTTGGACTCCCAGGCTGGAAGGAGAGAGCTGACTCTGCAAGTTTTCTTCTGCTCTGCACATGTGTACCTGTTCCTATCTCTGTGTCTGTCTCTGTCTCTGTCTCTCTCTCATACACACAAACATATATGCACACACACACACACACAGACACACACCTTAAATAGGTGTAACAAAAGTAAAATATTCTTGCAGGGCTTGGTGGCACAAGCCTTTAATCCTAGCACTTGGGAGGCAGAGGCAGGCGGATCTTTGTGAGTTCAAGGCCAGCCTGGTCTACAGAGTGAGTTCCAGGACAGCCGGGGCTACAGAAAGATGTCCCGTCCTGCGAGACTCAGTTATTAGTGTGTTTCTAGGGGAGACCCCAGACCTGAAATATAATGGGCACCATAGAAAAGAAGGAGACCAAGCAGAGTTGTTAAGGTCTCGTTTATTGGAACAAAAGCAGTAGCATATATACTTTGCAGAAAGGCAGGAAGTAAGGAGGGGGAGGGCTGTGGGGATAGTTAGGGCAAGGGTGATCTGGCAGGACTTGCAAAACGTGTTTAAGATAAGCTTGGGGATCGAACCCGGGTCCTCTGACATGGCGGCCGAGAACCGTCTGAAACTCCAATTCCAGGAGAACTCCAGTTCCAGGGGAATCCGAGACCCTCTTCTGACCTCCGCGGTGTTGCACGACACGGGTGCACAAACTTGCATGCAGACAGTACATTCATACACATACAGAAATAAATAAAATCAATAAAAAAAAGATAAGCTTGGAATGTCCTGTGGGCTGAAACATCCTTTGGTTTATGTTCAGCAAACATCAGCATAGTCCTAAGATCTGATCCGTGCTGAGCGAGCAGGGCTTGTCCAGGCTTGTCCAGGCAGGACTGTGTCTCGGTCTCCAACACAGAGACCCTGTATCGAAAAGACAAAAAATAAATAAAAAAATAAATAAAAATAAAAAAGTAAAATATTCTTGTCTGTATAGAAATATAACTTGGATAATAGTGAGAGAGTCACAAGACATCCCAACAGTTTAGCCAAAGCAGGAACTGACAACTCCCAGCCCCAAGGCGCCGCCCCCACCCGCCCCCAGCACCGCAGGACCTCCCGGAAGTGCATCTGGCGGGAACAGGCAGGAAGGGAGCAGGACGCGCTGAGAATCCCTGTGGAGAGACCTCTGGCCCGCCCGCCCTCCTGTGGCGTCGTTTACCTGCGCTTCCTCCCTCCTTGGAGTTTTCCAACCGCTCTTTTGGACCTATGTCGAAAATAGTGACCCCGTCGGTGCCCTGTCGCAGAGGCCAGGGCCGCGAGGAAAAGGAGGCGGGCAAGAAAAAGGAGGCGGGCAAGAAGCCCCTCCATGTCTACTACTGTTTGTGCGGCCAGATGGTCCTGACGCTGGGTGAGCAGGGGGGACTAGAGTGCGAGCAGGGGGGACTAGAGTGCGACGGTAAGGAGCGAGACCTCGGCATTTCCTTTTTTCCTCACCTTTTCCGTTAGTTGCACGGGCTGACCTTGAATTCATTCCGTAGCCCAGGCTGGCATGGAACTTCCCGGTGATCCTCCTACCGGTTTCCAAAGTCCTGAGATCGCAGGCGCGCGCCACCAAGCCAGGTTCAAGATAGTGCGCGGTGCTTGGAGTGACTGATCTTTGTCCATTCCTTCAGATCGTCCCTTAGAGAGATTGCCCCTGAGGCCCCGGGACTGGGCTCGTGTGATTGATGCTGAAAAACATGCCCATAAGTTTTATCACACGGAAGACGGGGAGACTACGTACCTTCGGAGGTAAGCTGGATGCTTTCTGCCTAGGATTTCACTGTTGTGTTCAGGTCTGTGTCTGAAGAATATCAGTAGCCCATCTAGTGCTGAGCAGCTCGTCCAGTTAGGCCCACTGCTTTGACATTTGTGGTCGCTCTCTAATTTGGTTTGTGCAGCAAATTCTTTATTGTACTTGTTGAAATGGTACCGGGACCATTGCCACTTCATAGCTGTCGTTTACAAATTACAGATCTGAATCCGTTCATACAACTCTTTCTCCTTGACTAGGAATGACATCAAGGTCCTTGTGCTTCCTGGCTGAGCACTCTACCACAGAGCTCCATCCCTAGCCCCTGAACCTGTGGTCTTGTGCATACCATGTGCCAGCACTGAGCTAGCCACTGGATCTGTGAATGGATAAGTCCCCATCTTGATTCAAGAGACCACTGAGGAAGCAGGCTTGTTATTGTGATAGAAAGAAATCCTGGTGCTGTGAACAGAAGGCTATGGGAAAAGAGTTGCAAGTGGATCCTTTTACCTGCGTTATGGTCAGGAAAGGCTTGAAAAATAGTGGAATTTGTGGTTGGCCTCATTCAACCAGTTCAGGGATGAGAAGGAGGACTATTCCAGGTGGAAGGATTGTAGAAACCTTAAGAGCATCAAATAAGCTGTGCTTGGGGAATTTGAATAGTCCTTTGTGGCCAGAGCTGGGGTTACTGTTTTACAGAAAGGGGTTCGGGCATACTGGAGTGAGGAGAGGAAAATGAAGAAGCAGGCAATTATGTCTTTTAGCAGAAGGCAGTGAAGTGCTTTTGCCTGTGTGTGAGTGCATGCTACTGGACATTACATGCTGGAAGAAATTGTGTGTGTGTGTGTGTGTGTGTGCGTGTGCGTGCGTGCGTGCATGCGTGCGTGCGTGTCTGTGTGAATGCTTGTGGTCAGGTGTGTGTGTACATGCGTTATTTCTTTGTTTTATGTGTATGAGTGTTTTGCCTCCATGTCTGTAAGTGCAGCACCTACATGCAGTGCACATGGAAGCCAACTATCAAACATCCATGGACTAACATCAGGGACTAATGCCATGGATGTTTGACAGTTGCCATGTAAGTGCTGGGTATAGAACCTGGGATCTCTGCAAGAGCAGCCAGTGTTCTTAACCACTGAGCCATCTCTCCACTCCAGAAACTTTATAACTTGAATTATTTTTGTCCGTCTTTTTGAGACAGGAGCTTCCTGTAGCCCCCAACTGGCCTGCAACTCTGTATGCAGACCAGGCTGTCCTTAATCTCACAGAGATCTGCCTATCTCTGCCACCCCAGTGCTGGTATTAAAGGTATGTGCCACCACACCTGGCAACTTAAAACTTCAAACGACTCTTCTTTCTCTCATCTCCTGGGTCCTCTGTAACAGCATCCAGTGTTCTCCACTCAGTCATCTCTTCATAAATTTACCATAATGCTCTGTTTCTGTGCATTTGACAATTTTAGATTACACAAATAATTGAACACATTTATTAATCTTTCTGGCTTCAGTTAGCAGAATGTCTTCTTAGGATTTCTGTCTTTATGGATGACCAACATAATTTTTTGGTGAGGACAGAGACAGAGAGAGAGAGAGAGAGAGAGAACTCTATTCATCTGTCAGTGGAAATTTGCTTCCATTTCTTGGCTATTGTGAACAGTGCTGGAGGAACATAGGCGCTCAGATGTCTGTTCAACGTAGTGATTGCAGTGTCTTTGGATATGTAGCCGGTAGTGGGATTGCTGCAGTTTAGATTGCACAGTGGTTCTATTTTTAATTTTTACAGAAATCTCCATCCTGGGTTCAGAGAGAGAGAGAGGAGGGGGGAGGACGTGTCCATGCACATATGTGTGGAGGGCCAGAAATTGATGTCAGGAGTCTTCCTCAGTAACTCTCCACCTAATGTTTTTTATTTTTAAACTACATTTCTTTACTTAGTGCATAGATGTATGTATGGGGGGTGAAGAGTGTGCATGTCATGCGTGAAGAGGCCAGAGGAGAACTCTCTTTTTTGATTTATGTGTATGAGTGTACTGTCTGCATGGAGGTTGGTGCACCCATGTCCTGCAATGCTGCAGAGGTCTGAAGAGGGCGTCGAATTCCCCTGGAACTGGAGTTAAAGACAAGAAGGTTTTTAGCCGCCATGTGGGTGCTGGGAATGGAACCCAGGTCCTCTGCAAGAGCAGTTGGTGCTCCCAACCACTGAGCCATCTCTCTCCAGCCTCAGAGGAGAACTCTTAAGAGTCGGTTCTCTCCTTTCACTGTGTGCATTCCGGGGCTCAAACTTCAGGCTTGGTGAGAAACTCCTTTACCTACCAAGCAACCTCGCCAGCCCTCACCTTCTTTGTTTTTGAGACAGAGTCTCTCATAGAGCCTAGAGCTCACTAATTTGGCTAGACTGGGTGACCAGCAAGGCCTGAAGATCTCCCGTCTCTCCCTCCTCAGTGCTAAGATTAAAGTCATGTGCCCCTGCACCCAGATATTTCATGGGTTCTGGGGATCTGAAGTCAGGTCCTTATGCTTATGCAGCAAGGACTTTCCTGACTGAGCCACCTCCCCAGACCCTCCATCCTGGATTTTAATTTAGGCAAACTGGTGTACTGATTTATATTTCCGTGTGGACGGTTCTTCTTTGCAGCTTCTTATTGTTGCCTTTTGTTTGTTTGTTTTGTCTTTTCCATACAGGGTCTTCCTATATGCCTAGCTGGCCTGGAACTCACTATGTAGACAAGGCTGGCCTTGAACCCTCAGAGTTCTGCCTGGCTGTGCCTCTCAAGTGCTGGGATTAAAGGCATGGGCCCCCACAACCGGCGCTTGTCATTTTTACAAAGTGTTTTATTCTTTTCTCTGTTATGTGTATGAGTGTTATTCCTGCACGTTTGTAAGTACACCCATTTCGGTCAGTGCCCACAGAGGTCAGTGTAGGGTGTTGGAGCCCCTGGAACCGGAATTCCGATGATTGTTAGCCACCATGTGGGTGTTGGGAATTGAACCCAGGTACTCTGGAAGAGCAGCCAGTACTAGTAAAACTGGTAGCAAAAGAAAAGTGGCCTCATAACCAATTGAGGTTTCATTTTATTCAAAAACAGTCAACTTTGGAATGGTATTTAAACGTTTGGTAAAATAAGGTTTACTAGTAAGACCTCTGGTTTTGGCTCTTAGTGCAAAGATCTTTTGTATTGAGTTCATTTGTTCTTGGACAGTTACGTCGTGTGTAATGCCGGCTACTCACTCTCAACCCACTCTCTCTTTCCTTCCTCTTACAAATACCTTTCCCGGGGGCTGGAGAGACAGCCTAGCGGTTAAGAGCAACGACTGCTCTTGCAGAGGACCCAGGTTCGATCCCCAGCAACCACATGGCGGCTAAGAACGTCCTATCCAATCCAATTCCTGGAGAACTCCAGTTCCAGGGCATTTCGAGACCCTCTTCTGACCTCCGCCGCATTGCATGACATGTGCATGTGCTGGATAGCTTTAGTGTCAACTTGACACACCTGGGTTGAGGAGCCTCAGTTGGGGAATTGGCTCCATTGGATGCCTGTGGCCACATCTGTGGAGCTTGTCTTGATGGTGAACAGTGTGAGAGGGCCCAGCCACCAATGAGTGGTGCCACCCTAGGCAGTTTGTTGTGTACTGTAATAGGAAGCTGGCTGGGCATGGAGCCAGGGGCAGCAAGCCTGAACAGCATTCCTCCATGGCCTGGTGCTTCAGCTCCTGCCTCCGGGTTTCCTGCCCGAGTTCCTGCTTGGGCTCCTGAGTGATGAACTGTGACCCAGAGATGAGAAGCTGAATAAACCCTTTCCTCCCCGAGTTGGTGTTGTCAGAGTGTTTTGTCACACGGCAAATGGAAGACACAACAAGAACATGCACAAACACATAAGCACAGTACACTCATACACATAAATAAATAAATAAAATTTAAAAAATAAAATTTAAAAATTAAAAAAAAAACAAATACCTTTCCCACATTTGTTTCTTTCATTTGCTTTAGTTTTGTGACCCACTAAGTTTAACTAGGTACAAGTTGTAAAGATTTTTATGATTTACTAACGTTGGTGCAGCCAAATCTCGTTGTCTCTGCAGTTTCGTGGATTTTCTAGTTCTTGGTGTGTGAGCTCTGACAATTGGTGTTGTTGTTTCTCTGTTTGGGTTTGTGGTTTGCCATTTTCAGATAGGGTCTACTTTGTGGTTAATCCTGGCCTTGAACTCAGTCCTCCTGTTTGGGTCCACCACGTAACAGTTCAACCCTTGTAAACAATGAAGCAGCTCTTTATTTTTGTTTTATGTGTGTACATGTGTGCGCGTACATGTGCTATGGTGTGTACATGGAGTTCAGAAATACTACTTGCAGGAATTGGTTCTCTCCTTCCACCATGTGTGGGTCCTGGGAATCAAACTCAGGACCTCAGGCTTGGTGGTCAGGTCCTGTACGCCCTTTCTTCTATTAATATGGAAGTATAATATACGTCTTAAACATAATGTATATAAAACCATGTAATGCTGGTTGTGGTGGTGCATGCCTTTAATCTGAACACTTGGGAGACAGAGTCAGACAGATCTTTGAGGGTTCATGGTCTACAGAGCAAGTTCTAGGCTAGCGGGGGCTACAGGGAGACTCTGACTCAGAGATACAAAAAAAAAAAAAAATCCAACCCCAAAACATGTAGATCTATGAAATGAAAAAGCTTTTTTCTTTTTTGTTCTTTTTTTTTTTTTTTTTTTTTTTTGATTTTTGAAGGGGCTCTTATTCATATAGCCATGGCTGGCCTTCCGAACTCACAGAGATCCGCCTGCTCGGCCTCCGAGTGCAGATCAAAGATGTGTCGCACCACCACACAAAAAAAAAAAAAAAAAAAAACTTTTTTTTTTTTTTTGTCTTTTTTTGAGACAGGATCTCCCGTACTCTGGCGTCCTGGACTCACTTCGTGAACAGGAGGTTCGGACTCAGAGAGATCGCGTGCTCTGCTCCAAGTCTAGATAAGGCGTGTGCCACAGACCGCATTTTTTATTTCTGTATGTGTATGCAATGTAGCTGCATGCAGGAGTTCTGGCACCCGTGTCGTGCAATCCGGCAGAGTCGAAGAGGTCTCGATTCCCTGAACTGGATTCTCCTGGATTAGTCTCAGACGGTTCTCTGCCGCTCATGTGGGTCTGGGGATCAACTGGTCTCTGCAGAGTGCTCGTTCTTAACCGCTGGCATCTCTCCAGCCCTGAAACTTTTAATGAGCTGAACAATGCTACTAAATGGAAGAAGTGAGCTGAGAGTTGATGTGTCGATTTCAATCCTAGCTGCGCTTCTGTTTCTCTGCAGGCCTGGAGGCTTTGAATGTCAATACAGAAAGAAGTGTGCAAAGTAAGTATGAGCAGTGTGGGTTTCCTCCAGCAGAGGTAAGTAGAAGCAAAGTGTGCTGGGAAAACCATTGCTTGGATGGAATTTTCTCTTGGGTTTGTATCTTTACAGTCTCAAAGGTCTTCAAACCAATGCTAATGTTTCCTAAAGAAACTGATGAAAATTACATCCCTGACCAGCTGAATACACAAATGAGAGTCTTGGTAAGATGAGCGTGCTCATTGTTGTTTGCCGTAGTGACTGGTGGAGCGACTTCGGGTTGAGTACACCAGGGTGAAAGTGAGATCGTGCCAGTGTTAGTCATGGGGGACTTATTCGATTCCTCCTGACTGACGGCCCAGAGGCTCCCACCAATACTGGGATTATAGGCCAGAGGCGCCGCCATAGTGCAGGGTGCAAGCTAATAGGGTGATGCTGTTGACATACTATAAAATACGTTCTCCTTCGAAGACAACGAACGAGGGAGGGAGGTGTGGAGCGAGGAGGTTGGAGAGGGGCGTGGGGGAGGGGGTAAAGATAAAGTAAATCTCACGAGGCGCCAGGTGGAAAGTGGGCGTCTAGGCATGGCGGTCCTGGGGACTCGATGACGGCTGGGTTTTGTTTAGGGACGAGGTTGATAGGCTGGCTAGGGAAAGTCAATGCTCTGTATGGATGGATCATGGTGAATGTTTCCCTCCACGTCTGTGTTTTTATCTGTTCGAGTTTGCGCATGATTGTTTTCTTTGGCTGTAGCAGAAGGTTTTGAGTTTATGAGGTCCCACTTGGTCAATTGT
>VZQC01004696.1:93545-132969 GCA_009823505.1 Rhizomys pruinosus
CTTTCTTTCTCTCTCTCTTTCTCTCTCTCTCTCTTTCTTTCTTTCTTTCTTTTCTTTCTTTCTTTCTTTCTTTCTTTCTTTCTTTCTTTCTTTCTTTCTTTCTTTCTTTCTTTCTTTCTTTCTTCTTCCTTCCTCTCTCCCTCCTTCCCTCCCTCCTTCCTGATGGAGGTCAAGCTGACCTCATAAAACTCGCTCTGTAGTGAACTGGACTTGAGCTCCTGTTCTTCCTCCCTCCTCCCCCCAAGTGCTCCATTACAGACCACGCCACCACACCCCGCTCCTCCCTCTGCTCTCTTATCACATGTATTCCTTTTCGGGTAGTTTTCAGTCAAAATTAAAATTATTTTATTTTGTTTTGTTTTGTTTTTGGTCTTTTCGAGACAGGGTCTCTCTTTAGTACCAGCTGGCCTGGAGCTCACTCTGTAGACCAGGCTGGCCTTGAACTCACAGAGATCTGCCTGCCTCTGCCTCCCCAGTGCTACGGTTAAACATGTGCGCCACCACACCCCTTTCAATTTATATTTATTTTATCTGTATGTGTTTTGCCTGCATGTATATCAGTGCACTAAATGTATGCAATGCTTGCAGAGGCCAGAAGAGGGCATGATATTTCCTAGAACTGGACTTAAGGACAGTTGTTAGCTGCCATAAGAGTGCTAGCAACTGACCCCAGTTCATGTGGAAGAGCAGCCAGTGCTCTTACCCACGGAGGCAACTCTCTACCCCCATCCTTTACCCTTTCTGCAAGATCTGTCTTTCCTTTTCATAATCCACTGTCTCTCGATTCATCACAAACACACACACTTAAATCTGAGTTTCACATATGAAAAAGAGGACGTGTGTATGTGGTCATCTTGTCATGACTGTAGTGGAGTTGTGGTGTTAGAGATGCTGGGGCCCGGTTGTCATATGGTCTAGAACAGTGCTTCTCAATCTTTGTACGATGGAAAACCACTGTTTGTTGGTTAGGGTTTTTTTTTGTTTGTTTGTTTGTTTGTTTTTTGGTCCTTTTGAGACAGGGTCTCCCGTTAGTCCCAGCTGGCCTGGAGCTCACTCTGTCGACCAGGATGGCTTTGAACTCACAGAGATCTGCCTGCCTCTGCCACCAGAGTGCTGGGATTACAGGCCTGTGCCACAACACCCAGATTAGTGTTTTTTTTTAAGTTCCAATTTTATAACTTGTAAAATACAATAAATATGAATTGATCACAGGTTGTATCACTAGAGTGTTTTCTTTCACTTCTACTCTGGCAGGGTGCTGGAAAAGTTTCCTAAATATATTTTTTGTACATGGCATGAACTGATTACAAGCAGTTCATGACCCAGAGTTTCAGGCAGCATGCAGTGGAGTGCTGCTCTTCCTCTTCTGCCAGGAATACTATACCTGGATGTCATGGTCCCTGGATCCATTGTGCTGAGCACAGCCTTGTTATGCACCGACCACTGCGTTGCTTCTCATTGGCATTTTGTCTTTGTTACAACATCAGATTGGCTCACAAGCAGTGGTTTGAGCTGGATAAGGAGCCTAGAACCACTTCTACTTTGTACACTGAGCATTAAGAGAGAGTGTTTAGATATCTTAAATAAAGAAGGAATATTAAGAATTTCATGTGCTATATTAGGGCATTCTTTATTTTTTTTTCTTTTCAGGCTGAACCAGGATCCAAGAAAGCCAAAATGAAGGAGACCCTGATTGACAACCGGTTCAAGTAACCAGGGCCAGCAGACGCTGGTGGATCTCTGTGAGTTCCAGTCCAGCTGGGGCTACAGGGAGACCCCGTCTCAAAGAGACCAAATATAGTGTTGAGGTCAGAAGATAATTTCATTTTGAGAAGCCATGTGAAGGACGGTGGGAAAATGCCAGCAGCTCTGGTAGCAGTTGTACAGATTTCTCACACATTTGCTCTTAGATACTTAATCCTCTTTCCACATCTGGCTCAATCTATATGTGTTCCCTACTCTTTAAGGTTGTGAAATGTTATGCCCTTAGTAAGCCTGTGTTTTTCATGATATTGTATTCTTTTGGATGAATGTTATTAAAACAATATAACATTATTTATTCTTTTTTGCCTTCTACCATTTTTATAGCAAATGTGGTTTTTAAAGTTACTTGAAGAGCCATATTGAAAGTTTGGACAGATGTACTGTCTTTATTTTTTGTTGAAACTATCAACTGAGACCAACTATGGAAACGTTATGCAATATTCCACCTCTAATAAGTGGTGACATTTGGAAGTGTAACTTTATTGTTGAAAAGAAACTGACAAGCTTTGTAAAGGCTAACCTGTCCTGTCGGGTGTGCCGGAGTGTGCCTATAGTTTCAAGAGTTGGGAAGATCACTTGAGTCCAGGAGCCTAAGAGCAGTCTGGGCAACAGAGCAAACAAGACTTATGTGAAAATATAAAAAATTAAATTATAGAATAAACTAAACAGTCTTCCCTTGACCATCTCAGGACCCTTATCACCATGGGCCATGTCTCCTTAATCTCCTCTGGCTTATGACAGTTTGTCAGTTGTACTGATGATTTTAATTGTCCTAATGGCACATAATGTTGAACATATTTTTTAAAAAGTTTATTGTTATTTTCTTAAGCCAAAGTTCTATTGAAGCTCTGTGCATTTCATGCAAATCAAACTACATTACAAATCAAATCTAGACCCATGCCCCCTCCCTGCCCCCCACCCCTCCAGAGCTCATGCATTCTTCCAAACATGTTTTTCATCTTTTTCTCAGTCTTTCTCCAAAGTATCGATGCAGAAATTTTCTGTTTCAAGTAGAAGTTCACCATTGCAGTCAGTTCTTTGATGTGGACTTTCCTGTTGTTGTTGTTGTTGTTGTTGTCATTGTTATTCTTTCCCATATCCATCACTCCCAAATACGCACATATGCATGCCACATATATCATAGGTTTTAGCATCTTCAGCCAATGATTTTTTTTTTATTAGGCTGAAGGATGTCATGTTTGAAGTCTCCTCCTTGGTAAGCCCAAACCACCGTCAGTTCTGCCCTTGTGTTCTACACTGGGGTTTTCCCTTCACATCGTCACCAAATGAGGTCCAGTAAGCACCACATTCTGTCTTGATCCTCCTGTGCTGGTCTCCATGATACAGCCTGGGTAGTCCAACAATGGCAGTCTATACTCTGAAGAAGTGGAAACCCCTGTGGTAGCTCAGTCCAAAAGTTGGATGTCTCAGCAGTCCCCATCTAGAAAGATTTATTGTTATTTGCTGGACTGTTTTCTTTGCATGTATGTTTGTGCATCACATGCATGTAGGTGTCTACGGAGGCTAGAACAAGGTGCTGAATCCCCTGGAGCTGGAGTTAATGGTTTTCATTAGCCATCATTTGTGTGCAGAGGACCCGAGTTCGATCCCCAGCACCCACATGGTGGCTGAGATCCATCTTTGACTCCAGTTTCAGGGGAATCTGATGCCCTCTTCTGACCTCCGTGGCATTGTACAACACGGGTGCACAAACCTACATGCAGACAGTACATTCATACACATACAAAAATAATAAACCATAAAAATTAAAAATAAATAAAAAAATAAAGGTTGTCATCCTTAACCATCTTTTTGTTTTGGTTTCATTTTGAGACATGGTCTCATATAGCCTAAGCTGCCTCTACACTTGCTAAATAGCCAAAGAGAATCTAGTACTCTTAATTTTTGAGTTTTTGAAGCAGTGTCTTAAGGGTTGATTTATTATATCTGTCTTTTAAGTATGTCTTTAATTTTAATTAATTTGATTTCTATTTTTATGTGTTTGAGTGTTTGCCTATTGTACATAAGTACACCTGTGTCATGCAGTGCCCAAGGAGGCCAGAAGTGGACATTGGATTCCCTGGAACAGGAGCTAAGCCTGGTTGTTAGCGTCCTCGTGGGGTCTGGAAACTGAGCCCTGGTCCTCTGAGTGCTCTTCCCTAATGAGCCACCTCTTCAGTCCCCTAGTCTGATTAAAACTCCATAGAGAGCTAAGGGTGACCTTGAAGTCCTGATCCTTCAGTCTCCACCTCCACAGTACTGGGATTACAGGCACACGCCACTATGCTTGGTGGTAGGTTTTTAAATTTTGAAACAGTTTTAATATTTTTATTCTATGTGTATGAGTGTATTGTCTGTGTTTATGAAAGTATACCCTTGTCATGCAGTAACCTTGGAGGTCAGAAGAGGGCATTGGATCCCTGGAACTGGATTTAGGGACTGTTGTTAGCTGCCATGTGGATTTGGGGAACTGAACCCAGGTCCTCTGCTGTAACCTCTCTCCAATCCATATATATATATTATTTTTTTTTAATTGACATCTCACCCTCTGAAGTTTTTTTTTGTGTGTGTGTATGTGTGTGTGTGTGTGTGTGTGTGTGTGTGTTTTACAAGGGTTGACATGCATACTGATGTACCAGTTAACTCCAACTCTTTGCAGTGACATTGAATTCTTATCTTTTTTTTATGTGTATGAATGTACTGTCTACATGTAGGTTTGTGCTCCTGTGTCATGTAATGCCACGGAGATCAGAAGAGGGTGTCAGATTCCCCTGGAACTGGAGTTAAAGTTGGTTCTCAGCTGCCATGTGGGTGGTGGGGATCGAACTCTGGTCCTCTGTAAGAGCAGTCCGTGCTCTTAACTACTAGTCCATCTCTCCAGCCCCGACACTGAATTCTTGATCCTCCTGCTTCTACTTTCCAAGTGCTGGGGTTGTAGGTGTGCACCTGCCTGTATTCCCAGCTGGCCTGGAATTTGCTATACAGACGAGGCTGGCCTTGAACTCACTAGAGATCCGCCTGCCTATACCTCCCAAGTGCTGACCATTTTAAATTATAGAAGTCACAAAAAGGCATAAATGAATGCTTTTCAGCCTTTTCCTACCCTCGAACTTTGTATCTTTAGTGTAGGACCTGCATAAGTAACAGTAGTACATACATAAAACAAAAGTTATAGAGTTCAGTAGGTTAATTAGCATTGTAGTGATGCAGGGCTCCAGAAGTTTTCCATCTCATGAATCTGAAACTCTGCACATACTGAACAATGTATATTTTTCCCTCTTCCCCTAACCCCTGTTCACCCCCATCCTACTTCATTTAAAAATTTTATTTTTGGGGGGCTGGAGAGATGGCTGTGGTTAAGAGCGCCGACTGCTCTTGCAGAGGACACGGCTTCGATTCCCAGCACCCACTTGGGGGCTAAGAACCATCTTTAACTCCAGTTCCAGGGCAATCCAACGCCCTCTTCTGACCTCCGTGGTATTGCAGGACATGGGTACAGAAACCTACATGCAGACAGTACATTCATACACATAAATAAATAAACAATAAATAAAAATTAAAACATATATTTTTTTTATTCTCTGTGCATGTGTCTATTGCATGTATGTAAATGTGCCTGTACTGTGCAGTGTCTGTGGAGGCCAGAAGAGGGTGTCCAATCTCCTGAAACCAGACTTACAGACAGGTGTTAGCTGCCATGTGGGTGCTGGGAATCGAAGCCGGGTCCTCTGCAAGAGCACTCAGTGCTCTTAACCGCTGAGCCATCTCTCCAGCCCTACTTTCTGTGTTTGGGAATTCAACCACATAGACACTTAATCTAAGTGGAATCCTACAGCGCTTTTGTACTTGTGACTGGCTTACTTCACTTAGTATATGTTCTTGATGTTTATCCATGTAGTAGCATGTGACAGACTTCCTCTTGCACATACTATAGCACATTTGTTTATCCACTCATTTTCAGTGGACATTTGGACTCCTTCAGCCCTTCAGCTATTGTGGAGAATGTTGCAGCGTAGGTATCTTTGGACGTCCTGCTTTCAGTTATTTTGAGTAAGTATTCAGAAGGAAGAATAATGAGGTTTTGTTGTGAGGGGATGGGGATTTTGGTCTTTGAACTTAGGGCCTGCCACATGCTACACAAGCACTCTACCAGTGAGTTATTTTCCTAGACCTTTCAAACAAATTTTTTTTTGAGACAAGGTCTCCCTGTAGCTCCAGCTGGCCTGGATCTCATTATGTAGACCAGGCTGGTCTTGGTTTCACAGAGATCTACCAGTGTCTGCCTCCTGAGTTCTGGGATTAAAGGTATGCGCCACCATGCCTGGCCCGTTAAAATTATTAAAAGAATGTTTGAGACAGCTTCTTGCTAAATTTCCTAGGCTGCCCTTGAACTTAGTCTGTGGCCCAGGCAGGCTGTGAACTTTCCTCTTTCTGTCTTTGCCTGTCAAAGAGCTGGAATGACAGACCTGCACTCCCAGGCCGGGCTGATTTTCCGTTTTGGAGTAGATTCCATTGTGTTCTCCTTAGCTGCCACCCCAGTTTACAACCTTACCCAACAGCACACACGCCCAGCAAGAGCTCTTTTCTAGTCTGAATCTAAGTCCTATATTATCTGTATGATTGATAACACCTCTCAGTCTTGAGTTTTCAGTCGCTTAAACATATAATTCCTTGCTTTAAAAAATGGTTTGTCACGTTATAACAGCACAGTTGCTTTCAGATAAAAATAAATATAACAACGTTGTTCAGCTTACTGTTCAACTGGGGATTTGGTGTTAGCATCTAACAAGCTCTAGAATTGACCTACCACTTATTTTCAGACATTGTCATTACTGTATATGGGTGGAAGGTACGTGTACATATTTTAGAGTGATATAAAATTAAAGGGAAAATGTGAGTGCCTAAACATATTTTGGAATGAACATACAGTTTATTCTCAGAGGTCCTAATTTTGATACATATGTGATGGTTATGTAGGCCTATGTTGGAGCAACACAAACGGTAAGTAACAACAACATGAAGACTGGTTCAAAGAACTGATACAGTAAAATTCTGCCCCAAACAACAAGACTCTGCAGAGAAAAACTTTGGAAATACTGAGAGAAAGATGCAAGACATGTATGGCAGAAGGCATGAAGTGGGGTGAGGTGGGGTACGGGGGGAGGAGAATATGTCTAAACTGGACTGAAAGATAATGTATGAAATATACAAATCATCAATAAAAGTATAAAAATGTTTTTTTATTTATGTGTGTGTGTGTGTGTGTTTATATGGCACGTGTGTTCAGGTGCCTGTGGAAGCCAGAAGAGTGCAGATGCTGTTCAGGCAGTTGTGCACTGTTTGATGTGGGTGCTGGGAACTGAACTTCAGTCCTGGAAGAGCATAAGGTGCATTTATGTGCTGAGCCATCTTTTCAGCCCCGATAGTGCCTTTCTTAACTCAATCATGAATATCCTCTATACTTCCTTTAGATTTATTGTTGACCTTTAGGTCTGTGATCCATTTTGAGATAGTTTATTATATATATACACACACATTTATATACATACATACACATATATATTCTGACACTACTTTTGACGAGATGATTTTCCTCTGTTATTCACTTGTTTTTATACGTTTGTCAAAAATCAGATTACTGCTAGGTGTGGTAGTGCACACATATAATCTCAGCACTCTGGGATGCAGAAGCAGACAGATCTCTGATTTGGAGGCCAGCCTGGACTACATAGTGTATTCAAGGACAGCCTAGGCTGCATAGTGAGTCCCTGCC
The DNA here is from genome assembly GCA_009823505.1 of Rhizomys pruinosus. Lineage (NCBI taxonomy): Eukaryota > Metazoa > Chordata > Mammalia > Rodentia > Spalacidae > Rhizomys > Rhizomys pruinosus. The sequence continues at coordinate 101,083 of VZQC01004696.1, forward strand.
TCACAAACTTCAGTTCATGGCCTGTGGAGCCTCTACCATCTCTTCTGCCCACCTTCCATAGCCCAAGTTCAGAAAAGCATAACTTCCCTTTTCCTTCTTTTTCTACTTTCAGATAGTTACCAAAGCCTGGGTATGATTTCCTTGATGCTCTGGGCTTTCTCACCCTTCCTCTGAAGCTGCCTCCTCCTCTTTTTCCATGGGCTGCTTATCTGACCTCTACTGTTAGCCTCCACGTCTAATGAGAATGGTTTGTTGGGCATAGGGGCGCATACCTTTAATCCTAGCATTAGGGAGACAGAGGCAGGTAGGTCTCTGCGAGGTAAGTCTAGTCTACATAGCAAGTTCCATGCCAGTTGGGGCTACAGAGGGACCCTGTCTCATAAAAATTAAGGAAAACAAAATAATCAGTTCACTATACTTAAGCATTTCCTAGTCTGTCCATTGTACTGTCACCAATACACAGTGGTTGTTTTCTTTTTTTTCATCATGGTGTGACTCAACCCCAAGATTTTACACATGTTACATGGTAAGTTCCACTTTCAAATCCATTTACATTCATTTAAGTAGAATCTTTAACAGTATCTTTAGTTAGAATCTATGTTGTCCAGATTGGTCTTAAACTTCTGGGCCCAATTGTCCCTCCTGCCTCAGCTTTCCAAGTACCTGTGACTACAAGCACATGCTACTCTGCCTGCCTATTACGCAGTATTTTTTTTTTTTTGTCTTGTCCAGACAGGGTCTTCTTGTAGCCCCAGCTGGCCTGGAACTCACTCTGTAGACCAGGCTGGCCTTGGACTCACAAAAATCCGCCTGCCTCTGCCTCCCAAGTGCTAGGATTAAAGGCGTGGGCCACCACGCCTGGCTACACAATGTCTTGATTTGATTATTGTGGCGTTATAGTTAGTTTACACACTGAGTAGTGATTCCTCAAGCTTTGTTCTGCCTTGGAATTATTTATGGCTGTTCTGAAATTTTGAGTTTTCATGCTTATTGGTATGTTCAGTATTATTTATTTTTATTATATGTAATGTATATATGAGTATTTTGCCTTCATGAATGAATGCTAAGTGTATCATGTGCATGCAATGTCCATGCAGACCATAAGAGGGCATCAGATTGCCCTGAAGCTGTATGGTTGTTAGGTGCTCTGTGGGGTGCTGGGAACAGAACCTAGATCCTGTGCAAGAGCAGCCTGTGCTCTTAACCACTGAGCCATCTCTCCAGCCCCTTTTTTTCTTCTTAATTTAGTTTTTCCCCTTTTTGAGGCAGGGTTTCGTGTAGCCCTGGCGGTACTCAAACTCACTGTGTTAGCTGCACAACCTGAAATTCCTGACCCTGCTGCTGCCCCCTCCGAAGTGTTGGAATTGACAGGCTAGTACTGCCCAGCTGGGTTTTTCTTTATATTTTTAAAAATTAGAAGACAAGGCCCGGCTTGCTGGTGCACAACTTTAATGCCAGCACTCGGCAGACAGAGGCAGGTGGATATGTATGAGTTCAAGGCCAGCCTGTTCTACATAGCGAGTTCCAGGCCAGCTAGGGCTACAGGGAGACCTTGTCTCCAAAAAAGAAAAGAAAAGAAACCACAACACCCTTTTCTGGCCTCTGAGGACATCTGGCATAGGCATGCTGCATCCACATACATGGAATGTCAGACAAGACCTTGATACACATAAAATAAATCTTAAAAAAAGACTCATTGTAATTTTAATTTTCTCCATAATCACCAACATTATTAGAGTGCCAGGGATGGAACCCACCGCCTTATGCATGCTAGGTAAGCACCATGCCATTGAACTACACTCCAGGCCATGCATGTAGGTTTGTGCACCCGTGTCGTGCAATGCTGTGGAGTTCAGAAGAGGGTCTCGGTTTCCCCTGGAACTGGAGTTCTCCTTAATTGGAGTTACAGACGCTTCTTAGCCGCCATGTGGGTGCTGGGGATTGAACCCGAGTCCTCTGCAGGAGCAGTCGGTGCACCCTCATGGCAGCTGAGAACTGTCTTTGACTCCATTTCCAGGGGAATCCTACACCCTCTTCTGACCTCCTTGGCATTGCACGACACGGATGCACGGACCTCCATGCAGACAGTACACTCATACACATACAAAATAAATTTTAAAAAATTAAAAAAAAAAAAAGAGCCGGGTGTGGTGGCACACACCTTTAATCCTAGCACTCCGAAGGCAGAGGCAGGTGGATCTTTGTGAGTTCAAAGCCAGCCTGGTCTACAGAGCGAGTTCTAGGACAGCTGGGGCTACAGGGAAACCCTGTCTTGAAAATACCAAAACGAAAAAAAATAAAATAAAATAAGAGCCCGTGTTGGTGGCACATGTCTTTAATCCCAGCACTCAGAGGCAGAGGTAAGTGGATCTCCATGTGATAAGGCCAGCTTGGTTTTCCTAGCACCTTCCAGACCAGCCAGGGCTACACAGTGAGAAGCAATCTGAAAACAAAACAAAAAACCAAGATAGAAGAAGAAATAGGGCACGATACGGGTGCACCCTCATACATGCAGGCCATATACTCACACACATAAAGTTAAATTAAATCGAAAAGCAAAAGGAAATAGGGAATAGAGGGTATAACTCAGAGGTAGAATGCTTGCCTAGTGCAGGCAGTGCCTTATGTTACAGGAAAACAAGCCTCTGTGTAACTAGGTGCTCATTCTGAACAGCACCAGAAAAAGCGAAATGTTTAGTTACATCTAAAATCTGAGTTATGCATATGTGTATAATACATAGTCCTTTATAATATCAGGTTTTACATATACCATATATATTCATGAGCCAGTGAGATGGGTCAGGGGATAAAACAGCAGCCTGAAAATCTGAATTCTGCCTTGGACTCCCAGGCTGGAAGGAGAGAGCTGACTCTGCAAGTTTTCTTCTGCTCTGCACACGTGTACCTGTTCCTATCTCTGTGTCTGTCTCTGTCTCTGTCTCTCTCTCATACACACAAACATATATGCACACACACACACACACAGACACACACCTTAAATAGGTGTAACAAAAGTAAAATATTCTTGCAGGGCTTGGTGGCACAAGCCTTTAATCCTAGCACTTGGGAGGCAGAGGCAGGCGGATCTTTGTGAGTTCAAGGCCAGCCTGGTCTACAGAGTGAGTTCCAGGACAGCCGGGGCTACAGAAAGATGTCCCGTCCTGCGAGACTCAGTTATTAGTGTGTTTCTAGGGGAGACCCCAGACCTGAAATATAATGGGCACCATAGAAAAGAAGGAGACCAAGCAGAGTTGTTAAGGTCTCGTTTATTGGAACAAAAGCAGTAGCATATATACTTTGCAGAAAGGCAGGAAGTAAGGAGGGGGAGGGCTGTGGGGATAGTTAGGGCAAGGGTGATCTGGCAGGACTTGCAAAACGTGTTTAAGATAAGCTTGGGGATCGAACCCGGGTCCTCTGACATGGCGGCCGAGAACCGTCTGAAACTCCAATTCCAGGAGAACTCCAGTTCCAGGGGAATCCGAGACCCTCTTCTGACCTCCGCGGTGTTGCACGACACGGGTGCACAAACTTGCATGCAGACAGTACATTCATACACATACAGAAATAAATAAAATCAATAAAAAAAAGATAAGCTTGGAATGTCCTGTGGGCTGAAACATCCTTTGGTTTATGTTCAGCAAACATCAGCATAGTCCTAAGATCTGATCCGTGCTGAGCGAGCAGGGCTTGTCCAGGCTTGTCCAGGCAGGACTGTGTCTCGGTCTCCAACACAGAGACCCTGTATCGAAAAGACAAAAAATAAATAAAAAAATAAATAAAAATAAAAAAGTAAAATATTCTTGTCTGTATAGAAATATAACTTGGATAATAGTGAGAGAGTCACAAGACATCCCAACAGTTTAGCCAAAGCAGGAACTGACAACTCCCAGCCCCAAGGCGCCGCCCCCACCCGCCCCCAGCACCGCAGGACCTCCCGGAAGTGCATCTGGCGGGAACAGGCAGGAAGGGAGCAGGACGCGCTGAGAATCCCTGTGGAGAGACCTCTGGCCCGCCCGCCCTCCTGTGGCGTCGTTTACCTGCGCTTCCTCCCTCCTTGGAGTTTTCCAACCGCTCTTTTGGACCTATGTCGAAAATAGTGACCCCGTCGGTGCCCTGTCGCAGAGGCCAGGGCCGCGAGGAAAAGGAGGCGGGCAAGAAAAAGGAGGCGGGCAAGAAGCCCCTCCATGTCTACTACTGTTTGTGCGGCCAGATGGTCCTGACGCTGGGTGAGCAGGGGGGACTAGAGTGCGAGCAGGGGGGACTAGAGTGCGACGGTAAGGAGCGAGACCTCGGCATTTCCTTTTTTCCTCACCTTTTCCGTTAGTTGCACGGGCTGACCTTGAATTCATTCCGTAGCCCAGGCTGGCATGGAACTTCCCGGTGATCCTCCTACCGGTTTCCAAAGTCCTGAGATCGCAGGCGCGCGCCACCATCGAACCCGGGTCCTCTGTAAGAGCAGTTGGTGCTCTTAACCGCTAGGCCATCTCTCCAGCCCCATGAATCCAGGTCTTCTGTAAGAATATTCAGTGCTCTGAACTCCTGAACCATCTCTCCAGCCCAGGTCTACCATGTTTTTAAAGAGAAAATATTTGAATGTTGGTATTTAAGAAAAGTGTGATAGTACCAAAATGATAATGCATTTATTCTTGAGAAGCTTCCCAAACTTCATTTCAGTCCATGCCTAATATCTCATGCTCAAATTCACAAAATTGAAAGATTAAATATTTTCCATGTTGTAAGTACATAAAAAGCAACAAGACAAAGCTTGGCCAAATTACTTCTTCATTGCAAAAGAAACCTTATACTCCACAGGAAAATATAGAGTTTTCAATAACTACATCAAAACTGTCAACAGAGGTTGCAGTACCCAGTAAAACTGTACCTTAATGCCACGGACCAACCCAGCCGGGGGTCCCTCAGACCGCGGGAATCAGGGTCTTGGAAGAAGGGCACAGGTTCAGTGAAAGACAGACAGACATGACACCAGAGTGGTTTTGAATCTGGTGCATTTTACTAAGAGCAAGACATTGATTATATAGTACAGAGCAGGGAAAATGGATCAGGATTGGCACGTCTCCAGGAACAATAAGCCCATTGCTAAGGAATTCACACCTGGGTTTCCAAGGACAACAAGCTAATTAAATTTACACATCAATCAGAAGCACTTACACATATCATATTGTTCACGCCATCTTGGCAGTGGAGATAAGAAACAAGCAGTGGTCATAAAACCCCAGACCATGAATAGTTTATGTTTTGAGATGTGAGACATTGTTTTTCTTTGAAGTTTCAATTTGCTTTCTTCCCATCCTCCCTGGCGCCTTATCTTCCCGTCCTCCCAAGGCCATTTGTTATCTTTAGGCTGTTTTTTGAACCATGGCCTGGGAAAGCCCTTTTGGTTGGTTACATTTCCTTAAAGGAAAAGCCCGCCATGTGCCTCTGACCGAGTATTGTTTTTTTGTTTTTTTTTTTTATTTATTTCCATATGTGTATGAATGTACTATCTGCATGCNGCTGGACATGACCTTCACCAACCAGTGGCTTGCCACGTTCTCAGAGAATTGGAACAGGTCCAGGTCAGGACTACATTGATGCCTCATCCAGACCAGGAGCCTTGTGGACTTGTCCCTGGCTGCAGAACCTGGCACAGCCCCTCTGTGAATGCCGACTCAACCACCAGCCAGAGAGGAAATGGCACCAAGGAGAGAACGAGGAACACAGCCCTTCAAGTACTGCCTGCCCCCTGCCAGCACTGCCACCCCCATGTGCAACTCCAGGCCCACAGCTCATCTCGAGTCTGGGTAGTATCCGAGCAGTGGTGGGGATTGGCAGTTTTGGCCAGCCACACTGGAGTGCAGCGTCCAGTAAATGTGAGATGCTCCACCCCCTCCTCACCAGTCACCACCACCTACTGAGGGGTGCTGGGTAGTGTCCCCAGCAAGAGCCCAGGTGCCTTCGAAGGAAGCTGTTGGTGCTGGGGCCACCTTCTGTGCTATGAGAGGATTAAGCAATAAAGGTCAAGAAACCCAGAGTTGGCCTCCTCCCTCCATCCTTCCCTCCCTCCCACCATTTAGGATCTCCAAGCCATCACCTGGATCCCCAGTCCAGGAAAGGAAAAAAAAAGTAAAAGTAGGCCAGGGGCAGGTGGGCCACACAGCTGGTTGACACTACACCACCTGGTTGGGACCCTCAGGAACCATGATGTCATATTGCCCTGGGCCTTGGACGGTGAGGCTGGAAACCTTGCTGCTGCCCTCCCCACGACTCTTACAGCAGCTATCGTACCACAGTCCGGATGGCCTGGGGCAGGGGCAGCATCTGTCCCCCGTGTAACTGCCCACGATGGCACAGGTGTGGCTCGAAGTTCTCAGAGCAAGGTCTACTCCAGTGTCATCAGTGCTGGGGCAACAAGTCCAGGGCCCTGTGCTCAGGTGGCCTGGGCCCCAGCACAGCCACTGTGATCACAGCAGGAGACAGGCCCAGGGTTGTGCGAAAGGTGGGAGAGGGATGATCGAAAGTGGCGCCAACTGCCCCAGAGCTGGACCTGGGCAGCAGGAGCGCAGGCCCCGCCCCCGAGCCTAGCCCCACACCCCGTTCACTGTCTTGGTAGCACGCACCTGTATGCACACAGAAGCAGTCCTCCACAGAGGTATGGAAATGCCCCATCTCCCAGTGTCACACCCCTGTTGACCAGGTTCAGGGCAGGCCTGCCCTTGGCGGGGCTCTGCCTTCCACCCCAAACGTCACTCCTACCCAGTGTGCAGGGTGGGCTAGGGGCCTTCTTGCGAAAGAGGGTTCCTTGAGAATTATTTAAGGACAGACATGCCGGGCGTGTTTGGCGCACGCTTTAATCTTAGCACTTGGGAGGCCAGAGGCAGGCGGATCTCTGTGAGTCAGCCAGCCTGGTCTTACAGAGTTCGTTCCAGGACAGCTGGTGGCTACAGGGAGACCCTGTCTCAAAAAGACGAAAAAATAATAATATAAAAATAAAAATAAAGTGACAGACATTAGGACACATACCTCAGAAGGTGTTGAGAAAGTTCCGGAGGCAAACTACAGAAGTGACAGCTGAGCACGGACTGGAGAAGAGCTACGTGAACAGCGCCTCCCATGGCGGCGGGATGGTGAAGCAGGTCTCATCCACCTGTCAGAGGGACCTGCGTTGTCAGGGTCAGGAGGAGGGAGCCTGGAAGAGAATTGAGGCAGGAAGGCTGCCCCGCAGCAAGGGTGAGAGCCTCCAGAGCTGTGAGGGCCCAAGGATCCGAGGACACGGGTGTGGGAGGCCAGGAGGCGTCCCAAGCAGATAAGGCCCTGTGGGCTCTGGGTGCTAGGAGCGGGGTCCGTGAGGCCCCTGTCTGTCTGTCCCACCTGAGCTGACCCTAGCCCTGGCCGCTTTGTCAGGTTAGCTGGCAGTGAGCACTCTGGGTGGAAGGAGAGCGGGTGGGGGCCACCCAGCTCTGTCCTGGATGATGCTGCTGCCCTGGCTGCAGCCCTGGTCTCTGGTGTCCTGTCCACCTCCCTGTCCCTCCCCTAACAGCCACCTGCTGAGACTTGCCTGCCAGCCTCTGGCTCTCAGCCCTTGGTGATATTTAGCCCAGAATCCCCTACTGTGCTGTCCCTGATAGCAGGGCAAGATGGGGTAGCCTAGGAGGTGGAAGTAGCCTTGGGAGGGCAGCAGCTTGATCAGCATGCGCATGAGGGGAGGGCTTTGGGACAAGGCCTGGAGCCCCAAATGCAGGCTTGGGGGTGAGCCACAGACAGGCAGCGGCTCAGCTCCAGAGCTCACAGTCAGCCTTCAGGAGAAAGGTGCTTTGGTTACACAGGACCAGCATGGTGGAATGAAACTGGGTCCTATTGGGGTGTGGGGAGGGCAGGATACCGAGGCCAGACCCCCACACCTGAGGCGAATCTTCACAGTCTCCGTCCATCAGCCTTCTCTGCTGTGTCTTCAACCTGTGCTGGAATTCTTGCCTTAGAAGACTTTGGTGGGTTTTTGGCAGGGGAGGAAGTTGGTTACACAGTTCTTGCTCTGAAGCTCAGCTACCTAGAACTTGGATCCCCCACCTCAGCCTCCTGAGTGCGGACCACAGCTTGGTGTGCCCCAGTGCGCAGCTTCTGTTTGTTTATTTGGTTTGTTTGTAGGTAATAGTAGGCCGGAAGACAGCCTGCCAGAGAGTGCTGCCATGCAAGCCTGAGCCTGAAGTTGGTCCAGACCACTTGAGAGGCCATGCTGAAGGGCCGTGGATCTCAGTGATGCAAAGTGAACAGGCTCACGGCTAGCCAGTCTGTCAATGAGAGAATCCTGTCTAAAACAGAATCCGTGGTGGTGCACGCCTTTAATCTCAGCACTTGGTGGAGCTCTGTGAGACTGAAGCCAGATTGATCTACATAGTAAGTTCAAGGCCAGTCTGGTCTTAAAAAAAAAAAAAAAAAAAAATCTGGGGCTACAGGGAGGAAGGAGACCCTGTCTCAAAACACCAAATAAAATAAATAAATAAATAAATAAAATAAATAAATAAATAAATTAAGTTTAAATGGTGAAGATCATGCTGGGAACACACCCTGATCACCTGACCTCTGTGTGCTCACCACATGATTACCCAACCCACACACAAAGAGTAAATAGGAACTTGTGGGTAGGCCACAGTGCCCAGCACCCATTGCCCTGTCTGGTAACAGAAAGTAGAGAGCCGATTGTCATGACCTTGGCTTTCAGCAAGGAGAGCAGGAGGACAGCGCCCAGCAGTGACGTGGGGCCTCCAAGCCTCACTGGGCAGAAGGCCTGTCAGACAGGAGCCCGGTGGGTCCAGCAAGGGCCTAGAGGAGGTAGCCTCTGACCAGTACCTCAGGAAGGCTGGAGGGCCTGTGCCCCAAGCATCCTGACTCTTGTCACACACTGGCAAATTGGGACAGCCACCCACACTGCAAATGGAGGAAATTCTGGAGGTCAGAGGCTGCTGAGCAAGTCCACTCACGGATTGAGCAGACCTTTGGTGGAGCTGAGGTGAGGAAAAGCCTGGGCAGCCCCACATCCTCCACGTGGAGTTCCTTGCCAGATGGACAGCAGAATTTGTCCCAGGCCTCGAGATCCACACACTTTGGGGGACCTGAGAGGTTGCTCAGTGGTTAGGAACATACACTATTCTTCCAGAGAACCCCCCAGCCTTCAAATCAGGCGCTAATTCAACTTAGAGGGATCCAGCTGCCTTCTTGTGGCCTCCACAGGTGCCTGCAGTCAGCACACACACACACACAGAGATCCACAGAAATAAAATTTATTTAAAATGCATACACCCAGATGGTCCCAGTGGCCCCCAGTGGCCTGTCCCCTCCCCTCTGTTGCCCCTGTCCTGATGGCGGGGAGCAGTCCTGCAGGTGCACCCACAGCCGCCACTCAGCAGCTGCAAGGGCAGGATCGGCTGGGGCTGTGCACGCAGGCTTTGCTGAACAGAGGGAGCTCAGGCTCAACATCTAATTCAATTTGTTCTGCTGAGATTGAAATTATGAAATGTTGCCAGCAAAACTTCAAAGGACGAGAGAAGGAAAGCGGGAGAGGAGTGCCTGCTGAATTTAAAATTTTTAATTGAAAATGACTTTAACCCTTTGTAATGGCTCCTGAACGTAGAGCACATGCTTGGTCCCAGGGACGAAGCTGCCTGGGTTGTCCGCCATGTCTCTCAGCCGCACCAGTAATGGCCAAGCATTTTTCCAGCAGGATCATTTTAAAGGTGAGTAGGATGTTTAGTTCCTGGCAATGTATTCACCCTGCTGCCTTGGCCATGGCATTGGGTGCCCTCACGTGGGTGATTTTCCAACCCCATCAGGACAGGCCCCAGCAGAGTCTCTTGTGACACCTCCTTGTTCTTGTTTCCTTTTTTTTTTTTTTTTAACAGGGTCTTCCCATAGCCCAGCTGTCCTGGAACTATGTAGATCAGGCTGACCCTGAATGACAGAGATCCAGCTGCCGCTGCCTCCCAAGTGCGAGATTATAGGTGGTCCACCACACCCAGTCCTTTTACTTTTTGAGACGAGGAGCTTGCACATTGCCCTGGCTGGCCCTGAGTTCCTGGCTCAAGTGACCCTCCTGTGCAGGTCCCTGAACTTGACTTTCCTTGCTCCTGGGTCATTTGGTGTCAGGCCCATCCCTGTGATTGTAAGCCCTAGCAGGGCCATGTCCTGGCGTAGCATGACTTTGAGTTTACTATTTACACTGGAGAGGAGTGTCCCTCAGTTTCTCTCAGCAGCTCTGAAAGGAGAGCTTGGAGTTTAGAAACAGCCTCCTGGAGATGGTGATAGTCACAACTCAAGTGTGCACAGAGGGTGAGTGGCAGCCTCATCTGACAGCAGGCATAAGCAGGCTTTGGGGCCACAGTTTACCATCAGAGCTCCATCTAGTGCCTGGCCAGCAGCAGCTCAGTGATGTGGGAGGGAGAGGGGAAGCCTGGGGGAGGTGGACTGATGAGACCTGGAGCCCAGCGGGGTGGGCTGGGACTAGAGGGTCACCGTGCTGCTCTCACTAAGAAGGAGCCCTTAGCTGGCAGGCCCTCGGGGAACCGAGGGCTGGGTTTTCAGTACTTAAAGGTGATGAGCCCACGGGCATCATGAGGAGGTGTCAGTGAGCTATGGATATGGCAGGATCGTTTGAAGCCCCAAATGGGATGCTGACCCATGGACCAACAGTGTCAGGTGCCTGCCATCTTGGGGTTCTTGATTTTTGTTGTTTTAGTTTGTGGGGGTGGAGGTCTCAAACCTGGGTAACCTTTTGCTTGCTACACGGACTGTGAACCGACTGAGTGCCCCAACTTTCCAAGTATCATCTGTGCCAGGAGAACTTTTTTTTTTTTTTTGTCTTTCGAACAGGGTCTCCCGTGTAGCCCCGGCTGTCCTGGAATCACTCTGTAGACCAGGCTGGCTCTTGAACTCACAAAGATCTCACCTGCCTCTGCGCTCCCAAGTGCTAGGGATTAAAGGCGCTTGCGCCACCACGCCCACCCAGGCCATAAAAAGCTACCCTTAAACAAAGCACGAACCCCAAACCAAACAAAGCAAAGAGGCTCCGGATGCTCAAAGTCAGTGAAAGGCCTGCCCCCAGACACCCACCTCCCCACACACACACCACACGCACAACAGCACTAAGTATTAGGAAAACAGTAAACAAAGCCTTCCCCAGAAACATGAAGCATGGGTCTTGAGCAGGGAGCTGACGGGGAACTGACTTTAAGGGTCCACACTTGTTTTAAATGTTTCGTTTTTATTTATGTGTACCTGTGTGCATCTGCACATGTGTAGAGGTCCCTTGGAGGCTGGAGTGTTTCACATCCCCTGGAGCTGGAGTTACAAAGTGGTTGTGAACCACTCCACATAGGTGCTGGGAACGAAACTGGGTCCTCTGCAAGAGCAGTCTGCACTCTGAACGCTGAGCCATCTCTCCAGCCTCGACTCACTTGATTTTTTTTTTAATTCATGAATTCATTTTTTAACACAGTTGCCCTAAAGAGATCCACAGCTAGCTCATTCAGCCTGTGGTTTTTGCAAACCTACAGGAAAGCTAGCAAGGCAGACAGCTGAGGGGGTGAAGGCGCTTGCTGCGCCATGCCTGCTGACCCAGGTTCAATCCTCAGGACTTGTATGGTAGAAGGAGCGAACTGACTCCCACAGGTTTCCCTCTGAGACACATGCATACACACGCAAATAAAAATATGAAATTTAAGGAATTCTGTCAAGTCGGGGCTGGGAAGATGGCTCAGCAGATAGAACACTTGCGTGACACGCAGTCCTGACAACCCTAGTCTGGAACTGGAACCATATAAAGAAGCCAGACGTGGCAGCATCTCCAACCCAGTGCTCCTGCGATGAGCTGGGACACAGAATTCCAGAAAGCTCACAGCCCAGCTAGTGTGATGTCTGCAGTAGCAGCGAACAACACCCCATCATAAACGAGGTGGAACTCGAGAACCAGCATCAAGGTGTCCTGTAGCATGCTCCGTGGCATGTACACAGACACACACACACAGAGCTGGTACAAAGAAAAGCATTAAGAACACGAATGTGACCAAGCAGAGCTCGTGACAAGAAGCAACGATTGACATTCTGGATCAGAAAACCACAGGGCTTACCAAGGAAAGGCACTTGCCACCAGCCCTGATCTGGAGGACCTAAGTTCAAGCCCAGGACTTGGGTTGTACCAGCCTCACCAGGAGCCGCACCACTTTCCCCTCCAGCCTCCTCAATGGGACCCCACTTGCCTTTAGTTGCAGCTTTCATGACAGTGATCCACTGGGGACTCAGCTCCCCCACCCTGGGCTGGAGCCAGCACCAAAGCCATCTCCTGTGCAGATCCTGCAGCAGCTGCTCCTGCCTCTGCCTGGGAAGTTGCAGGTCTGCCGTCCCCTGGTGGTAGTCGCACCACCACCCCATGTACCCACAGTTTACACGGGTCTCCACTATCACTGGAGGCAAGGGCTGTCACAAGTCCATTGCAAAGGGAAGAAACTGAGGCTGGGGAAATGCACCCAGCCATCCATGAAGACTTTTCCAGGAAGGATCCAGAGGAAAGCAGGCACCTCCCACAGCTGAAGAACAGGCCTGTCCTTCCACTTTGCATGGTGGAAGACAGGGAGCTTTAGTACATGACCATTTACAGAAGCATCTGTGTCCCTTGGGAGATTGCAGGCTGTGCTTCCCAGAGGTGCTGGGACTGGGTCTGGAGAGATGGGGACAGGGGTCTCCCCTCCTGGCACAAGCATCTCACTGTGGTAGTCGACGTAAAACCTATTGTAGAACCTGAGGTGTACGCCAGCCTCATCACTGGGCAGTGATTGAAAAAAAAGAACTTTGCAAAGCTAGGGGAGGGGGTCATCGGCCCAGCCGCACTAGGAGGCTGCACAGGTCAGGGTGGGTTCTGGCCGCCATAACCTGCCCTGGCTTCAGGGACTCTCCACACAATGACAGCCAGTCTCCCTTAATACCATGAGGAGGTGGGGGGGGGGTCTGACAGCTGCTGCCCATAGGAGCGTATGTCCTCACAGCCCACTGTGTCAGTGTGGTAGAGGAAGAGCTCCTGCTCTGCTGCTCGGACACAGCCTGGCAGTCATTGAGTGGCTCCTGCCATGTTCCATTGGCTAGGACATGGTAACCAGCTCAGCCTAGCTGTAAGAGGTGCTGGGAACACTCAGCATTAGTCAGCTCTCACTATGACCAGACACCTGACACGATTGGCAGAGGGATGAGGATTTCGTTGAGTTCACAGTTTGAGGACACAGTCCATCATTGCAGGGAATGGCTGGCAGATGTGGCAAGAATGTGAAGCAGAGGAAGAATCAGGGCCCAGCCCTCCTCTCCTCCAGCAGCCCACTTCCTCCCTTGAGGCTCCATCTACGAAAGGTTCCCAACCTCCAAAACAGCACCCCTGCTGGCCACCAGCCAACGACATTTGCATCCAAACCTAACAGTCTCCTAGTGCCGCCAACCATGGGGCTTCTGGCTCCACAGCAGGAAGACAGTGCTTGGGGCAGCTGCCACTTCTATCACTACTACCCAAGCACCTGTTCTTAATCCAAAACTCCCATGAAAAACCCCAAGGAGGTAGGTGACCCTGCTGTTTTGGGGAGACCAAGGCTACTTCTAAGAGATGGGAGCAGAGGCCCAAGTTCACCCTTCCTGCAGGCTTGGCTGCATGTGGCCCAGTGTACCCAGCAGGTGTCCCAGAGACTGAGTTCCCTGCAACTCTGTGTTTTCCTGGCTTGTCAGAAAGGCTTTTGCCAACGGGCAGCATGGACTATCCCAAGGCCACCATAGCAAAATAGATTTCTGCCTTCTAGCAGCAAGAGCTGGTGACAGTGAGTCCAGAGGCCTGAAACCGGGGTGTTGGCAGGGCCTCATTCCCTCCAAAGACTCTCGGAGAAGACCCCCCCTGCTCCTTCCGGAGTGTGGTAACCCCGGTGTCCCTCTGCTGTGACTGCACACCACCTCCATCTTCTGGGCCCTGCTTTTGAACCCCGTGACACCTGGTGGTGCATGGTGGCTCCTCTTGACAGATTACATCTGTGAAGGACATTTCTTCCATTAAGAAGGTCACATTTGTGGGTTCCACATCTTTGGAGGGAGGGGTCACCATTGACCCCACCAGAATCTGAGCCCCTGACACTTGTTCCATTGAGCTGGAAACTGGAGACCCCAGGGTCAGTGTGAGGGAGATGACTCCTGCTCAGCAGGGTCACGGCTCCCTGGGGAGCAGGTCACTAAGTGGGCCAGAGAAGAAGGAAGACTATTTCAGGAGCTATGGTTCAAAGGAAGGTCGGAAAGGGCTTCCAGAGTGGCTCTAGAGGCCCATTAAATAGTGCCCAGAGCAGGGCTAGATGTCCAGGGATAGCAGGAGCCATGAACAGCCCAGCTACCTGCACATCCAGTCCCTGCTCAACCCTAACACTCTGACAGGACACGGAGGGACACCTCCCCACCACACCCCTGGGGAAGGAGGGGTCATGGTCCCCTCTGCACACCCTCTATGGTGCTTAGCCCTCTGCTGTCTCCCTGCTAAGCCCCCTCCATTTTGTCACTTCCCTCCTATGACAAAATACCTGACAGGAACAACCAAAGGGAAGAAAGGTTTACCCCACAGGGCTTCAGCCAAGCGAGGGAGCAGGAGGCCACTGGTCACTCCACGGTGGCCAGGCTATAGATTCCCAACTTCCGAGAGTAGAGCCACCTGCTGGGGACCAGGTGTTCAAACACACCAACCTGGCCAGACATTTCATTTCCAAACCAGCACAACTCCTAGGATGGGACTCCTTGTGCCTCGGGATCAGTGGGAGATGAGTGCCCAGCAGGGGTGAGGATATTCAGCTCATGGCACGACCACCTTCAGATGGGCACCAGGCCCTTGGTCTGAGCTGAGGGGTACTGCTTTGATAGGGTATACGATCTAGCAGCCTGGCTGGTTTGCTGAGGGGTATAGGGTACTGAGCCGTATTACACTGTGAATACTAGTTAGATTGCAAGAAACTGAAGTTGTTCCTATTCACACAGAGACCTGGAATAATCAACATCTAAATCTAAAGACTCAAAAATCCAAGGTTGCCATGGCAACAGTGATCACCATCCCTGAGCCTGACCCTGGGCCAGGCACTACAAGCTTGTGGCCCTCACAGCAACCAGAAGAGATGGAGCTGTGGTCTCCATTGAGAGATGAGGAAACTGAGGCTCAGATGGGCACCAAGGGTTGGCCCAGTTCAGAGGCCGTTAACAGAAATTGTGTAGCCACATTATAAAGAACACTGCCTTTCAAACGGCTGCCAGCGAGATTCCATGCAGGAATCTGGTAGGATGAGGGCAGGAGGCTTTGCTAAATCCTGACTATGCTGACTGGACCAACTGGATTAGTAACAGGCTCAGACTTAAGGCTCCAGTTTTAGCATCTGTGTTAGTTCTGAGTGTAGTCACAACAAAGGACCTGACAGAAGCTGCTGAAGGAAGGAAGCGTTCATCTCTGTTCACTGTTTGAGGATACAGTCCATCATGGCAGCAAGGCATGGCAGTGCCTGGACGTGTTGTGTCCTTCGTCAGAACTCAGGAAGAGTGAAAGCTGCCACCCCAGCTTGCTTTCTCCTTTTTATTCAGTCCAGGGCCCTCGATCATGGGTTGAACGGTGCCTCCCACATTCAGGGTGGGTCTTCCCTCCTCAGTTCAACCTCTCTGGAGGCACCCTCAGAAACAGCCAGGGGGTCTCCTAGGTGATTCCAAATTCTGTCAAGTTACCATTTAAGATGAACCATCACAATAGCTAAAGCTAGTCCCGGAGGAAAAGTCATAGTCCCTTCAACATCCACAACATCAGCACTAAGCCCCTGCTTATATGCGTTATCTACTGCCACACAATGTGTAGGGACTCATCAAACTCAGTGGCTCAGGACACAGCCCTCAGCCGAGGACCACGTGTGGGCTGCTCATGCCTCAGCGTGCTCATCGGGCTCTGCTGCAGGTTCACTGGCTGGCTTCCTCCGTCTCATTGCTTGTCGGAGGCAGCTCAGTGTGCCCTCATCTCTCCAGCAGGCCACCTGAGACATCTCACAGGGAAGACAGAGCTGAGCTGCAGAAAAGAACGGCTTGCTTTAAAGCCTCTTGGTCAAAGTTACTCTAAGACCGTGATGAGGCCCAGAGTCAGCAAAAGGGGCTGGAGATCTAGATCTTGGATGCACAAGGCCCTGGGTTCAATTCCTAGTACCACCAGCCACCACAAAAAGTGATGTCAGGGTCCACAAAAGGGGCCCATGTCCACAATCATGGACGGGGGGAAGGAAGGTCCCAGAAACTGGAGTGGTGAATTAGTCTCCCATTCAGCTCCACATCTTCCATCCTTCCGCTCCCTGGCACTACCCTGGCGCCAGACCCAGTCTGTGGCTCTCTCATCCCTTCTTACTCCTCCCCCAATTCCCACCTGTCAGTCCTTCATATCCGAACCCCATTTCCTCAGAGCAGTCTCCACTGGCCACCTGACACCGGTTCCTGGGGTGTCCCTCACTGGGCCCTTCAGGACACTATAGTCTGAGGACTGTCACTCAGCTGTGAGTGTTCCAATGACAGAGGCAATGTCTTGACCCTGCTATGTCAGGAGGCCCCCACTGTCCTGTTGGCTCCCAGGTGGACCCTGTCTTAGCCAGTGTAAGGATTTTCACTGTTCAAACCAGGAAGAGTCTAGCCAGGCAGATGACTCACCTCCTACGGAACCTGCATAGGGCTAGGGAACTGGGGTGCTCCTTAGGTCCCCAGGGTTCCTAGTTGCCGCTCACAGGGAGAGTCTAGCCAGGCAGATGACTCGCCTCCTACGGAACCTGCATAGGGCTAGGGAACTGGGGTGCTCCTTAGGTCCTCAGGGTTCCTAGTTGCCGCTCACAGGGAGAGTCTAGCCAGGCAGATGACTCGCCTCCTACGGAACCTGCACAGGGCTAGGGAACTGGGGTGCTCCTTAGGCCCTCAGCCTTCCTAGTTCCCGCTCACAGGGAGAACCTATGCTCTGTCTTCACTACCGTCCATTGGTCATCACAGCCATGTGACAGCTTCCAGCCCAACCCAGCTCAGTGGCAGAGAGCCAAGCTCAAGCCTGGCCAGTGAACCCTGGGGCCCCTGTGCTCCTGCCTGTCCAGGCCAGCTGCACATTGGAAATGGCGCCCATCCCTGGTTGAAACGATGCAGATGCTGCAGGGTTGCTCACCAGCCAGATCCAGTTCATTCCTAGTCCCAGATTTGTCCTTTCAGACCCAGATTCCCCTGGGGAAGCTTTGCATTAGGAAGGCTTCTTCTGGGACATGGCCTCATTTCTCTGCTTGTTCTTGACAATTCCCCAGGCCTCCAGGGCCTCTCTTTGGAGCCTGAATCAGAGACGGCTCCACCTTGCCTCCCTCCCCGCTGCTGCAGCCTCTTCTCTGGGAGGCTGAGGAGAGGCTGACACCTCCTTCCTGCTCCCAGGGGCCCGAGTCTGAAAAGCAGTCTCATTGGGTGTACCGTCTGAAGTCTTTTCTTTGTCTCTGCCTGTGAGTTTCAGCCTCTGGAGAAAAAGCCACTCCCATCCCCTATGTGACCATGCCAGGACTCTCCATCTCCAGGTGAGGCCAGGACGCACAGGCTGGAAGTCCTGTCAACACACCAGGGTGGTCCAGATTCTGCTTTTCCTCCCTGAATCTACCTCTGTGCCTCACTTGAAGACAGGGAGAAGACCAGGCCTTCTAGAGGGTTCTAAGGACCGAGAGGACATATAGCAAGCCAGATCCAAGTAGCAGGTCCAACGGAAACATTTCAGCCATTCATTCCCACGAGCTTTACTTGATCACTACTCAGTGCCACGCAGAGAAAAGAGTTGAGGGAAGAGGTCCCCAGTACCCAGTGCCACGCAGAGAAAAGAGCTGAGGGAAAAGTCCCCAGAAGCCAGGACACCAAGTGACAAGCTGGTGCCTGTGTCCCAGGAGAGGTGGCCTTCCTGAATAACGGGGGCAGCTCAGCAGCAGACAATCATTCTGCGATCCGACCCCAGCAAGAAAGTAACAGAAAAAGAATGGTGAGAGGGCCTGATAAGGGGGGGGGGGACCTCTGAGGGAGGTGGAGACAGGGAGAGGAGGTGTTCATGTGAGGAACACCAACGAAGGTGCAGTCAAGCTGTTGGAAGCCCAGCCCCTTGGTCATCCTGTCTGGATCCCTGCTACAGCCTTCAAGTCCTGGCTATGTTGGGATGGATGGAACGCAGTCAGCCAGGGGCTGCTCCTAGGACTCTGCTGTCCCCTATTTGAGGGACTGTGGCTGTATGCAGGGCTACACACATCCCCCTTCGTCCCCGAGGCCAGGCGCAGTCACATGGTGGCTGACTGAGGCCTCAGATGTGTCGGCTCATGAATATCAATCAGGCTGGGTAATTCACAGGAAGAGGAGTCCAGATTGGCTAATAAGCAGCGCTTTCACCCCAAAACGGGCCTGGGGAAGGAGAGCCGTGACAGCGGGCAGGTGTGGGCATGATGTGACCAGAATTGGAAAGCCAGGCGACAGACCTGCAGGCAGGGAGGTGGGGGAGGGGGCTGCTAAGCAGCTTGGGGAATTGGAGCCCCTCTCAGGCAGCAAGGCTGGGAGCCCTGGCCAGGAGCATTCACAGCCAAAGAGATGCAAGGAACTCAGTCTCTGCAGCCTCCTGGGAGGGCAGTGGCCTGTCAGGATGTGCAGACAGACCCCTGGCATCCAGCTGACATCAGCTACCGAGAGCCCCTCAGGTCACCCCGTCACCACTGAGGCCCAGGCCTATTCTCCTCCAAGGCCCCTGGCCACAGTTATGGGTCTCGTTCTGACTCCAAGAGAGGTGGGTTGTCAGCAGGCTGCTCCATTGCTTTTGCTGAAGGAAGACGGCACAGCCCTGTGAGAGCCTTCAGACCAGGTCCCTGGAGATGAGGGTCACCCAGCCTGTTCTGAGATCTTCCTGTATCCCTGCAGCCTCAGGTCCTTACCACAGCCAGGATCTCGGGCAGGCCCTGGAGGCTGGGATCTGATTCATGGCTCAGGAGCTCTGATCAAGAGAGTTATCCCAAGCCGGTTTCCTCTGATGCAAATGAGGCTCAAGACCTAACTTCTACCTCAGGACTCACTGGGTGAGCCTGGGTTTGGGAGCCACCATACTCTGCTGTGTGCCTCAGGCAAGATGCTGGCCCTCTCTCGGCCAAGTCCCCTTGGGCGCTGGAGATCAGACTGGGGTTCTAAAGCCCCCAGAATGCCACAGGCATTGCATGAAGCCACCTCCCTTACCACCCCCATCTCACATCCTTGAGAGATGACCAGTATCACTGCCTAGTATGCCACACCTCACATCACAAGCTGCACCCCACTCTTCTGTCCTCACCCCAGTGCAGAATTCAGAAACCAGAGAGACAGCACAGCTCCTAGGTGAGCCAGGGTTGGGAGTAGGCTTGGCAGGGGAGAGGGGTGCTGCATTTCACTAACCACTGTGTCCTTCAGTCAGCTCTGCCCTATGTCTTTCAAACCCAAGAATACTACCTTGCCTGATGGAGAAAGTACTGGCAAGCCTGAGAATTGCAGCTCCTCTCCAGGTCTGTGCACCCATGGGGCAGCATGGGAATGTTCAGTGGGAACATTTTTTATGTGTAGAAGTGCATTGTCTGCATGTGTGTAAAGTCTACCTATGTTGTGCAATGCCCAAAGAGGTCAGAAGAATATGTCCCATCCCCTGGAACTGGAGTCACAGACAGTTGTTAACCACCATGTGGGTGCTGGGAATCAAACCCAGGTCCTCAGCAAAAGCAGTCAGTGCTCTTAACCCCTGAGCCATCTCTCCAGCACAACAGGAACTTTTCTTAAGAAGAGTCCTTCTTCCATGTGGTGCGCTCTGTGTTGGTGGCCCCAGCCCTAACTGCTAGGGTGAGATCTGTCACTAACAACAGGATGCACTCCCACCTCGGGATCCTCACAAAGTGGGGATCCATGGCAGCCAGACCACCAGGGGAAACAGCAGGGGGGTAGGACCTCCTGAGACCAAGTCCGCTCCATCCAGGCTGTCACCCTAGAAAGCTGTAAACGTGAGGCTGGAATTGAACGCTGCAGCCCCTAAGCACATACAGAGACAGAAGTTATGCACATGCATCCAGTTAGCCTGGGCTGAACCTCAGCCTTCTGAAGCCCACATGGGCAGCGCAAGCCACAACCAGTCCAAACAAAAGCAAGGCATGGACAAAGCGTCCTTGCTGTCCTCCCCCAGTCACAAGGCCATTTCTGTGAGGCACGACAACATTAAAGGTAACACAAAAGCCAGCAGTCTGTGTTACCCAAGGAGGTCCCTAGATCATAATTGGTGTCAGCTCCCCACTGGTGGAGACACTGCTGGGTCTGGCTGGGAATGAATTACCAGGTCTTCATCTGGCCATCACTGACAAGTGTCAGGCCAAGTGTGGCCACTGGACAATGTCATAGCGGCACTGGCTCAAGTGAGGCCAGTGCACGGAGCTCCTAGTCAGGCTAGGGTCGGGGCACAGCTCAGGGTTGCTTGACCTCAGTGTCCCCTAGCATGCAGGTGGCTGGATCTCCCAAGATGGCCCATACTCTCCCCACATCTGGGCTGTATGGGAACCCCAGCCCTCTGGATGACGTTCGTCTTGCTGGCTGTGATCCAAGCCCCATCAGGTACATGAATTCATTCAGAGTTACCCCGAGCAAGCCAAGACATGTCGTGACCTGACCAAGAGCACACAGCTCCAAAATGGAGGGACCGGGATCAGAAACCAGGCAGCCTGGTTCCACCCCTTGTAACACATACCTGTTCGTGCACCTTCCCAGCAGGCAGACTTCTCATCTCTCTCTCTGCCCATGGAAGTCAGAATCATCCACAGGCTGGCTTCAAGACCTATCTGAACATCTTTGAGCAATTAGAAGTTTCCAAAACTTGAGCCAGCAAGAGGGGACAGGCTTGATTTGGGGGTTAGCAGGCCCAGTCAGTGTGCTCTCCAGATGGGCCAAGAAACAGCTGGCTGCCACAAGGTCCCCCTGCCACACAGAAAGTTAAGTGCCTCGGAGCTGCTGAGGGCTCCAGGCACTGTGGTCTGGACCCAGCCCTGGTCACCAGCACCAGGCACCCTTCTCACCCGGCTTCGTGCTCCTAAACATGGGGACTACTGATGTGACCGACACCTACCAAGAACCATCCAGTGCTGGGCATGCAGCAGAGGGCAGACAGAACATAAAGTCCCTGTCCCACCCCAGTGGGGTAGGGAGACAGACATTCTGCTATTGAAACTGTAATGTTGGTCTGGGAAATGGTGGGGCAAGGGGGAGGCTCTGAGTGGCAGAGCTCCTTCCCACAGGGTCACATGTGGTGACATCACCGAACAGGACAGTGGCACAACTTGTCCTCATCAGGTTCTGTGAGGACAGTGAGGAGCACCCAGCATGCAGCAAGTGCTCCATAAAGACAAGCATCAGGGCCCAGCTGGACACCCTGTGTTCTAGTCTGTCTTCCATTGCTGTGACAAAACACTCTGACCGACACCAACTTGGGGAGGAAAGGGTTTATTCAGCTTACATCTCCTGGGTCACAGTTGATCACTCAGGGAGCCCAAGGTAAGAACTCAGGGCAGGAACCTGGAGGCAGGAGCTGAAGCACAGGCCATGGAAGAATGCTGTCCACTGGCTTGCTCCTGGCTTGCTCTCTGGCTCATGCCCAGCCTGCCTTCTTATACTGTCACTGCTCAACAATCAAGACAATACACCACAGATGTGGCCACAGGCCAATCCAATGGAGCCAATTCCCCAACCGAGGCTCCCTCAACCCAGGTGTGTCAAGTTGACACCAAAGCTATCCAGCACAATTGACCCCTTGTCAACTTGACACACAAACACATCACTATTAAACCACCTTTCCAGTTCTTATCCCCAAAGTATGATGTTAACACTAATCACAACCTAAGACAGTACATCCTTAAAAGCCCCACAGTCCTTAAAATGTCCAAACACTTAAAAGTCCAGTCTATTAAAAGTCTCTTAACTGTGGGCTGCTGTAAAATCCAAAACAAGTACTGTCTTATTTCAAAGGGAAGAATCAGGCACTCTCAAACAAAACCTAAGTCCAGCAAGTAGCTCAAGGCTGGACACCTGGGATTCACTCACGATCTTCTGGGCTCCAAAGGGTCTCGGCAGCTCCCCCTCTCCGACTCTGCCGTCCGTGGCACACTCATCTCGCAGGCCCAGGCCGACTCCATTCTACACCTACCGCTGCTCTTGGTGGTCGTCCCAGGGTACCGGCATCTCCAAAAAGCTGGGGTCGCTACTGAAACTGAGGCAGCACCTTCACCAATGGTCTCTTCTGACCTCTCCTGGTGCAAAGCCTCAGCTTCTCTCCATGACCCCTGCAATCCTGGGGTCTTCACAGCAACCGAGGTGCACTTCCACCAATGGTCTTTCCTGACCTCTCACAGTGCCAAGCCTCGGCTGCTCTCTGTGACCCCCTCAAATTTCAACACCGGAACCATATAGGAGACTCTTACACGTTACCAAGTCCGGCTTCTGGCTCGAGATGGAGGCTCAGGCCCTTTCTGGGTCACAGCTTCTGTGTGCTGACCTTGAAGATATTCTCCCCAGAAGATTTCACCTCAGTGATGCTGGTCTCTTGTTACTTACAGCTGATTTTTCAGCCCCAGCTAACCAGCATCAATTGCCCCAGTACCACAAAAGTTTCACTTCAGGTTCTGGTCTCTTGTTACTTACAGCTGATTCTCCACAGCCCCAGCTGACCAGAACCCACAGATTACACAGTCCTGATGATTTCTGCTTCCCTTTGAAACTTCACAAGCCAGGCCTCCATCTTCTACAACTCCTTCAGCAAAACTGCTCCAAGCTCCACAGCAATGATCTTTAAGCATTCAATGATCTTCCCAGCCCAAAGTTCCAAACGCCTCCACAATCCTTCCCCAAAACACCAAGGTCAGGTCTGTCACAGCAATACCCCACTCTTCTGGTACCAATTTCTGTTCTAGTCTGTCTTCCATTGCTGTGACAAAACACTCTGACCGACACCAACTTGGGGAGGAAAGGGTTTATTCAGCTTACATCTCCTGGGTCACAGTTGATCACTCAGGGAGCCCAAGGTAAGAACTCAGGGCAGGAACCTGGAGGCAGGAGCTGAAGCACAGGCCATGGAGGAATGCTGTCCACTGGCTTGCTCCTGGCTTGCTCTCTGGCTCATGCCCAGCCTGCCTTCTTATACTGTCACTGCTCAACAATCAAGACAATACACCACAGATGTGGCCACAGGCCAATCCAATGGAGCAAATTCCCCAATTGAGGCTCCCTCAACCCAGGTGTGTCAAGTTGACACTAAAGCTATCCAGCACACCCTGGTTTCCTTTTATCTGCACACTTTTCATTTCATGTTGGCCTCCACACCTTGGGGCTAGGGTGAGGGCAGCAAGCAACCCCGTCCATCTGTCCATCCACTGTGGCTAGCAGCTGGAGAGGCCTTACTCTGCAGGCCCGGCCACTGCCACCCATGAAGCTCTGCACTGTCTCATTTTCCCCTTCAGCAGTTTCATGATCCAGGTGAACCTGCAGCCCGGGCTGGGAAGAAGGACCCAGGCCAGGGAATGGGGATTCAGCTGTTGAGCTGTCTGCCCTGCCCCCACCCCCACCCCATGGCGAATGGCTAAACAGGGTGCTCAAGGTGCTCAAGGAGAGTGATTTACCTGGGCTTATCCCAGCTGGTCCCCAGAGATGGGAAGAAGTCATGAAACCCTGTCTGCACAGCCAATACTGCCCATGGAGCAACACGTGTGGGCGACCCCCCCCCCCCACAGCTCCATGTCACAGTGAGATTCAAAGACGCCTGTTCTGGGCCCTTATCTTTCAAAGCATTTTTATTTCATCTTCCTAAAATCAGGTTGGGCCTCAGAATTCTTTCACTGTTTGAGACATTCAGGTGACCCATCAGGATTGGCTCTCCTTTCCTGTACAGGATCTGTGACAGTGTGACACCTGAAGGTTTGCAGCCTCCTCACACCTGCTGAGGTCTGTGAATGGGGCACGTAGGCTCAGAGAGGTGTACGTTCTTCCCGAGTCACACAGCTTAGTTATGGCAGAGTTTGGATTCAAGTCTGGGGCTGCCCAACTCCACAGCTAGTATTCTCCCTTGAAGATACTGTGTCAGGAGCAAGGAAGAGGGGAGCTGGGCTGTGCGTGCTGGGATGGCATCCGTGTTCCTTCTGGCTCCACAGACCCCTTGGCACCCTGCTGTGGACCCGTGTGAGCCGTCAGAAGAACACTCGGGCCTCTGCTCGCCTGGGTCAGATGCCACCAGGGATAACTCCAGTGCGCCCCCAACGTACACTCCACCAGGGCTAACACCAATGCACCCCCAAAGTACACTCCACCAGGGCCAACTCCAGTGTGCCCCCAACATAGACTCCTGGGTGCTAGGTTTGGCCCAGAGATCCCATCCAGGCATCAACAAGTCCAGCTTTTTGGATCTCATGTTCTCAGAGGCTGATGTGCCCCTGTCCACCCCATCCCTTGGCCTCTGGCCTGTGAGTGTTGCCCTGCTAAGGTTGGAGCCCAGGGCCTTGCTCATGCTGGGCCCATGTTCTGTGACTGAGCCCCACCCCAGCCTGATTCTCCTACGATGACAGCACCCCACGTTGTGCCAGCCCCTTTGATGTCTCCCATGTGCCAAGCTGGCCACAGCTTCAGGTTTCGCCTTGCTGCCCCTCCATGGAGTATGATGGGAGCTCCTTGTGTGGATGGGAAGTTGGGTCCCCCACCTCCTCACCCTGGGTGTGGATTGTCCTCTGTGTGGATGGAAAGCGGGGTCCCCCACCTCCTCACCCTTGGTGTGGATTGTCCTCTGTGTGGGTGGGAAATGTGGTCCCCCACCTCCTCACCCCGGATGTGGATTGTCCTCTGTGTGGATGAGAAGTGGGCTCCCCCACCTCCTCACCCTGGATGCAGATTGTCCTCTGTGTGGATGGGAAGCGGGGTCCCCCACCTCCTCACCCTGGGTGTGGATTGTCCTCTGTGTGGATGTGAAGCAGGGTCCCCCACCTCCTCACCCTGGATGTGGATTGTCCTCTGTGTGGATGGGAAGCAGGGTCCCCCACCTCCTCACCCTGGATGTGGATTGTCCTCTGTGTGTATGGGAAGTGGTGTCCCCCACCTCCTCATCCTGGGTATGGATTGTCCTCTGTGTGGATGTGAAGCAGGGTATCCAACCTCCTCAACCTGGGTGTGGATTGTCCTGTGTGGATGGGAAGCAGGGTCTGCACCTCCTCACCCTGGCTGTGGATTGTCCTCTGTGTGGTTGGGAAGTGGTGTCCCCCACCTCCTCACCCTGGGTGTGGATTGTCCTGTGTGGATGGGAAGTGGGGTCCCCACCACCCCGCCCTGCTGTGGATTGTCCTTGGAGCATCTACTACCCTCAGACTTACCAGACTTTACTGTCCATTCTTCCTCCATCTCTCATCTAGAATATTCCATAATGTCAGGGTCTGCTGTCTTGGTCACTGTTGATATCATGGTGCCCAGCTCACATCACAGATGGACAGAGAACAACCCTGTATTCCTCTTGATGCGCAGGATCCTTTTGCACCCCTTCACAGATGGGGACCCTGAGACCCAAGGACTATCTTGCAGCTCACATGTGCGGAGCCCTGCATCCTTGACCCCAAGTGGCCACCCTGTCACAGATGCAAAGAGCACCTCACCCTCAGGTGGCACTAGTGTGAGAGGGACCTCTCCACTAAGGAGGAAAGACTGTTGCTTGCAAGAAATCAATGATGGAAGGGAAATTCAAGACAGAACTTGGAGGCTTGGGTCTGGCCCTGAGGGGTTTGGGAGCGTCCCCACAGGACTGTGCCCACTGTGGGCACTGAGATGTTGTCGCAGGCTGGGGGTCTGGCTTCAGGGTGGTGCTGGCAGGCTGCCACAGACTGTCCCAGTGGGGGGTTCCCTCTGACTGCGGGAATCAGGGTCTTGGAAGGAGGGCACAGGTTAGGCGAAATATAGACAGACGTGACACCAGAGTGGTCTTGAATCTGGTGCATTTTACTAAGAGCAAGCAACTGATTATATAGTACATGTCAGGAAAAACAAATCAAGATTAGCATATCCCCAGGAACAATAAGCCCTTTACTAAAGAGTTTAAGTTTTACACATTAACCAGAAGCACTAACCAGAAGCACTTACACATGGTACATTGCTCAAGATTTGCACATTTTCAGGAATAAAGAGTGGTTATAAAACCACAGACCATGGATAGTTTGTTTGTGAGATGTGAGACATTGTTTCCCTTTGAAGTTTCAATTTGGTTTCTTCCCGTCCTCCCAAGGCCATTTGTTATCTTTAGGCTGCAATTCGAGCCATGGCCTGGGAGAGCCTTTTTGGTTCTTTCTTTACTATATTTTTCTAAAGAAGGAGCCCACCATGTACCTTTATTTAAGTAATGTTTTCTACCATGTATGACTGTAACTGGAATTCCTATTTTACTAATTCTGTCTGGGGTTGGTGTGGCAGTAAATTTCTGAGATAAGCAAGGTGCACTCATAAACTCCTGAGGTATGTCAGCTGGCTTGTAAATTCCTGAGGTAAGTAAGCTGGCTCCTAAACTCCTGAGATAAGTAAGTTAGTAATTTTCTGTGAGCATGTATGCCTGACAGCTTTGGCTCCTGGCATCTCCTCCCTTTTTTTATACAAAAAGACGGGAGCCCCACTTGTAATGGTGGGCTTTAATCAATTGGGCTGTAAACTTTATTTTTACACTAAGGCCAATTAATATCCAAAAATCCCAACCAGGAAGTAAGCTGATTGTCAAGTATAAGCAATGGATGTGAGTAACATTCGTGTAAAACCAATTTGTAAGTATCTGTGTTCATATTTTGAACAACCCAAGGTTCCCATAGTCCAATTGGAGAAGCTTGTATGCACAAGCATGTTGATCAATTAAGAGTCCAGTCCATATTGTTGTAGTCTCACAATTTATCCCAATCTCTCCGCAGTCCTTACATTCTACTATGCCTCCTCTTCTGCAAGGTTTCCCTAGGCTTTGGGATTGGGGCACAGGTGGGTGAGAAGCAAAGCAGTCTGTTTTCTCGGGAGACGTCGCTTTGGACTCTAGTCTGTTTAGGTTGTTTCCTTTATGGATTGACAGCCTATCCAGGGTACCTTTTTAATCCTACTAACAAAGCATAAGCAATTAGATGTACAGGCATTTAAATAATATTATTGTGGCAAGTTAGGCTGTGAGCATAGACACAGATGTTTGGATGGTATGCTAATCCACAAGCTGTGGTTTCTCTATAAAAGATGACAAGTTCTTATTGTGGCTTATATCATTTCCTAACCACTAGAGGACATAAGCTTATGGCATCAGCCATGAATTATTCCTCCAAGGAGAAAGCTAATAGCCAATTAGATTTGGGATATATATAGACACATGGCTGCCACTGTTGCTCAGTATTTCCAGGCAGTTGAGGTGTAGCTGATACTGACAGAGGAGTCTTGCTTGACTCAAGGAGACCAATATTTTTTTTTTATCACATTAGTGGCCTGTGGTAATGCTCTTTGGCATTTTAGAGGCCAACTGTACATTAGTAAGTGATGTCTCAAAACATTTTTTCATGCTTACACCAGGTCTTCGACAACAGGTACTTACCACCTTTCTCCTTGCAGATATCCCATTTTTTATAGGCAAAAGGCCTTTATAATTTGGGGGGCTTGGATCCCCCAGCCAACATCTCCTTGGAAGAACAATCCATTGCTGACATCAGAGCTCTCCTGTATTAACATATTTTGCTCAATTGTACAGCTTATAAATTACTCTTATATTTGGCTCTAGATAGAGAATTATCCTTTTACAGTTCCCATGCCTATCAGTCAATTAAAGAAGGTAGTTATACCTGTTTTATAAGAATTTACCACTATAGCAGTTGGCTCTAATTTACAGTTGGGGAATGACTTCATTACCATCATATTTTTTTTTCTATAAAGGTGAGAGGTAGGAAGGTTTCTCAGCATCTGGAAGGTAAACTTCATTAGACTACATTATAAACAGTTATCCCAAATCCAATTCAGAGAGATGTTCAGTATCTGTGATTTAGGCAATCTGAGGTTCCTTTTTCTTTAATGTTCAGATGGGTCAGCCTCTCTACTGGCCTTTCCCAGTCCATCCTGTACAGCCAAAGATTGTGTGTTTTCAGGCATTTAGGTTGGTGTTTTTACCTGTGGGAACATATAAATCTCCTCTCATTGTTAGTTTTAAGACCTCAAAATTAAAAATTTATCAAAAGGTTTGGAATACAGAAGGAATATTATACTACCTTCCTCTTTTTTGATCAATTGATGTCTAAGTTGTATTACAAATACCCATAAACAGGAATCAAGGTGTAAGTTTTTATCAAATTTACCCAAACAGTTTATCATTGACTGTATGCTTATTTGGGAAGTGAACTCAAACTTAATTTGCTTTAAATTATCCTACAAGTAAAGGAAAAATGTTACAAGGTGATAATGTATAACACAGAAAAATACAGAGACCATTTGTGTGCCTTAACCCCAAAGCCATTGTTGGAAATTCAATACAGATTACAAATAAAACAATTAACATTTTATATTACCAATTAGTTTAAATGTATTACCATTTTAATCTGTAAACCTGACAAGGTGAATTTTAATAGCTGTCTTTTTCCAAGCTCTTGGCCTTTCCAGGCCTGGCATGAAAACCTGTTTTAAAGATTTTTTTTTAATATCTAGCTCTTAATAAAATTTTTTATAGTCCTTATGTCCATCAGTTAAATAAAGACTGGCTAGATATGCCCCATGAGAAGTTGTTACCATCATTACCATTTTGATTGATTTTTTTATATATCTTTTTTTTAAATACCCAAAAACTTATTAACACTTTAATACAATGAAAACCTGGTTGCATCTTTGTTTTAGATGTTGAAAGAGTGTAACCAGTATAGATCCATTATTTTAAATTTTTAATAAATAACCCATAACCTTTGTTGAAATTGAATTATGTTTTGGCTGTTTAATATAAGTTTGTATCTTGAGAAGGAAGGGCCAGTTCAAACTCAGAGGCAATGTTTTTATTGTTATCATGTCTGTTAACATACTTAGAACACAAAAAGTACACTCATCCACACACACATGTGCACGCACATACATACATACACACATACATACATAAGAAAGATTTGTTAGGTTGACCTGTAAGAGAAGAAAGCCATATTAAAGTAGACAGGCCAAAGTTGTTTGTAGTCTTAGAATGATCCATCTTGTCTTACTATTAAGGACTTTGGAAGAATAATAATTATTCATAATCACAACAACTATAACCATTATTAATTATTATCAATAATTACTATTAACCATTAGTCACAACAATCATTAATAATTATTATTAATAATTGTCAATAATAGCCAACAATGAACAATTTATCATCTGACTGAATTTTTATCAATTGTTATTAATAATTATGTCCAATAACAATAACTGTAACCATAAATAACAATTGTTAATAATAATTAACAACAATCTATCAAGCTCACCAGAATTGGTTTGATTCGGACTGTTCTCATGTGGTCCCTAGAAATGAAACCTAATTTTTCTTAAAAATGTTAAAAGTAACATGTGTCAAGTATAACAAATATATAGCAGAGTTATAGAAGTTAATGTACCAACAGGAAGTCACAATAAACATACAAGAAATTAAAGACTAGATCTGCAACACATCCAAGGAAAACAAAAGGTATGTTTTACTTTAAGTGTAAAATAGAGTCTATAAAAGTGATCAGTACTTTATGTTCACACTTATACACAAAGTTTTTAGAACTTAATTTTGGTGATGGAAATTTATAAAAGTTGTACTTAACAGAGGCACAGACATACATTGTTATCATATACAGACATACACGCATTGGAAAAAACACCATATACTGTACATCAATGGTCTGATAGATTTCTAATATGTTGTTACAGAGCTGTTAATAGTATCATCCACATAGATATGCAATTTATCCATACATTTATGTAAGAGATTTTTATCCTAGTGGTTGTATTGAATAGACTCACATACCTTGTTGTAAAACAGCTTGAAAGGAAACTGAAGTTAGAATACCTGCAACTTGGGCTGGAGCGATGGCCTAGCGGTTAAGAGCGCCGACCGCTCTTGCAGAGGACCCGGGTTCAATCCCCAGCACCCACATGGCGGCTGAGAACCGTCTGAAGCTCCAATTCCAGGAGAACTCCAGTTCCAGGGGAATCCGAGACCCTCTTCTGACCTCCGCGGCATTGCACGACATGGGTGCACAGACTTGCATGCAGACAGTACATTCATACACATACAGAAATAAATAAAAATTAATAAAAAAATGTTAAAAAAAATAAAATAAAAAGCATATAACATAGAGCTGTGAGGTGGCTCAGCAGGCAAAGAGCCTTAATACTGAGGCTGATGACCTGAATTCAATCCTGGAACTTACATGGTAGGAGGAAAGAACAGACTCTTGTGAACTTCCCTTTGACTACCACACCTGTGCACACCTATGCACACACATCTAAGTGTAATAATAATAAAGCTCCTAGCACTTAATGCAGGGGTTTTAACTGCTCACTGACTATTGGGTAAGCCTCACTCGTGTCATGTTTTTTTAGGAAACATTTGCAGATAATGACATCTTAACTTTTTGGCAAAACGATTCATCCAAGTCATGGAAAGGAACAGCTTGGCACTGGACTTGAGTTCCCATTTCCTTACAACAACTGGCATCAACTTCAAACTTGGACACCTGTCTCCTGCCCTCACTGGAGGAAATCTTCTTTCTTGGACACACGCAGCAAGACTAGAAGCCCCTGGGCACCCAGGCTGCAGCATCCTGTAGTGGCCCAGCTCTGGCTGGGCAATGCCACCCTGTGGCAAACTCCCAGAGAACCCTGTGTGTTAACCATGAAAGCAACCGAAGAGGGAGGGAGTGGATGAGCTAACGGGGTGAGTGTGTCACCCATGACCAGGACGGTGGCCCAGGGGAGGCTGGGTGCGAACTTCAAGGCACTCTCCTTCTGATCCTGTGATCTGGATCACACCAGAACATGCATGGCCAGCACTCTGGATCACACCAGGACATGCATGGCCGGCACTCTGGATCACACCAGAACGTGCGTGGCCGGCACTCTGGATCACACCAGGACGTGCGTGGCTGGCACTCTGGATCACACCAGGACGTGCGTGGCCGGCACTCTGGATCACACCAGGACGTGCGTGGCCGGCACTCTGGATCACACCAGGACGTGCGTGGCCGGCACTCTGGATCACACCAGGACGTGCGTGGCCGGCACTCTGGATCACACCAGGACGTGCGTGGCCGGCACTCTGGATCACACCAGGACGTGCGTGGCCGGCACTCTGGATCACACCAGGACGTGCGTGGCCGGCACTCTGGATCACACCAGGACGTGCGTGGCCGGCACTCTGGATCACACCAGGACGTGCGTGGCCGGCACTCTGGATCACACCAGGACGTGCGTGGCCGGCACTCTGGATCACACCAGGACGTGCGTGGCCGGCACTCTGGATCACACCAGGACGTGCGTGGCCGGCACTCTGGATCACACCAGGACGTGCGTGGCCGGCACTCTGGATCACACCAGGACGTGCGTGGCCGGCACTCTGGATCACACCAGGACGTGCGTGGCCGGCACTCTGGATCACACCAGGACGTGCGTGGCCGGCACTCTGGATCACACCAGGACGTGCGTGGCCGGCACTCTGGATCACACCAGGACGTGCGTGGCCGGCACTCTGGATCACACCAGGACGTGCGTGGCCGGCACTCTGGATCACACCAGGACGTGCGTGGCCGGCACTCTGG